>OY811991.1:630000-1052500 GCA_963681505.1 Eunapius fragilis
GTGGAGGTAGAGAGGGGTGTGGTTGAGTGGAGGTACAGAAGGAGGGGTGTGGTTGAGTGGAGGTACAGAGGGAGGGGTGTGGTTGAGTGGAGGTACAGAGGGAGGGGTGTGGTTGAGTGGAGGTACAGGAGGGGTGTGGTTGAGTGGAGGTACAGAGGGAGGGGTGTGGTTGAGTGGAGGTAGAGAGGGAGGGGTGTGGTTGAGTGGAGGTACAGAGGGAGGGGTGTGGTTGAGTGGAGGTACAGAGGGAGGGGTGTGGTTGAGTGGAGGTACAGAGGGAGGGGTGTGGTTAAGTGGAAGTACAGAGGGAGGGGTGTGGTTGAGTGGAGGTACAGGAGGGGTGTGGTTGAGTGGAGGTACAGAGGGAGGGGTGTGGTTGAGTGGAGGTACAGGAGGGGTGTGGTTGAGTGGAGGTACAGGAGGGGTGTGGTTGAGTGGAGGTAGAGAGGGAGGGGTGTGGTTGAGTGGAGGGACCTTGTCACCTCCATCAGATAGTTATTCTTAATAACTTCCACACCCTAATGTAAAGTGGGTGGTCTGACCACACCCTAATGTAAAGGTGGTGGTCTGACCACACCCTAATGTAAAGGTGGGTGGTCTGACCACACCCTTACAAAGGTGATTGGGGATACATTTGCAATTCAATATTGCTTGAATGTGCCATACCTTTACAGAACAGAAAGCCCCCATCAGACAGAGACAAGTGAGTAGATCCGATGACCTCATTTCCTTCTAAACCACACCCTGCCCCGCCCCCTGCCCATCAAGGTCCAGTGGATGGAAGTGGAGCATGGACAAAAGAAGAGTTGATCCCGAGAAGGTGGGTGGAGTGGGGGTGGAGTGGTGTGAAGGGGTGGAGTAGGGGTGGAGTGGTGTGAAGTGGTGGAATGGGGGTGGAGTGGTGTGAAGGGTTGGAGTGGTGTGAAGGGGTGGAGTGATGTGGAGGGGTGGAGTGGGGGTGGAGTGGTGTGAAGGGGTGGAGTGGTGTGAAGGGGTGGAGTGGTGTGAAGGGGTAGAGTGGTGTTAGTTACAGTGTATATTGAATCACATACTATGAACGCTTACAATTCTTTGGCCATTCACCATTTGAATTATACAAATTAACTCAGTGACGTGGTTTTGTGTTGACCAATTGTTGTTGACAAACATGTCCTTCTAATAAGCATGTGTGTATTCTAAGGTAGGACTTTATGTTTACCAACAGGCTCATTACCTCGTATTGCTTACAAGTACTTACATTCTTCTGTGTCCAAAGTCTTCATTGTGTTTATGTCTGTACATTCACAGTTGCCAGGCACAACTTTGTGTGTACAGTTCTACTCATTGTTCACTGTAGATGCTTGTCCACCAGCCTGTGTGTGTGTGTGTGTGTGTGTGTGTGTGTGTGTGTGTGTGTGTGTGTGTGTGTGTGTGTGGGTGTGTGTGTGGGTGTGGGTGTGTGTGTGTGTGTATGTATGTGTGTGTGTGTGTGTGTGTGTGTGTGTCAAGCTGTAGTTACAATGGGAGGACTTCCCCATGGGGGGCAGGGTGTATATTTACCATGATTGTGTGTACATCGTTGCTAAAGCAGTGGGGTGGAGGGGCAGCAGCCATATTCCTAATATCTCATCCTCCTCCTGTCACAGTGGGAGCCAGAGAAGTTGTCGAATGACACACACTTCGTACTAGGGGTTAATGTGAACAAGTAAGTAGGGGTGTACTAGGGGTTAATGTGAACATGTAAGTGGGGGTGTACTAGGGGTTAATGTGAACAAGTAAGTGGGGGTGTACTAGGAGTTAATGTGCAAGTGGGTGGGGAGGGGGGGGGGGGGGTTTGGCCGCATATGTGACAGTATTTTTTCTTCCTGAAGGGCTCTGGGGCATTCAGCCAACAGGGGTAAAGTATACTACCTCCATCCAGAGCTGTTCAAGGTATGTGCATAAAATAGATTATCAGATGTGTGCGTGTATGTATGTGTGTATGTGTGTATGTGTGTATGTGTGTGTGTATGTGTGTGTATGTGTGTATGTGTGTATGTATGTGTGTATGTGTGTATGTGTTGTGTATGTGTGTGTATGTGTGTATGTGTGTGTGTATGTGTGTATGTGTGTGTATGTGTGTGTGTATGTGTGTTCATTTGTCATTTGAACAGTATGCCTGTGATGGAGATGATAAGACATGGTTGTATGAGAACAAACATCTCCCAGTACATGGAGGGAAGGTAAGGGGTGGAGAGATGGGAGGGGTTTGGAGAGGAAGGTGAGGGTGGGAAGGGTAGGGGTGGAGAGAGGGGAGGGTGGGGAGAGGAAGGTGAGGGTGGAGAGAGGGGAGGGTGGGGAAGGAAGGGGTGGGGTGGGAAGAGGAAGGTGAGAGTGGGGAGGGAAGGGGTGGAGAGAGGGAAGGGGTGGGGTGAGAAATGTGTTCGGAAAAACTAGATGTTTATACATACACACATCAACATCATTAAACCAGGGGAGTTGTTAAACACTAAGGAGGGCTTGGGGTTGGATGGGGATGGGGAAGAGGAGGGGTTATATGGGGATGGGGAAGAGGAGGGTTATATGGGGATGGGGATGGGGAGGATTGGGGTTGGATGGGGAAGAGAAGGGGTTGGGTTGGATGGGGTGGGGAAGAGGAGGGGTTGGGGTTGGATGGGAAAGAGAAGGGTTATATGAGGATGGGGATGGGGAAGAGGAGGGGTTGGGGTTGGATGGGAAAGAGAAGGGGTTGGGTTGGATGGGGATGGGGAAAAGGAGGGGTTGGATGGGGAGGGGAGGGTTTGGATGGGGAAGAGGAGGGTTGGGGTTGGATGGGGAAGAGGAGGGGTTGGGGTTTGGGGAAGAGGCAAGTACCTATTTGCCTCATCCCCAGGCTTTCCTAATGATCTTTGCTGAAGTTGAGATGTTGGTGGAATTGGAGGAAGTGTACAGGTAAGGCCTGGGGACCTTATGTGGTCTGTCCCACTATCTCTGTCCATTACCTGATGGTCTCCTCTACCCTCCCTTACCTGATGGCCTCCTCCTCCCCCTCCCTTACCTGATGGCCTCCTCCTTCCCCTCCCTTACCTGATGGCCTCCTCCTCCCCCTCCCTTACCTGATGGTCTCCTCCTCCCCCTCCCTTACCTGATGGCCTCCTCCCCCTCCCTTACCTGATGGTCTCCTCCCCCTCCCTTACCTGATGGTCTCCTCCTCCCCCTCCCTTACCTGATGGTCTCCTCCCCTCCCTTACCTGATGGTCTCCTCCCCCTCCCTTACCTGATGGTCTCCTCCCCCTCCCTTACCTGATGGCCTCCTCCCCCTCCCTTACCTGATGGTCCTTCCTAGGGAAAATCCTGAGGTAGTGTCGGCTGTTGGACAGCTTCAACACTTCACAGTACCCCAGTTCATGTTGGACAAGATGAAGGTCTTCATGGTATCTGTGCAGGGTAAGGTGACTGTGCCTAGGTGTGCAGGGTGAGGTGACTGTGCCTAGGTGTGCAGGGTGAGGTGACTATGCCTTGGTGCAGGTAATATGGTGGTATGGAACATTGGTGAAGGTGTCAATAATATTTGTGTGTTTGTCTTAAGACCTTCCATCCAATCGCCTTCCTCAGGGTATTTTGCCCAGGAGAATGTGGTACTACCCCCAGGGGTAGAGCTACCACCACCCCCTCTGGGAATTGTACTACCTACTGATGAAGAGGAACTAGCCACAGAAGAGAAGTCACAATAACTCTGTCCCCCTCCTTCCTTTCTCTCTTCTCATCCTCTGCCCCACTGTAACCCATTGCAGCTTTACGTCATAAAGCACGTACTTTGGTCACATCATTACTTTTATCACGTCATTCACTTCCTGTTCATTTCCTGTTGATCTTCATTATTTTCCTGAGAAGTCTTTAAACGGCACATTATCCTCCCCTCCCTAAAGAAGATCCCTTAATGTGGTAATATAACCCAGACTAAACAGACCACCTAACAGCAATGTTATTAGATTACTAAATGTGCACCACCTGCACTGAGTCACGTGCACCTGCAAGAGGTCACAATGACTTGCTGCAGCTCCTCTATCACCAGCTGCCCACCAGTCTGTATCAATACCTCCAGTGGAAGGTAGGTATTCCCAGCACAGCATGGCTGGACAGAGGCTCCTGGGTTACCACTGCTTAGCTGACTTAGGAATTCATACAGTGTTGGTGTCATGGTGTCACCCCCCGCGGAGCGTGGACACACCCCCCCGCAGTAGTTTGCCACGTAGGATTTAGGCTCGATTATGAAGTTGAAGCCCAGGTCTTCTTTGAACCGTATTGTGAGGGGCTTGAGGCAGCACGTGCTCTGTTGGGCCTGGCAGTAACCCACACCGCTAGAGGCTGCTTGCCTTTTTCGTCTGGAGTCCTTCACTGCGGTCTCTGTTACACTATTTGATATGGTCAGAAGTCGCGGTGTCTTGTCCTGTTGCGTGGTGACTGTTAAGAATTCCACCTGGGCGGGCAGCAACCCAGCTGCTGTTCTCTGGTTGCAGCTACGAGAACTGTAACAGTATACATTAACTTCAAAGGTAACGGGTCCTTTGACGTTTTTCGACACCCATAGTTTTACTGTCGACGTTATGTCGAAAACTTGATATCCGCTTTCGGAAATATTAACGTTCACGTATTTTCCCTCCGCCGTCGTCCGTACACCGATGGATGTAGCAAACGCGTTCACTTCCACATACTGGGCGGCATCCAGAACCACGTAGCCGGCATCCGCCTTTGATTGCAACTGGTAGAGTAGCAGGTCGGCGCGCGAGATATCGCTGCGGTTCTCGGGGAGGTCAAAGTTGAAGTAGAGCTTGTATTGGTTGAGGACGTTCATAGATGGGTCGGCTGTGTCCCTTCTCCCGCGACCACTGCTGTTTAAGGCTTCTAAATAGGAAAATCAAAAACGTTTGCACACATTTTGATGCCACATGTACACACAAACGTAATCGCGCACATGTATATATGCAAATAAGCTAACCGTCGCTGTACTGTAGTTACCTTCTGCCGGCGGGGAAATCGCTGCGAAAGATGTGACCGGTTTGGCGAAGAAGTCCTGGGATCGGCAGATACGCTCACGGTCCTTCTCAAGGCTCTCACTGGCGTTGCGAAGAGCGTTGTACGCGGACAGCATGATGCGGCTCTCTTCCGCGCTGAGCGTTCTCGTGGCGTTAAGGTCCGGAGTGTCCTTTAGATTCAGCTGAGCAAGGATATTGGTTCGGATGGTCTGCTTACGCTTCTGCTCTACGATAGCGTCGCTATCAGATCCACAGGTCTGTGCCGAAGAACAACAAACGGCGCTGAAGATCAGAAGAAGCGATAGGTATCGGCTCTTGAGTACGTCAGCAAGACGGAGCATTCTAGCAAGGCTTTGTTGCAAACACGATTAGCGGCCAATGGTCCGCCCACGCGCATTATGCCGCTGTTTTTACTAACTGTAAATAATTGTTTTTTTCAGGCAATCAATAAATAAACAATTTTTTTTTTTAACAACACAAAGGTTAAATCTCACACGTGCAGCTTTATAAATGTCAGGCGCATCTGCAAGAATCCACCACGACGTTCGGGAGAGTTAGAGGCTCCGCCGTTCCCGCTGAGTTGAGCACCAATGCATTGATGGAATGATACGTGTTACCGGAGCAACAAGGCGTCAGAGAGGCCGCTGGGCCGCTTAGCAGTTGGCTGTACTGGGCGAATATCTGGGGCGTCATCAGGTTCCCACCCGGTGTGCGCGGACACACTCCCTGGCAATAGTTAATATCGATGGTCAGAGGGCTTATGATAAAGGGAAGGTTCAGGTCCTTCACGTTGACCGTTAGAGGCTGTAGACAGCAGAGGGCTTGGTTGGCACTGCAAAAGCCTACTCCGCTAGTCTGTCGCTTGGCTCTATTACTCTCCTGAGAACGCTCCAGCGGATTCTTTGCATTCAGATTTAGCCTGGGTATCGTCTTCAGATCACAAGTAGTGTCCACGAAGTGAACACGCGTGGGTGGCGTACCGTTGACGGGTTTGTTGCAGTCCAGTGAATTGAAACAATAACTAATGACCTCGAGAGTGACGGGACTGCTTGCCTGTTGCGCGATCCATTCCCCCACTGATTCCATCACGTCGAAAGTGTGGTAGCCGGAGTCTGTGAGCTTCACATAGACTCCTTGTATGATTCTTGTCCCTCTATCATTGGCATTGACGTTTCGAATTTCGACGTACTGTTTCTGATTACACGTGTCGTTTACGGAGCAAGGAAGCTGGAAAAGCATCAGTTCTGCTTTCGTGATGTCAGAAAGTTGGTAGTCGACATGAAAGTTAAATTGAATTCTGAATTTGTCCAGAACATTAATCGCAAGTATTCCAGGAGCCGAGCGCTTGCCTGCGTTCTCACCTTGCAAAGGCACAGCGGAGAAGGAAATTATCTTTTCGGCGAAGTAACTGCGGGGCGCTTGCGACTCACTTCGTCCTCTGATTTCCTTCATGGTGGCGTTATTGATGGCGTAGAACGCCTCTATAGTTGCGTTGTCCACCACGGTCCCGTTGCGCGACGCGTTGTACGCATAGTACTCTGGACCGAGCTGCGCCATGATGTTGGAGCGGATGGACTGTATGCGTTGCTTCTGAAGCATGACGTCGTCCTGCCCTCCGCAGCTTTGCGTGTGGGCGTTGACCACCATGAGGCAGAATATCGCAGCGCCTAACAATGATTCCATTCAACACGGCTGTAAACCAAATCGGCTTGCTTTTTGCTCGGAGCGATTTATAAAGCTGTAATATATATGAAGTGAAGCCTTGCATACCCTAGTCATATCATAAACATGCATGCATACACAGTATTTGTATTTATTTACTAGTATTAAGATGTCGGGTGCCGCATTACAAGAGAAGGTAACGAAGTACGAACAGTTTCTGAATGAGAGGCTACGCACGGATCTTCGCGCTGTGCTTGACCACAGAGACGCCATCTATTCCGACATGGCCGAGTACCTGCAACTGCGCAACGTGCTGGAGAAGACGCAGAAGCTAAGTATTACAGAAGGCGGTTTGAAAACGATGGTCGACCTTGGGGCAAACTTCTACGCACAGGCACGGGTGCCAGACCCTTCCCGCGTGTTTGTAGCTGTGGGTCTAGGGTTCTTCGTGGAATTTACTATCCAAGAGGCACTCAGCTTCATCGATAAGAAGACACTTCTGCTCACAGATGACAGCCAGAAACTAACGGAGCAAGCCACGCAGATTAGAGCGCGGATAAAAGTGGTGCTGGAAGGTCTGGAGGAGTTGCAGTTCAAAGGTGAACCCCCTTCGCCATCACCAAGAGATGTTTGGTAAGGCACGTCGACAGTTACCCCACGTGACCTACCCCTCCCTCCTCCCAGATTGAGGTGTTTTGTAGCACTAAATGGTGACATTGTGCAAATATAATACACTTTCACACACACACTATGGATGGTCGATTGTTCACTGATAAGTGAACAGAACAAAGCCAGCTACAATGGCAGCCATTCGTCACACCCTTGTGCCTTGGATGATTCCGATGATAACACCAAACAAGCCAATGGCCGTAGCAAAGATCTCCACTATCAACATCTTCACAAACAATGTCGGGTTCTGCGCGTCCCCAAGCGCAGCGCCGCTTCCAACTATGCCCACGGAGAGACCGCACGCGACGTTCGTGAACCCAACGGTAAGGCCAGCACCGAACAGAGAGTAGCCTGCGAACTGGTTGTTGTCCACGGCGGGAGTTAGCTTTGACGCCAGAATGATGGCTATAATGATCCCATAGATGGCCACTGCTTCGCAGAAGATAATACTAATGAGGTTCCTGGTCGTGATTCTTGGAGCCTTGACTCCGCCCCCTACGATGCTGGATCCAGTTATCAGTATGCCCCAAGCAGCGCCAACGATGGAGAGCGACACGGCCAAGCCAACTCCTATTCCTCCCCACATGGACGGGGACGTGGAGGAAAGAAACCATCCAAAGTCAACCCTCGACCCAAGGCCTGTCAGCATGTAGTAGAACCCAGAGACAGCCAACGCGAACACGGTTCCAAGGTACACCAACACATGATGCGTACCGCACAGCATAGTGGAAACACCTACGAAAAAGAAGTGGCTTTCAACGTACCACGCGTAATGGCCTTCGAAAGTGTTGACTTACCAGTAGGTTAAAAAGCCCCGGTCAGCAGCTCACATGACTTGTATCACGTGATAACGAAATCAATATTAAAATAGCTGGATTGGTACAACTAATATTGTTGCAGAATTGTTATAATCAGAACTGTGCAACAAGGCAACGACCAGATGGAATTCTCAGAAACCTCCATTGCCAGCGCAAGGAAGTTTTTGTTGGAGTTCTGTTCGAAAAGCGCGCCATCGAGTGGCAATGTGAGAAACCCGCTAACGACCAGTTGGCCAACCCTCGCCAGTTATGAACTAGAAGGAGAATGCTTGGAACTTGTCAGAAGCTATTTATCTCAAAGGTGAGTCCCTGGAGAAGATGCATCCACGTTCCCACGGTTGGGTCTAGCAAGGACGTCCCAAGGCCCGATCTCTCCTTTGCTGAGCATTCTTGTGGCTTTCGCGCCGAGCTTTGGTTAATAACTGAAGGGGAGGAGCTAATTGGACCACTTATTGGATGACGCACTACACAATTCGAATAACCCATCTATCTCTCCCTCCTTCCCATCCCCTCCCCTCCCTCCCCTCCCTCCTCCCTCCTCCCTCCTTATTACAGGGGCTGTCCTGGTATCTTGTCCTACCATATAGCCGCTGAGGCTGTCAACAGAATGAAGGCCCTTCCCCAAGACCTGTGGTTACACATCTGCCCTCCCTCCGATGATGATACTAAGGAACCTGCTGTACCAGACACTAGTATGAGAAAGAGGACAGGGGAGGGAAGGGGAGGGGAGGGGGAGGGGAGGGGGAGGGGAGGGGGAGGGGGAGGAGTAACAAGTGCTACAGACCAGCGTGTGTGGGGGAGGGGGGGGTGGGATGAGGTCACTGTAGGTGTGTGATGAGGTCATTTGGTTGTTTTGAGGTTAAATGGCTTACTGTCAGTTCTAAGCGTCTTCATTTTCATGATCCAATAACACAGTGTTGGACGGCACTTTGGTGACTAAATCACTAGTGGAGGTGATCCAGCAGGTGTGCTCTGATTGGAATAATGCTCTGCCAATGCTAATGTGCCCCTTGGAAAGAACTGAGCTGAGCATATGCGGAGTGAAGAATGGACGGCGAAAAATGGAAGACAGATATTCCCTATGTGTAGACTTAAATAGCCTGTATAGTCTGAAGGTAGAGACATATACTTATTTAGCCAGTTCCCCCTCCTTACCTCTCCTCCCCCTCCTTATCTCTCCTCCTCCTCCTTACCTCTTCTCCCCTCCTTACCTCTCCTCCCCCTCCTTACCTCTCCTCCTCCCCCTCCTTACCTCCCCTCCCCCTCCTTATCTCTCCTCCTCCCCCTCCTTACCTCTTCTCCCCTCCTTACCTCTCCTCCCCCTCCTTACCTCTCCTCCTCCCCCTCTTTACCTCTCCTCCCCCTCCTTACCTCTCCTCCCCCTCCTTACCTCTCCTCCCCCTCCTTACCTCTCCTCCCCTCCTTACCTCTCCTCCCCCTCCTTACCTCTCCTCCCCCTCCTTACCTCTCCTCCCCCTCCTTACCTCTCCTCCTCCCCCTCCTTACCTCTCCTCCCCTCCTTATCTCTCCTCCTCCCCCTCCTTACCTCCTCCCCCTCCTTACCTCTCCTCCCCCTCCTTACCTCTCCTCCTCCCCCTCCTTACCTCTCCTCCCCCTCCTTATCTCTCCTCCTCCCCCTCCTTACCTCTCCTCCCCCTCCTATTAGGGTTACCCTGATCAGACAATGTTTGCTGTATATGACGGCCATATTGGACCAGAGGCGGCTGTCTACTGTGCCACTCACCTGCCCTGCAACATTGTACGACACCCATCGTTCCAGGATGACCCAATTACTGCCATCAAAGATGCCTGCCACATAACAGATGAAAGGTTCTGCTCCAAAGTTAGTTCAAAAACACACACACACAACACACACACACAACACACACACACAACACACACACACACAAACACACACACACACACACACACACACACATACACATACCTTTGATCTGCTGTATTCAACCTATATATGCAGAATATCAGAAGTGGCTCAACTGTAGCCTTGGTTCTCAGAAGAGGTAACAAACTATATTCAGCTTGGGTGGGAGATTCCCAAGCTGTCCTCTACAAGAAAGGACAAGTTATTAATTTGGTCACACCACATAAACCAGACAGAGAGGTAAATATGCTGCATTGTGTGTGTGTGTGTGTGTGTTGTGTGTGTGTGTGTGGTACATGTATATCAGTAGTTATTTTGTGATGGTGTGTAGTGTGTGGTCTGTAAATTGTGATGGTGTAAGTTAATGAGGTAGCGTTGAAGTGTGAAGTGGGCTGGTGTGTGTGTTAATGTATTCTTCCCAGGATGAGCAACAAAGGATTGAGGCAGCTGGAGGAATGGTGATATGGATGGGGGCGTGGCGCGTCAATGGTAACCTTTCAGTTTCAAGAGCAATCGGTGATGGTCCAGACAAGAAGTTTGTGACGGGCGACTCTGATGTGGTCTGTCATGAGTTGGACGGGACCGAAGATTACATCGTCATTGCGTGTGATGGTTTATGGGATGTACTGAACGGGGAGGAGGTGATGAGGTGCGTGTACAAGCACCTCTCGTCTGGTGGCTCGAAGCAGGGTGTGGCCAAGGCCCTTGTGGAAGCAGCCTGCAAGGAAGGGTCGACAGACAATATTACCGTGGTGGTCATTTTCTTTGGTGGTTTTCAACTGCTAGAACCTCCACCATTTGAGGCTTCTGACTCAGACAAATGTACTGGGGATAACCCTGTACCCAATGGTGGAGATAACCCTGTACCCAATGGTGGGGATAACCCTGTACCCAATGGTGGGGATAACCCTGTACCCAATACCAGTGAACACTGTAGTACTGAGGGAGTATAAGAATGTTTTATCTCTCATTCCCCTTCCATTTTACACCTGAACTCTAATTTAAAGTTGTGTTTTTGTGTGATGTCATAATTTTATTTACCTGCCTAAAGTTAACTGGTGCGCTCGAATAAGAATGCAGCGTGATATTGGGGGGTCTCTATGGCCGGCCATCTAATTGGAACGGTAAAGGATAATCCTTCGGTTGCCTTAACAGAACCAAAGCCAAAAGTAGCTCCTATTGAGACCAAGGACTTCGTTGTACGCCGTAAGTTTTATGAAAATGTTGTGCTTTAATTAGACTACAATCTTGACTAGCTCATTGCAAGGAGCAGCAGCTTGAAGTTCACTACAGCGAACTGATGAAACTTATCGCGGAGATCGGTAAGGATATTAAGCCAGCGTACACTAACAGCAAACTAGCGGCCGACAGACTTCGCAAAAGTGAGGCATCAATTTACTTGCGGTATGTTTGTTAACATCGTCTGTCTGCCTTCATCCAGATATTGTAGTCGCTCGAGGGGTGCTGAGGGAATGCGTTTCTGATTTGGACAAGCTCAGTGGAACTAATAACTGAATCTTAATTTCGAACATCATTTTGAAGTGTTAAATAACTTAACACATACAAAAACCTAGGGTGCACGCAGTTTACTTTGTATTATTGCAAGTTCGGGTCGGGCGGGAAGAGAATAAATGAATGCGGACGAAGATAACACGGCTGGAAGGTTTTTAAAATCTCGTACTACAGACGGCCTTGATGCATTGCAGCTCTCGGAGCTGTGCAGAGGAGCGGTATTCATAACGTGTAACGAGGAGGGAAGAAATCCAACAACGCTAGTTGCTTCAGTTGATCTCCATAACAACGTTCTTAATATGAAGGCGGACAGTGGAGGTGAACTCAAACATCACCTGGATATAAGCGTAAAATGCATCAAGGTTAGCCACATTCATTGTCGAATCGCATACGCATGCGCACTTTTCTAGCTCGTTCTGCGCGGCAACCGACCTAAGGACGTGAGTCGCATCAAGACGAGCTTGCGCGAGGAGGTTCGTTTAGGCTGTATGCCACATCCCATTTTCGCTTTGGAGGTGCTAATTTTACCATTTATTTCCCAAAGCCTTCAGATGCCCAGTGGCTGTGCCTGTTCTTGGGCGCCAGATGGCCCTGGAGAGCTATGTACCTGATCGCCCCAAACGTCGACATAGCTGACGTATGGTGTGCAGGTCTTACCAGGCTCGTCCGCCAGCAGCCATATCCTAAAGGCTACTCCCCGGGTACTCCAATAGATGACTGGCTCCACCGAACGTACGTCACTCTGAAGCAGCAGGACAGGGGAGCAGTGCACGCGGTGGTAGCCGTGGGTCACTTCGCCAAGCGTAGGCTATGGAGCGCATTTAAGGTATTATCGCACCTTTTTGGGAAATGCATGGTTCTACGTATTGAGAGCTTCCTCCGGGCTGCAGGTATTGAAACAGCTGACAGCTACTAATGAGTTCCTCAAGGAGGCAGTAACTAAGGAGATGCACGACCTCTCATATCCAACTTTCCAGCTGCTTTACTACGTTCACGCGGCGCACGAACGCACGGATATCCACCGGATATTCGCTTCAGCGTGCGGCTCAGCGGCGAGAGCAAATTGTCACGTGATGCCCGCCTTCCCTGCCACCCGGGCCGGTAGGCGGCGGTCCAGCATACAAGCCATTGCAGGCTTCTTGACTTCTAGACAAGTCAAGACGTCCGTTGAGCCTAGCCCACCGGCTACCTCGGAGGGCGGAGCTAATAACGCACTCGTTATGAGCGCTAGTGATTTAATGGCATTCCTGAAGACCTCGCAAGGAACCGATGCGGTTTCTATGGAAGATGCAGTGCGCATTATTACGGAGTACGAGCGACCGGCAGCTAATGGTACAGACCCAGCACAGGGAACAGCAGACAGTCTCTCTCTGGTCGGGTTCACTCGCTACATGATCAGCCAAGATATAGCAGCCACGCCTCCGCGGGGAGGAGTCATTGAACACGACATGACCCTGCCTCTCTCGGAATACTTGATTGCATCATCCCACAACACGTACCTGACAGGACACCAGCTGCATGGGGAGTCCTCTGTACTGATGTACACATTGGTAGGACGGGAGGGGGCTAGGAGGTGTGGCATGTCTCTACTCAAATGTCCTCGTGCTCAGATCCTGCACACGGGGTGTCGATGTGTTGAGTTAGACTGTTGGGATGGGGAAGAGGGAGATCCAGTTATCTACCATGGGTACACGCTTACAACAAAAATTAGGTTTGAGGTAATTTGACCCCTGAATGCTTGTGTTGGTTGTGACATGGCATATCTTTGTGCACATAGGCTGTGATATGCACCATAGCAGCACATGCCTTTGCAGTGAGTCCCTATCCACTCATTCTCTCCCTTGAGAACCATTGCTCCCTTGGACAGCAAGTAAGGGGGCGGGGCAACACAATGGGGGAGGCGGGGAACACATGTTGTGCTCCTCCACAGGCTAAGATGGTGGCCATTATGAAGGAGGCGTTTGGAGATCGTTTGTTGTCAAGGAGAATAAGCAATGATGATGACACACACTTGCCATCACCAGAGGTCTATACACACACTTGTAGTTGCATCACCATCTGAGTGTGCTCTTTATTAGGAGCTGAAATACAAGATTCTAATTAAAGATCGGTGCACACTGAGTTCTAAAGACAAACGGACAGTCTCTAATACAATCAAGAACAGTTATGGAATCTGTACAGGCACAACACCATGGGTACTAGCTGACACAGAGAGTACCTTTGGTCTGCCATATGGCCACACCCCTTCATCTGGCTTGTATGATGCAGGCTGTACAGAAGCATCTGTACTTGTCCCCAGTCCTCTATCTAGTCCTGTCCATGCCCACTCCTTTGGTGACCTGTCTTCTGCTACCCTCATCCCCAGTCCCACTTCTCCTGTGCTGGTTCCACCCAAGTCCACCTCCAGCTCCTCATCTTCTCTCCTCAATTATTTCCCCTCTCCCTCTTCCTCTCCTTCCTCTCCCTCTTCCTCTGGTTCTTCTCTAGCAGTTCTGTCCCCTTCCATTTCACTTCACCTCTCCTCCCCTCTGTCCCTTCCCTCATCTCCCCCTTCCCCTCCTCTTCCCCCTCCTCTTCCCCTTCCTCTCAGCCAATGTGCATCACTACCAGGTAGCCCACTGCTGAACACCATATTTGAGGAAGACTTGTGGTCCCTAAATAAGACATGTAGTGACCAAGCAGCCAGTGGTGATGGATCCTGTCACATTGACAGTACCAAAACAAAGCATTTTGCCACACAAAAGCTGATTAAAAGGAAAACAATGGACAGGGAAGAAAACCTGCTAAGTTCTGCACATGGACATCACAGGCTGGCACCCTCACCACTTAGGGATTCAGTGGAGGCGACAAAACACCCACACAAATGTGCAACTGGTGGGGAGCACAATGGTGCAAATTCAGTTGAGTTTGGAATGGGCACCTCAGGACATGGTGATGTTTGTCACTTGGCTAAAGGTGATGGCGTAACTGCCAACACACCTGAAAGAAGCCGTAGAGCTGGCAGTCTGCCCAGCTTGTACCCCGGAAGGTCCCAGTCATCCCCAATTATACTCACCTCCTCCCCTCAACACACCACACAGCATTGCCCTTTGACAGACAGCAGTCATATTCGCTCCAGCTCTGATCCGACAATAATAGCTAGGAAAGCCACACCCACACAGGACGAAGGTAGGCTTGGGCACTCCATGCTTGATGAGTGTTGGTCTGGGGACTCTATACTTCTACAGGTGTTCACCAATGAAGAGTGAGTTAATTTGACCTATGCCGGGGGAAGGGGGGGGGGGGGGATGCAAATTTAATAAATGCTATATTAATTAAATGCGACCTTGGTCATAAATGCAGGGGTGGCGGAACCCCTCCATTAGACACAGCTGAGGATTTCTTCCTCAACAATGATACTCTTCCAGAACTAGCTGACCTAGTCATTTACACAAAGCCCATCAGACTACCCCCGCAGGGCTTCAAGGTGACTACCTCATCCCCTGACCACTGGTTACCATGGTTTCTTAACAGCATGGAACTAACATGAGGTGTACAGAGATGTACTCATTGTCAGAGCCAGTGCTTAGGAAAGCAGCCAGGAGAACGCCTCGAGAATTATCACTGTCAGTGGGGGAGAATGTGTGCACTGGTGCAGGCTACCCATCCTCCATCTCCTCCACCTCCTCCACCTGTGTGTGCACTTGTTTAGGTTCAATACCAACCACCTTACCCGTGTTTACCCTGGAAGTGCACGCATTTCTTCATCAAACTTTGACCCCACCTATTTCTGGATGCTGGGATGTCAAATGGTTGCCATGAACTACCAGACCAATGGTATGCCACATTGCGTCTGCCTGCCCACATAATCCAGACCCTCCTATCAGATCTCTTCCTGCAGCATTACTTGTCCATATTTGGGCAGAATGGAGGGTGTGGTTATGTCAGGAAGCCACAGGTGAGGCACATCCACTTACTCAGGCCCTCCAGCTATGCTCCCTGTTAGCAGGGACTATGCGAGCTATTTGAGCATTTCAGGACCACAGGGGATGTGCCCACAATGGAACTGATCATCACAGTATGTACAACTAATTGTCACCTTGTGTTTCTACATTCCTGAATAATAATGCATCCCACACACAGGTCATCTCTGCCCAACTCCCACACATGCACTGTCACCTACCAACAGTGGCAATGGAGGTACTGCCATCTCGTGCCGAAGATGATGTAATTAACCCTCCCTCCCTCCCTAAGGTCGTAGGGATATCATGTGACTCTTATAAGCTGAAGAGCCAAGCGTCACATGTTGCAGGGAGCAGCTGTGCCATTTGGCCAGGAGGCAGAGCCACTCTCTGTGCCCGAGTGCCATTCAAGGAACTTGCTTCCATCAAGTTTACTCTTAATGTAGAAAAGAATGAAGGTGGGCAGTTAATGGAACAATGGACTTTATTAACCACAAGCTGTTGCTCTATCAGACCAACAGTACAGTACAGTGGTTCCCCTGGTCTCCCTCACACCTGGATATAGGCATATCTATTTTGACCTGGTGGTTCTGCACAGTTCTCCACCACCTTCCCTCTTTGTCAGAATAGCTGTGAGTGTGTGCTGCCATACACAAGGCCGACAACTGTAGTAACAGTTATAAGCCTGGAGGGGAGGGGGGGGGGGGGGAAGGGATTCATGCAGTTGGTATCCATTTATTTAGTTAATTTCATCATTTGCTTATCACTCTCTCTCTGTCTCTCTCATTATCCCATTCCCATTTCTTTTTAATGGAGTGGTCAAGTTAAAGGTGTAGAACTGGACCTATGGCTTTACATCATTGCTTCGTCTTGCAGGTTAAAGATCACCCATCCCTGCTGCATGCCACACCCCCTTCCCTGCTACATGCCACACCCCCTTCCCTGCTACATGCCATGCCTCCAAAGAACACTACCACTGTAGACAATGGTGACAGTACCACAGCAGACTGCTTGGTATGCAGACATGGTGTACATTCTGGGGAAGGCCACTACGCGGGGGTATTTATTATTAGCAGGGAATATCAGCAATCCAGCTTACTGAAAAGGTGGTTGAAGCAGCAGGTAGCAGGACTGACAGGAATGTACAGAGACTGGTGCACACTGCTGGCTCTGGTGAGCATTAAATAATAAAACCAAGTACATAGGGGGACTCTCCATAACCATGTTAATCCACCAGCAGAAGAGTTTTCTCTGTCACCTAATGATAGCGCACAGCCTAGTGTTGGCCCTACCCTTTTGGCTGTAGCTGTACACTTCAGACTGCCACACGTCCATTCAGAACCACTCACCCTTTTTGCTGACAAATTGACTGTTGCCGAGTAAGTCTGCCATGTGTTCAGGTGGTGTCTGCTAAGGAAGGACACATATGACCTAACAGGGAGCTGCTGGCGGGGGCAGTGCATAGACTGGGGTCAAAGGTTAAAATGACCTGTCCCCATCTGAAGGACACAAATGAAGATGATTATAAACAGTATTTTGACCTGCTGTTGGCAGATGGCAACCTCAATGTCCTTACTAGTCTGGACATGCAGGAGAGGATACTCAAGCACTTCAGTCAACCCAGCTCCTCCAGGTGTCTGATTGTGGCGCTCAAAGGGAAAGGAGATACCAAACCACTGTGTAGTGGTATGGAAGGTAGTGGATCCACGCCAGGACTGTGCTGCAAGATTGAGGGATGTGGGTCCGCACCAGAACAGTGTGGTAAGATGGAGGACTCCGACCGGTATCCAAGCAGCATGAATGCAGAAGAGGATGGGGAGGAGGAAGCTGAGCCACTTTCCACGTCATTTATTGTTCATCCTCTGAGTGCTATCTCCTTGACAACGGACATAGGAAGCACAAGAAATGGTAAGGTTACCTGCCCTTCAACAGCTGCTCTTGGGGCTAACCAGCAACAAGTTCCGCCAAGTAAGGGAGTTCAATTTTGTGCTTACCTCTTGTCGATTTTAACTGTTTATGTCATATATGGTTGGGTTAAGTGACATCAATTAAAGTGTGCCGGGTTAGTTCTGAGGCAGCACGACGCTACCTGGAAGAGTACTACCAAAGATTGGATGGGAAGTGTACGCAGCTGCCAGAGAAACAAGAGAGATGTTTGAAAAAGTGTTACTATGCCAACGCTGACAACAAAAGAAGAAGAGTGAGTGTGGATGTTGGGCTCCTGGTAGCCCATGGCCACAAGACACACACACAAGGTACACTTAACCATAATCAAGAGCAGACAAGGGATGACCAAGATCACGTGAGGCATAGTCCCACAAAGCAAGCAATTTCTCTGCCTAAGAAATGGCTATT
Source organism: Eunapius fragilis (assembly GCA_963681505.1). NCBI lineage: Eukaryota > Metazoa > Porifera > Demospongiae > Spongillida > Spongillidae > Eunapius > Eunapius fragilis. Next base: position 647,837 of record OY811991.1, read on the forward strand.
GGCACGAAGGCCAAGTCTCAAAAGGGTTGTTCCTGAAACTGAAAGTGTTGACAAACTGAACGGAAGTGACTCATGCCTGTCCCCACAACAGGATACTTCATCCACCCAGAATAGGTGGGCATCTAAAAGAACATGGTCGCTGAAGAAGAAACCCAGCAACGAAAAGAACGTAGGCATACGCAGATCAGAGACGGCAACCTTTCATTGCCATTCACCTCCTCTCCCTCCAAGCGATGTTCTCTAACACAATAAGGCAGTAATGTTGAGTCAATAGACATAGCAAGGAAGACTATGTCTATTCATGACTTGGATTTTATTTAGCACTTACTAATACCGTGATTATAATTGGATAAATGTCTGGATGTGTGCTCAGTAGCTGGGAGGTGCCTCATTTCCATCTAATTCCCTTAGCAGGCTCAACAGCTGAGGGCTTCTCTTTATTAGATCCAGTTCCCCACGCATCACCTGACCAAAGGTATACAAGGATATACTGTAAATAATACACAAAGATATACATGCACTTCAAGCTGACTGTGGTCAACACAAACTACAAACCACATACAACTTTGGTATAAACACATATTATCCTAATTATCTGTCTTTATACCATAAGTTGTACTTGGTTTTATAGTTTGTATAACCACAGTCTGCTTGCACAGTGATGCCATACACACCTCCCTCATGTGGTCAATAAGCTTGTCCAGCTCAGCTATCTCAAGGTCAGCCTTGGCTACGTTCTCTTTGAGCACTGCAATCTGTGACACCAGAGCACGCAGTCATATGAGCAGCCCCTCCCCAAAGAGAGGAGGGGCATTGACAACACATATGCAAGAATGGTTAGCAGCCATTGCACCATGAGACACACATCAGTAGTTAACCCATTATAATTCGTGGGTAGGAGGGGGACCAGTATTCCAAGTGAGGGGTGTCATGGCTCCCTCCCCCTTCCTCTTGGGACCCACATATGATGTAGGCTGTAAAGACACACACACACACACACACTGCACCTTGCATGTGGCACTGGATTGGTATTCTTCTGTGTACTCTTGGAGACTCTTTGACCGTCCTGTCTCCTGTTCCAGCTCATGCGTTAGTTCTGTTATCTGTCCACATACGCAGACACATGACATCCACAAAAATCATGCCAGCATACACCAACTACTGCATTAGCTTAGGGGTGGGGTTGGTAAGAATGCTCATGGTAGCCATTGCAGTCAACACACTTCTGCCCCACCTACAGCCTTTATCCATGTCAGTACAATATATTCATTGCACTAAACCTAAACCCTCTCATTCAAGACACTAAACTAACTAATTCATTGTACTAAACTCTCTCATTCAGCCACTAAACTAACTCATTCATTGCACTAAACCCTCTCATTCAGACACTAACTCATTCATTGCTAAACCCTCTCATTCAGGCACTAACCAGCCATTTGTCACACTAACCCTTTCATTCAGATAGAGGTTTTCCTTCAGAAGGTCTTCTTCATGACACAGCTCCCCATGGTTACCATGACTACCCATGGCTGCACCAGCAGACTGAAGGCTATGGAGTTTGTCAAACATTATGAGACATTGCAAAACCTCTCACCTAGCATGCTGCAAACGTCTCTGTAGGTCAATACCAACAGACATAATATGGCGACCAAGGCAATCGCTTTCAATTTCATTGCTATTCTCAGGGTGTCTTGACATCTACAAATAAACCGAACAGATCACCTGATGAACAGGGAATGCCACTACAGATGTACCTTGTCACCTCCTCCAATGGAGGCCAGCAGTCCCCTGAACAGCTGGTAGGCTCCTCTGACGCTTACTTCCAGTTCCTCATATTTGGAGATCTTGGCCTGTGACAACTGCAATGACATACGCAGCTCCCTTGCATTCACTCTGTCAAATAAGGTAATGTGTGGCATTAATTAGAGGCTTATTTTAGTTTTCAAATAAATAATAATTGTATGATAAACTTTGCTGGTTAATTTGGATTAGGTTCATGTGCTTTGGCATGGATGTTAAAACCAATGGTAGCCATGGTAACAGTGACCTCTAAGCTTACTCTGTTGTTTTCAGTGTGGCAATAAACGCTTCCTTCAGTTGCAGCTGTTGACAAAGAGACTGCACCTATTGTAACGGAGATAGTGTCAGTGGAGTAACTGGACCTCTCTGGAGAGAAAGCACCACTATGTAACCACTGGTGACACCACGATGTAACCACTGGTGACACCATGATGTAATGACTGATGACACCATGATGTAATGACTGATGACACCATGATGTAATGACTGATGACACCATGATGTAATGACTGATGACACCATGATGTAATGACTGATGACACCATGATGTAATCACCAATGACAATACAATGTAACCACTGGTGACACCACGATGTAACCACTGATGACACCATGATGTAACGACTGATGACACCATGATGTAACCACTGTGCGATCACAGGTAACACCCTGGTGCAATCACAGGTAACACCATGGTGCGATCACAGATAACACCCTGGTGCGATCACAGATAACACCATGGTGCGATCACAGATAACACCATGGTGCGATCACAGATAACACCCTGGTGCGATCACAGGTAACACCATGGTGCGATCACAGATAACACCCTGGTGCAATCACAGGTAACACCATGGTGCGATCACAGATAACACCCTGGTGCGATCACAGATAACACCCTGGTGCGATCACAGATAACACCCTGGTGCAATCACAGGTAACACCATGGTGCGATCACAGGTAACACCCTGGTGCGATCACAGATAACACCCTGGTGCGATCACAGATAACACCCTGGTGCGATCACAGATAACACCCTGGTGCAATCACAGATAACACCCTGGTGCGATCACAGATAACACCCTGGTGCGATCACAGATAACACCCTGGTGCGATCACAGATAACACCCTGGTGCGATCACAGATAACACCCTGGTGCGATCACAGATAACACCCTGGTGCGATCACAGATAACACCCTGGTGCGATCACAGATAACACCCTGGTGCAATCACAGGTAACACCATGGTGCGATCACAGATAACACCCTGGTGCGATCACAGATAACACCCTGGTGCAATCACAGATAACACCCTGGTGCGATCACAGATAACACCCTGGTGCAATCACAGATAACACCCTGGTGCGATCACAGATAACACCCTGGTGCAATCACAGATAACACCCTGGTGCGATCACAGATAACACCCTGGTGCAATCAGATAACACCCTGGTGCGATCACAGATAACACCCTGGTGCGATCACATATAACACCCTGGTGCAATCAGATAACACCCTGGTGCGATCACAGATAACACCCTGGTGCAATCACAGATAACACCCTGGTGCGATCACAGATAACACCCTGGTGCAATCAGATAACACCCTGGTGCAATCACAGATAACACCCTGGTGCGATCACAGATAACACCCTGGTGCGATCACAGATAACACCCTGGTGCGATCACAGATAACACCCTGGTGCGATCACAGATAACACCCTGGTGCAATCACAGATAACACCCATGATGTAAGATAACACCATGAGAGTCAACACCTGTGACTCCAATTCCTTGATGCTCTGCAGGAGGCTGGTTCTTTCAGCATCAGAGAATTCCAAAGTTTCCTGATATTCTTGCTGTGAGCGCTGATGATTGGAGCAAACAGTATCATGACAACAACACATGGCAACATGACAATACACTGAGCAGATCCTTCTGAAGGCGTGTGCTGGGAACAAACCTTGAATATGTTATGGTATTGAGCAAGCTTCTTCTTGCTATCAGATGCCTCAGCTACTTTTGAGCCAAGGCTGAAAATGTTATGCAATGCGGTGTATGCATGTGTGTGTGTGCATGTGTAGGTGTAGGTGTGTGCATGTGTAGAAAAAAGTGTATGCAAAAATAACAATTTAGGATTCAGTCAAATAAATTAACCCTTATGTTACTCCAGACTTGAATTGCTCAAAATTTTTACAATCTGGTTAGTTGATGCTACACAAGAACCAATCAAATCTAAAAGAATGAATAAATGAATGAATGAATGACTAGCTTCAAAGGTTCTGATTAGGAGGGTAAAGTAATTGCAATTATCCTGCAACCACCAGATAACCACAGATGCCCCTCTCAGGGGCTTCATAACCATGTCTGACTTGTGGCTTGGCAAGTCATGATGGTCCAATGAGCCTCTGTGGGTTTGGTAAGAACAAATGGTGGTACCTGTGGTCAATCAACTACATGGAGGTTTATGTCCCTCATTTTGGTGAGGGGTTAACTTAACACACACACACACACACACACACACACGTACACCCACAAACGTACACACACCCCTAAGGTGTTCAAAGGACATCACCCCTAAGGTGTTCAAAGGACATTACCCCTAAGGTGTTCAAAGGACATTACCCCTAAGGGGTTCAAAGGACATTACCCCTAAGGTGTTCAAAGGACATTACCCCTAAGGGGTTCAAAGGACATTACCCCTAAGGTGTTCAAAGGACATTACCCCTAAGGGGTTCAAAGGACATTACCCTTAAGGGGTCCAAAGGATGTTACCCCTAAGGGGTCCAAAGGATGTTACCCCTAAGGGGTCCAAAGGATGTTACCCCTAAGGGGTACTTAAGTACCAATTTTTAAGCGATCTGCAGAAAGATATAAAGCCTAAGTTACCCTTAGGGGTAATGCCCTTGGTATGTTTGGTATTGAAGAAGAACTAAAGGACAGAAATAAATCCTACCATAGAGAAATGGTGGGATTAGGATGTGCTGAAAACTATAGAATTTATCGTTAGAAGTTATAGCAATACAGAGAGATACATTATACAGGACAGTGCCCAGCAAAACCACCCTTCTGGGTAGTTTTTCAAGTTTTCAAATTTTCTGTTAACTCTATCAAATGATCCAAAAAATTGGATTCTCCATGATAAAGTCATAAGGTACTGGATTTATAATTAGCTGGACACTGCCCATACATAGAACAGTTCATGAAAACACTGTCTCTCTCACACATAAGATCTATATAACATTACAAAACGCTCTCCATTTGAATCGCTATAACAATTAATGTTGTCAGTATCTTATTATTTTCAATATTGAACATACAAGGACATTATACATTATGGGATTAATCATTTTCTATAGGAGTGTGCAAATCATTTATATATGTAGAGGAGTCCTGTTACCACATCATTTGAACAGCTGTATCTGAGTAATGGGTAAAATAAACAGAACCTATCAAATAGCTACAGGACTCCTTCACGTACCTATCAAATAGCTACAGGACTCCTTCACGTACATATCAAATAGCTACAGGACTCCTTCACGTACATATCAAATAGCTACAGGACTCCTTCACATACATATCAAATAGCTACAGGACTCCTTCACGTACATATCAAATAGCTACAGGACTCCTTCACGTACATATCAAATAGCTACAGGACTCCTTCACGTACCTATCAAATAGCTACAGGACTCCTTCACGTACATATGATGATTATCAAATAGCTACAGGACTCCTTCACGTACCTATCAAATAGCTACAGGACTTCTTCACGTACATATCAAATAGCTACAGGACTCCTTCACGTACATATAAAAAATGTGAAATGATCAGGACACTCCTACAGAAAAGATATATAAGTTTTAGGGGCAACATCCTTTGTATGCTCCATAGGGAGAGGACCATACGGACAATGAGAAATGGTTGGACAGGATGTGCTGAAAATAAGAGGCCAATAGAATCTATCGTTATGAAGTTATATAGTGATTCACACGGAGAGCAAGTGTGTCCATAACTTCATACATATACATGTACAATGAACTGTCCCATATAGATACAGGTGTGTAGAGGTATGGAGGTGTGTATCATGGTGGGGTCACCATGTCACTCACTGAGCCTTGAGCTTATCCACCTGCTCACCCAGTTCCAGCACCAGTGCCCTCTGTATGCTCCAGCTGGCTAGGCTGTGTGCACAGTCTGTGAGCAGCTGCTCACAGTTACTCCTGGAGGCCTCCTCCAATACAAGCAGTTCGTTGCGCTCCTACAAGACAATATGAATGCACCGGTCAGTGGGTGTGGCACAGTCAAGTGGGTGTGGTAGTGGTACTGGGCGGGTGAGCATACAGTGGGGGGGGGGGGGCTGTTAGAAGGCGTGGTCTGTGGATTTGGGAGGGATACCTTGGTTAGGTCTTCCACCCTTAGGGTTAGGGATGAGAGCTGGGGTGAGTAAGGAACAGATGAGCGGTTAGGGATAACCCTGAACAGCCCACACCTGCCTGTTCCATGTCTCTCTATGTGCTGAGAGCTCGGTCATGTTCTGGTCTAATGTTGCCACATTTCCCCTGAGCAGAGCTAGTGACTTTTCCTGCACACATGAGGACAGAAAGAGGGGGGTAAGGGGTAAGGAGGGGTTAGGGGTAAGGGGTAAGAGTAAGGGGTAAGGAGGGATAAGGAGGGGTAAGAAGGGGTTAAGGGTATGGGGTAAGGAGGGGTAAGGGGTAAGGAGGGGTTAGGGGTAAGGGAGGGGTACTCTAGCTAAAAAAATGGTTTCTACCTTTAACTCCATAGCCACCTCTACTTTTCGAAGCAGTGAAGTATGTCTGTGTACCTGAGCCTGTAGTAAGCCACAATGTTCCAGACACTGGTAGTAACGGTCTTGGTACATTTTAAGCATACCCTCTTGCTGCAGATGAAGACAGTTGATACTAGGTAAGTATGTCAGCACCTGTAAAAGCTGCAAGGGTCACAGGGACTGACTTTAACATTCCTTTCCTGTTCAGATAAAAGCTTCACTCTAAGGCTGTCAAGCTCCTTCTGAAGGACAGCATTGGCAGCGAGCTCACTGTCCCTGGCTGCCTTTGAACCAGTTAGTGAAGTAGCTATACCATCCTGTTGAACTGTTGTGTCTGGTGCAGCCTGTGTGTGTCTGTGTGCTGTGTCTGTATCGCCATGGGTACACGCCGCACAGCAGGGCACTGTGCAGGTACCCTCAGCGCAGTCAGTACCGCGATACAGGGGACTTGTGGTACCACCTAGAACCCAGGAGCACATAGGGAAAAAACAGAACGCCATTGCAGGGTTCTTCCCAGTGAGTACCTTCTGTTAGAAGGAAGCGCTGTTGTGATGTTATGACCCTATTCACCAGCTGCGCGATTAATAGGTCCTCCTCCTGTTCCTGCTCAGAGGAGATAGGCGCTGTGCCGTTGACAGATGTCTCGCAAGTGGCAACCTTCGCTGCCAATTGCTTATGTTAGAAGTGATAAATTCGTGCAGCTGAGCCCCTCATAAATTGGTAGCGTACCTCGTTATCGTTTTTACACCGTGCCAATTCGTTATTAAGAGCCTCGAAAGCACGAGTAAGTTTGTCCCTCTCGAACTCCGAGTGACGCAATTGCTCGTCCAAGCTGACGAGTTCAATCTCTGAGTGTAACTGTGCCTTGCCACTCCACACTCTTTGTCGCTTCTGGTGCAAGCAGTACTTCACTTCTCGCAACACTGGGATTTTCGACTTTTTAAGGTTTTGAGCTTGTTCTGTCATACTAACGTTGGCGGTCACCAGTTTAAATTTACCGCGCTCTTATCGACGACGTGTACTAATTGGAATCGGTAAGTGCCGTAGAAGGCCTATAATAAATGGTGTTGCTTACAGTAGCCCAGTTAAGTAAATATGTCCCGCCGCACAAACTGGTTACCTTCGATGATGTTAAGAAGTTGGAGAGCTTTCTACTAAACGCTCGAAAACTCTTCGTTATGACTGGTGCTGGAATCTCCACAGAGTCCGGTATAAGAGATTACCGCTCAGAGGGTGTAGGTATCTATGCTAGTACGAAACACAAACCAGTCATTTATGCAGACTTTCTTCGAAGCGCTGCAGTGAGGCAGAGATACTGGGCAAGAAACACGGCAGCATGGCCGCTGTTCTCCACTTTTAAGCCCAACATTGCACACCATTACCTCAGCTTGTTAGAGCGGAGGGACAAGCTGCACTGGCTCGTGACCCAGAATGTCGACGGTCTTCATCAAAAAGCTGGTTCCCGGAAGATTACTGAACTACATGGTACCATGTTCAACGTTGTATGTCTCGATTGTGGCAGGTTGGTTACGCGCCACACACTGCAAGAGAAGATACGCACAGAGAACCCTGACTGGAGTGCCACTCTTGATGAACTAGCGCCTGACGGTGACGTGTTCGTAGCAGAAGAAAAAACCAGGACGTTTTGCGCGCCAAGCTGCGATGTTTGTGGCGGGATCTTGAAGCCTGATGTCGTATTCTTCGGGGACACTGTGCCAAAGCGAAAGGTTGAGCTGGTCACGCAAAAGTTGATGGAATCGGACTCGTTGCTCGTTATAGGATCGTCTCTACAAACCTATTCTTCCTATCGCCATGTGCATCACGGCATTGAACAGGGTTTGCCCTCTCTAATTCTTAATATTGGTCCCACACGTGCCGATGATTTATCGTACAAAATAGAAGCGAGAATCGGAGAAGTGTGTTCACAACTAATAGAAAGAGGCGTTGTGTAGTAGTGTGTGATGTTGTGTAGATGTTTGCGCACAAATATATGGTTTGTAGATTATGAATTAAATTGTTCCTGTTGATAAGGGGACTTCAATGATTGGCCCCCTTTCTTTCAATAGTTCATTTCCTGTAGGGACATACCCATTGATCCTAAGGTGGCAATGGATCTGAAGGAGGTGGTGGCTAAGCTGGAGGAACTTGCACCTTCAAGCACTGCAGAGGAGTGGGACAATGTTGGCCTGCTGATTGAGCCCTGTGGATCTACCAGGATAGAGAAGATATTTCTCACCAATGATCTCACTGAGGAAGTGTTGGACGAGGCTCTGCACCTAGCTGGGAAAAGGGTGGGACTGATCGTTTCCTACCACCCTCCCCTCTTTACCCCTTTGAAGCGTCTCACCCAGAGGTCTTCAAAGGAGCGGATACTGCTTAAAGCGATTGAGGCAGGTGTGGCCATCTACTCCCCTCACACTGCCCACGACAACCTGGCAGGCGGTGTCAATGACTGGCTGGTGTCAGGCTTGGGGGAGGGGCGTGTCAGGCCCCTGAGGGTACAGCAACTGGCACCTATCTGGCCCCACCGTGTGGTCATCAGGGGGGTTGAGGGGGCTGAAGGGGTCAGTGCGTTGAGCCACATTGTGGCACGAGAGAAGTGTGGAGAGATGGTTGTCAGGTATGTGTATGGTCTGGGGACCAGGCTGGTATACTCCAAGCCTCCAGCAAAATCGCCCTTCTGGTATTATAATTTTATCACTGTAAAAATTGAATTTGTATATCTTCACAACTTTACAACGCTTTCCTTGTTCCCACACCATTTGTTGCTGTGGAAACCAATTTTGTTGCTGTAAATATTTTCGTTGTATTGAGCATGTGCTTATAGAGGTGTCATGTATGCTCAGCACGTGCTTATAGAGGTGTCATGTATGCTCAGCATGTGCTTATAGAGGTGTCATGTATGCTCAGCACGTGCTTATAGAGGTGTCATGTATGCTCAGCATGTGCTTATAGAGGTGTCATGTATGCTCAGCACGTGCTTATAGAGGTGGCATGTATGCTCAGATTTTTGACTTGAATATTACGAGGGTAAAATAAGCGTTTTCCTGCCCGATTCGTGCCATTGATGTAGGCACACATCTCCCTTTACATTGAATGGAACGTGGTTTGCTTACATCATTGGAATGGAACGTGGTTTGCTTACATCATTGGAATGGAACGTGGTTTGCTTACATCATTGGAATGGAATGTGATCTAGCACACCAAAATCAGTTTACTTAGAGAGAAATGTTGTGGGAACTAGTACTGAAAGGATAGCATTGTAAGGCTGCAAAGGATAGCATTGTAAGGCTGCAAAGGATAGCATTGTAAGGCTGCAAAGGATAGCATTGTAAGGCTGCAAAGGATGGCATTGTAAGGCTGCAAAGGATGGCATTGTAAGGCTGCAAAGGATGGCATTGTAAGGCTGCAAAGGATGGCATTGTAAGGCTGCAAAGGATAGCATTGTAAGGCTGCAAAGGATAGCATTGTAAGGCTGCAAAGGATAGCATTGTAAGGCTGCAAAGGATAGCATTGTAAGGCTGCAAAGGATAGCATTGTAAGGCTGCAAAGGATAGCATTGTAAGGCTGCAAAGGATGGCATTGTAAGGCTGCAAAGGATAGCATTGTAAGGCTGCAAAGGATAGCATTGTAAGGCTGCAAAGGTATGCAGATTTATGTAACATGCAATTTTTATAGTGATATAATTATAACCTCAGAAGTGGTGAGTTTGCTGGACAGTATAATTAGCGAGAGGTTGTAGTTGTCATCCCAGGAAGGTTCACACATTGATTGACCATCCTAACTATGATTGCATCATAAGTTAACAAGGGCATGCAGCCTGGGACCTGATCAGTTGGGTCCCCAGACTAGTTTTGCACCATTATTGCATGCATTTATTATTAATTGTTAATGATACGATTTGAGGTCCGGTGCATAAGACAAACAAGGATGAGGATACTTATGTGCCTTGCTCCCCATGATGTATTTAGGAGGGAAAGATGGAGCACAGGGATAGATGGTAGTCAACTGGTGGCCACTTACTGCCCACCAGTGATGGTCAGGGATACCAAAGGCATCATTGTATGAGGCAACAGCACAATGTGTTTGATAGTTATCAGTAGCCTTTGGGACCTGACTGAGTGCTTGTTCTGTCAGGTCCCCAGACTGCGTGGCCTTGTTAACTAATGATGCAATAATACCAAAAAAAAAACAATGGCGGCAAGTGAGTCAACTTATGTGTGAACCTTCCCGGGATGACACTGATCATGTGACTGGTATGCATCTATCATGTGACTGTTATGTTCTCCCCCACAGAGAAGGCACTGATGTAGTGGTATTGTCTAATGACCGTGGTCTGTGTTCCTTGCTTCCTGCTGTAAAGGAGAGGTTTTTGGGGGCCCAAATCACCATAAGTGCCACTCCAAAGGTATATACACACACACACACACACACACACACACACACACACACACACACACACATGCACACACATACACACACATACATACATACATACATACATACATACATACATACATACATACATACATACATACACACACATACACATACACACATACATACATACATACATACATACATACATACATACATACATACATACATACATACACTGTCCTTCAATATTTAACACACATCTGTTACTATCTACTTAATGCAGGTTCTGGCATCAGGAGCAGGCCGATTTTTAACCCTTTCACAACCAGTTTCACTTTCAACTATGGTGGAGAGGGTTAAGCAACATCTGCACCTAGCTCATGTGAGACTAGCTACACCCCAAAGTTACCACAAGGAGACAGATGACTTTCTCGTCACAACTGTAGCAGTGTGTGCAGGGTCAGGTGATGGCGTGTTGCAAGCCACTGCTGCAGACCTTCTGCTTGCAGGGGAAATGACTCACCACAGAGTGTTAGAGGCTGTATCTAAGGGCTCGTGTGTTATCCTGTGTGAACACTCCAACACCGAAAGGGGGTTCTTGTGGAAGTTAAAAGAAAGATTACACGGGATGCTGAGTGGTGAAGTAGAGATAAGTGTGTCATCGGTGGACAAAGACCCTCTCCGTGTTGTCTGATGTGAACATATTATATTACAAATGAAAATTTGGCAAACTACATCTTTAGGTGGGCAAAAGTCCCTCCATTCATGCACCTTCTCAACCTAATCATCACATCTCCCTGTGAGTTTACCAGTTTGAGCCATTTTAGTAGTACACCTGATATGATTCAACCCTCCATTCCCGGCCTTTTGTGGTATCTCTCTTTCAATCCTATCCCCACCCCGGTGTGGACAATTACATGTAGATTGTTGCTGTGCGGTCACCCATCAACCCACAAGTCTAGGAACAGATATACTGATTGAATGAAATTGACCTAATATTATATTAGCATACACGGACACATACTAGTTATAAAAATATGACATGCTAATATTGGTAAATTTAATTTTTCCTTTTCATCAGTAAACCTTGTTTCCTTGCTTTTTACACCACTATAGCCTTTCATTCCTATAATACCACCAACATTCTTGTAGAGACAGTTTTTATCATTGGTATACATTATAATGAAAAACCAGGAACTGTGGTGGACAAAATTAATGCATTGTTAGTTCTCCCTCCATTCATGATGTATGTTTCCTCGCTTTCTGTTGCTCAATCTGAATCATGTCTCCTCTTTGCTCTATCTCCTCTTTTTCTGTCATCATTGTCCCTCTCTCTTCCTTCCTTGTTTCTGACTTTTCTCCCGCTGTCTTCCTTGCTCCTCGCTTCCCTATCTCTTCCTACCTTGTCCCTCTCTTCCCGCTCTCTTCCTTCCTTGCCCCTCTCTTCCCTCTCTCTTCCTTCCTTGTCCCTCTCATCTCTCTCACTGTCTACCTTGTTATGTCTACCATCAGCTTGTTTGACTTTCTCTCTCTTGTCCTTTCCTGGACTTTGTGGTATGTTTCGTTCACTCTTACCCTGTGCTTCAACCCTCTTGTCTTTTCTATCCCCAACCTGTCTTACATCATTCTCTCTCTCCAATTTTCTGTTCTCACTATGTTCTTTATCATCAGTGTCTCCTCTTCTCCTGCCTGTCTCTCCTCTTTGACTCTTGTCTTTCTCTTTATCTTCTCTCTTTACACCTTGCTCCCAGTCTCTCTGTCGCTTCATTCTGGGACTCTCATCAACATTGCCCTTCTTACCACTCTTAACAGGCATCTCTTTCTCCCCTCCACCATTCTTCTTGGCCTTCGAATCCTTCTTGGCCTTCGAATCCTTCTTGGCCTTTGCACTATTCACCCTAATAAATGAGAACTTAAAACAACACCAAAGGCACACATCACACTAAGGCACACATCACACTAAGGCACACATCACACTAAGGCACACATCACATTAAGGCACACATCACACTAAGGCACACATCACACTAAGCATAATATTTAAAAAGTGTGAGGTTTAAACCATACGTGTAAACATACTTATCACTATCTGACGAGCTGCTCCTTGAGTCATCACTTTCCGAACCTATTAGAAGACAGTTAATCAGAGGAATTCTCTTGTCTGCACTCAAACAACTATGAAATACTAATGATCAATGGCAAAACAGCTGTACCAGAGGAACTTCCTTCACTTGAAGAGCTCTCCTCCTCCTCCTCCTCCTCCCCAGTGCTGGAATCAGAGGACTCGACATCTTCATGTTGCTGGGCCATAATTAGCTTTGGAGCATTCTTCAAATGCTCTCTCAGATCATCCCTACGCAAAAATTATATCAACTCTGTGTGCGTATGTGTGTGTGTGTGTGCATATGTGTGTGTGTGTGTGTGTGTGTGTGTGTGTGTTAACGCACGTCAATCCTCCCAATCCAATAGAAGTGAAGAAGTTGATAGCAAATCTTGTGTTCTTAGGGTTGTCCCGGGGCATAAGGCCTTCAAAGGACACAGCCAAGAACCTGCACAGTGGTGCATGTGACCACACCCACCAGTACAGCCGCGCTTATAGCACTTACGGATCTCTGAGCCTTTCATTTAGTTTCTGCAATCCCATGTACTCAGACAGTTCTTGAAACAGGATCTTAACAAAAATGCGGCTACAACAAATATTCAAGGTTTACTGAATAACCTCCCACCCTCATCTTTAACCCTTCTCCAACCGTCCCCTTCACCCTTCTCCTGCCATCACCTTTAACCCTTCTCCCACCGTCACCTTTAACCCTTCTCCCACCCCAAATAACTCGGCAGCCTTGCCTGGATGAGTTTGTCTCCTCTTCGTTCAGGTGAATACAAGACATACTTGTCCAAGGCAAAGCATCTGCATAGAAGAGCTGCCCGAAAAATTTGGCCACATTCCGAAGCTTGTTGGTCTCCAGACGGTGCACTGTAGTGTACTGTGTTCCAAACACTACCCTCACAACACATTAAAGTACACTGAACGCCCTTACAGTCCCTTTAACACCCTCACAACATGCACCTTGTGCACCCTCACAACACCTTACAGCACCTTTCAATGCCCCCACAACACCCATGACACCCTTCTATGAATGAATTCACCTGTTCCTGAAAGGCTTTGTCAAAACACTCCACCCACATCTGGTTGAGCAGACAAAACCTCTGGCGGGAAGGAACCAATTCAGTGAGGGCAATGACCAATACTTTAGCTAACATGTTTAACAAACCTGCGCAAGCAAACCATAGAACTTTTGATATGATCGCTCCTGACTACAGCATTCAATCAACATATGGGCAACTTCTGTCTGCAGATGACAGGATGAGGGTGGGAGAGGAAGAAGGGAAGGAAGATAAGACAGTAATGACGGAGGGAAGGAAATTGAAGGCAGTAACAGTGCGACAATGACTGGAGGCAAAAGAGGCAGTTTGGTGGGTATATGGAGGGCAAAACACCATGGCAATAAGAAGGGTAGAATTCGCACCTCTTGTCCTGGCTTGAGTTCCATCTTCAATACCTTGTGCGCACACTCCTCAAAATCCAAGCTAAGGAAAAAGATACCAAAGTCATACATGGGGAGGAGGGAGGGTGGGTACATCAAAACTGTGCACAGTATACGAGCACACAGTACCTGGACATTATGGTAAGGTAGATAGTTCTCCTTAGTGCTAGAAGATTTGTGTGCGTCTCATCCTTAATCTGCATGGCATCAAGCCCCGCCTCTGAATGGAACAACAAATGATATTACAGTACTCAAATCACTCATCCCCAGACCACCCACCTGTGCCTTCTCCCTCCTCCTCCTCTTCCTCATCATCATCTCCCTCTTCCCCAGACTCAGAGGAGCTGCTCCCTCCTCCAAGGATTTCTAAGGGGAGGGTCAATAGTTGTAGTCACTTTAAAGAATTACTGCCCCTAATTATAGCTGTTGTGGAAAAGCAAATTATGACCAGTGTGTTTGTTCTAAGCAGTAATGAAAAACCCTCCATGGGGAGGGGGGGTCATTTTTGATTCTAAAGGCTTGACTTCTATCTGGTCAGCTAACACGTCTACAGGATACCATTAGTCATGACAAGTGAGAGTTGAAGCCAGGCCATCTTCAGAGGCTAGCTACAAGTTGTGTTACAACCTGCCTAGTCACGTGCTCAACTATATGCTCACAAGTTGACACTGTTGAAAAGAGCAATAAACTCATCGCACAGAAGACGAATCACAAACCCACAAGCCTTTCAACTATCGTCTTATATATAGTCTAATCTTTATTTCATTGTGTCCCCCAAGGGGGATGGGCCGCACCCAGAGGTAGTGCAATACTGGGGCAACCCGTGGGACCGGCGAAGCAAGCTTCACTCCGAGTCCCAGGTTTCAAAAATTGATGTAATATCGTCGGGACATTGTCCCGATACGAGATATTACACTCGTAAGAACAGTTATTTCTACTTGATCTTAGCCAAGAGGCCGAGAAGCGATGGGTTTGTCAGTTTTTCACTTCGTATTTGTAGTCCAGGCTTCGCTGCACGGTTAGGGTACCAGATTGCACTCCGCTAATCGTATTCACGGTCCCGCCTGTTCACAATTAGGGTACCAAATTGCACACTGCTAACCATATTCACGGCCACTGGCCATTAAAACCTCAGTTGTCTAGTGATATTGATTTGCGGATGTTTGTCTGAAGGGCGCGTTGTACGGGGGGGGTAGCTATACAGGATGAAAAAAATCTCCTACTACCACATGTCACCAAACTCTTCACACTGTCAAACTCTTCACACTGTGGTGAGAAGCATCCGGGCCAAGTTGAAAGACCGAGTTTGCTCGTGTCACTTCTTGCACATACCTTCTTTGATAGATTTGTATCGCTCTTCATTCTCCAGAAACTCTTTGTCATAGTGGAAAACATCTAAAGGAAACATATAACTTACTACACAAACCACATACTGACACCATTACACAATAAAATGACACCATTATACAATAACTGACACCATTACACAATAAAATGACACCACAAACTCCACCATCACTACACACATCAAGATGACTCCACCACACTGCCCATGAACTTACTCAGAGCATCCTCTCCATTGTACTCATCCTCAATGGAGAGCAGGTGTGTGATCTGGTCACTTTCCTCCACAAGGTCTAGCTCAGGGATGACTGAGGGATGGTCCTTAAACCCATCCTTGCGTACAGCAAACATCACTTCAATCATGTACTGGACTCTCTTGTCTATCAATCCTTGATGGAGGATACCTCTAAGACTCTCAAAAACTCCTATAAGGTGAGCATTAATTACTGGTCATTTCCATCCCTCCTTCCATCACCACTCCCTTCCATCACCACTCCCTCCCATCACCGCTCCCTCCCATCACCACTCCCTTCCATCACCACTCCCTCCCATCACCACTCCCTTCCATCACCACTCCCTTCCATCACCACTCCCTCCCATCACCACTCCCTTCCATCACCACTCCCTCCCATCACTGCTCCCTCCCATCACAGCTCCCTCCCATCACCGCTCCCTCCCATCACCGCTCCCTCCCATCACTGCTCCCTCCTATCACTGCTCCCTCCCATCACCACTCCCTCCCATCACTGCTCCCTCCCATCACCGCTCCCTCCCATCACTACCTCCACCACTCCCTCCCATCACCACTCCCAACATCACTGCTGCCACCATCACTGCTCCCACTATCACTGCTCCCACTTATCACTGTTACCATCACTACTCCCACCATCATCGTTCCTACCCATCACTGCTGCCACCATCACTGTCCCATCACTGTTCCCACCATCACCACTCCCACCATCACTGCTCCCATCACCATTTCCACCATTACTGCTCCCACCCACTGTTATGTCACCATCCTCAACACCCTTTTTGACCCGACTCATGGCTAGCACACAGCTTCAGACACATGCTATCCACACACACACACCCTCCTACTGACCATGTGTTCCTCTGGGCGAGAGCTCAGTCAACTTCTGTCCACACTCCTTGAGAAAACCCACAGCAACCTCAACACTGTCATCAGTGGGGCTCTCAAGGAGAAGGGTCATGAGCTCAAGTGCTAGAAGCTCATGAAGCACGTGTTGGTTCACAAGGTGAGCAATGAACCTCACGGATGATAAACACACTGCCTAGGGAGCCATGTATGAGAGCCATAAGGAGCCGAAGAGAAGGGAAAGAACCACATCAAGGCAATACAGGGTGATAGGATAGGAGAGGTGGCAACACAGGGTGAAGGATAGGAGAGGTGGCAATACAAGGTGAAGGATAGGAGAGGTGGTAATAAAGGGTGATAGGAGAGGTGGCAATACAGGGTGATAGGATGGGAGAGGTGGCAATGCAGGGTGATAGGAGAGGTGGTGAAAAAGAGGAGAGGTTGAATAAGCAACCAAACCAAGAGACTGTAAAAAGAAGGGAGAGGAGGGAGGAGGAAAAGGAGGAGGGAGGGAGGGAGGAGGGAGCAAGAGTGAAGGGCTGAGTGAAACAAACCTTATCATTTCTTCTGAACCCTTTTCTGAATTGCAGGATAAGCCTCTTAGCAACCAGTTCTCCTGTCTGAGGGAACTTTGTGTTAAGAATGGCCACGAGAGCGGCGTACACATGGGTGAAGGTGGGGGAGGCAACCTGTGCCTGGATTATTGAGCGAGTCAGAAGGCCCCTAAAGAACGAGTGGTTAGACGGTTACACATCTAACCTCCTGTGATGTATGTCCTCACTCACCTTCCCCTCACAATGTTCTCTTGAAATAGTTCACGTACAATGTTCGAGATATTTGAAACGTTGACCTGGAGGTGTGAGAAGTGAGGAAGAAGATAACAGAAGGTGCAGAGAAAACCACATGCAAATGAGCCATAAAAGAAAACAAACCATAGCAATCCTAGCTACTGCATTGAGCATGTATTCTAATGGTCACCTTGTTAATCAAACCGTTGATAGATTTCTTCAAAGCTTCCCATGCAAGACGCTGATAGGCCATACTGAAATGATAGCAGAAATATTATTTCAACATCTTCCCTCCTTTTTTCTTCCTTATGTAGAAGAGATTTTCTAACCTTCCTTCTCTTTTTCACCCTCTCCCTCTTTCCACCCATCCATCCCCTCTCCCTTCTTCCTTTTCTCCCTCCCCCCCTCACCCCGCCCTCATTACCTGGTCTTGTCAGTAATTCCCTCTTGCATCATTCTCAGTCGGGCTGGTGGGATATATGCACCCCCAGTACGTGTAAAGAGAGAATCCAGCTGCTCCTTCTTCTTCTTCTCATCTGCTGCATCTTCAGACGCAGCCGGTGGTGGTGTAGTTGCAGTGTGTTCTGCTGGCTGCTCCCTAAACCTTTTAGCCGGAGGTGGTGGCTCCCTGGGTTCGTCGCGTCGAGAACTGGGCTGCCTTCTATGCAGGGACATAGGATAAGCCTCGACCTACACGTACATACCATGCACTGCTTACAGAGCTGAATCTACTGCCTGTAAGATCCCCGTTTCCATACGAAAGAAGCCTTTTGTTACACTAACATTCTTGACAACCTGCTGCCGTAGGGTGCTCACCTTAACAACGACGGCGCTTTTCATTCGGTAACCTTCGCCTTCATCGCTACTGCTTCCACTTTCTTTGGACGGCGAACTCGAGCGAAACTGGAGTGCTTCGACACTAGCCTGGGTGGAAGAGGGCTTTAATTAGAATGCAAACCATTTTGAAACTACATATCAAGCATGGGTTTTTCGATACACAACACGTTTGTTATTTACCATTTTTTCTCTTCTGTGGAAGGCTAGCGTATGACAGAACTAGATTAATAACCACCGGCCGTTGTAGCGTTTTCTGCAGTTACAATACTCCTCCCCAGACAATGCAACGTTAATAACCAGTTATTGGTAAAGGCGGGAATGGATGGCGGGGCGTGTTTTACTTGCAGTGTTCGATCCACCCTCTCAGAATGGCAAGAGGACGTCGACAATGCATCGGAGCAGCCGTCGCCCTTTCTCTATTTTTAACGGCTCTGGCTGTGCTCCAAATGCAAAGTATGCACGAGACGACCGCGGCAAGTGTTACGGTACCAGCTGCACTGCGATTACTCTCTTACCAGCCGCCAGGCAATGGTTGGAACAATCAGCGCATTGCATTAGAAAACGCACTGGTACTAGCCAAACTCCTGAACAGAACCCTTCTGGTGCACCCGCTCTCACCACATGAACTAGGAGCCAAGTTGAAAGCCGGCCATCAGTCTGGGTACGAGGCATACAACCTGCTTAACGAGTCGGACCTCCTCCCTCTCAGCCATTTCATGGACCTCGAGCAGATGGCGCAATTGGTGCCCGTCATCGAAGTGAACACCTCACATAACCGTTTCAAGGCAGACCACAGCCACCTTACATGGAGAAACGTATGTCACAGCAGTGGCTTTGGGTACTGGGTAGACCAACCCCCTGCCATGGCAGCCGAGGTGTTGCTGCTGTCTAAGCAAAAGTTCACCTCTAACCTTATA
Source organism: Eunapius fragilis (assembly GCA_963681505.1). Classification (NCBI taxonomy): domain Eukaryota; kingdom Metazoa; phylum Porifera; class Demospongiae; order Spongillida; family Spongillidae; genus Eunapius; species Eunapius fragilis. The sequence continues at coordinate 667,335 of OY811991.1, forward strand.
TGGAAGCAGAAGTGTGCTGAGGAGCAGCAGAGAGCCGAAAGAGATCCCTCCCCCATTGTGCGCTTTGTCACCGAGTTAGCAGCCACAGAGGACGAGATGCTGTATTTTGAGCAAGGGACCCTCTTTGGTATACAGCTCCGCTTCACCACGCTGGAGATGGCCCTCACAGCTCAGGGTTGGGTTATGAAGCACGTGCTGTACAACAGAGAGGTGTGGGGGCGGGTGAACATCGTTGCCAAGAGGCTGGGGACCTACAACGCTGTGCAGGTCCGCAGGCGGATCCACATGGACAGCAAGTTACCTCCGTCGTACTGGATCGACCAGATGGAGGCCATGTTCTCCAAAGACGTTCCTGTGTACGTGGCTACGGACGAACCTGACCAGTCCTGGTTCCTGCCATTCAAGACCGCCGGGTTCAACGTATATTTTGCAAACGACTTCCCGGATGTGCTCGATTTTACACACGTTCCAAAGTCTGTGAGGATGGATCTTCTAGGGGTGCACGAACAGTGCATATGCCAGAAAGCAGTTAAGTTTGTACCTTCTCCGGCGTCAACATTTGATGCCTTCATCAAGCGACATCGTGGGGAGGTCAGAATGAAGGATGGTCTGATGATGGAGACACTGCATAGCTGTTGGATTGGGCACCAAACACAATGATCCTCTCTCTAGCTCATCTCTTTTTTGGGTTGGCCACTGTTGTGTCACGTCATTTTGAATGTTGTGTGTTTGATCAGACAACGCAAACTGCCCAAGCGAAGAAATGTGTTTAAAATTCGATATACATAGCAGATATTTATTTTTCCTTCCATTCGTGGAATAGCTTTCTTACTTCACTGCACAGTACCCGAGTGCATAACATGTTGCAAAGTCAGTCGAGCGTAAACAGGCAAGCTAACTCCCACATGGACATCATGTAGACGATAGTGGGGTATGGAGGGATATCATGTGATCCAATTACCAATGTAGTGGGGTATGGAGGGATATCATGTGATCCAATTACCTAATGTGTGTACTGGATCCCCACATAGGCACAGAATTGTAGATTTCTGTCTGCTGATGTGGACAGTGATAATTTCCATCGCATTATGGTACAAACGTGTTAGGGGAGGAGGCTCTTGGCAGGAGAACACACGCAGTATGTCCACCATACTAGTACACATCAAGGTAGAAACTGTACTGTTCAGTTTAAAAGTCAGGTTTTATTTGTACATACATACATACATACATACTGATACATACATACATACATACATGTGAACCAGCTACATCAGCTGTTATGCATCAGATGGGCCTTGTACTCTTTGCTGAGAGCAGACCTCCAGTTCTGTAGAATGGGAAGGTCTTCTTGCGTCACCTGCAACACCTCATTGAGCAGCCTCTGCAATCTGTTGTCACGGTGATACCACCAGTGAGGATATGCTCACCAACGTACCTGTCATTACGCTGTGGAACGTCCAGACCTCCCATCTGTGAGAACTTGTACAGCACCTTGACTTTACTGAGAGAGAGACAGATTTAGACCAAAGCTCATAACACAACCATCCTGCCAGCATAATACATATCCATTTGAAGCAAAGGTGTCCATCAGTAATCCCCTCCTCCCCTTTAAGTGGGTGTGGCCAAAGTACCCAGTGATGAGGTGGTTAAACCACTCTGATCTGGTCCTGCAGGTGTCCTTTTCGAGTGTGATTGAATGATGGAGGGTGCAAAGGGGGCTCCCCCCACTACCTCAACCATCACCAGGGTCCCCCCCCCCTACCCCACCCATCACCAGGGGCTCCCCCCACTACCCCATCAGCTACACCCATCACAAGGACTATCCCATCAGCTACACATACCACCATTTAATGACCCCTCTTCCAGTACATACTCCTTCTCACTTGCACTCACTTCATCCATTCTTCCTTCAATGCCCTTAGTCCCCTTGTAAGTAGCGTCTCTGACAGGTCACCACACAACAAGCTGGTGAGGCGTTTGAGATACAGTGGGCCTATAGGGGAGGGTGGGGATGGGAGGAGTAAGGGGTGGAAATGGGGGCGAGAATGGGAGGAGTATGGGGTGGGATGAAGAGTGAGGTGGAGATGGGAGGAGAGGTATATGGGATGGAGTGACAGTGGAGATGGGATGGGGTGACAGTGGAGATGGGATGGAGTGATGGTGGAGATGGGATGGAGTGGGTAGAGAAGAGGGTATCATGGGACAAAGGTATAGGGTGGAATACTTACACTTCTGCTCCACAGTCCTTCCTCCCCCTGAGTAGACCATCAGTTTGTAACTACCGAGGGTCTCAGCCCCCACCTCACATGTCCCTGACAGTTCAGGTAAAGCCATGGCTGCCTTACCACCGGCTGCAGCCCTCAGAGGTGACAGTATGTCCAGCAGCACATGGTACTCTGACTCCACCACATGGTGGGGCAGTGTGGCGCCTACTGCCAGTCCCAAGAAGTTGCACACAAAGGACTCCTTGTATGTTTGGCTAAATGGAACTATCCGACAGCAGCTATCTGGTACTAACTCCTGTTGTGCACACCCACACATACACACACACACACACACATACACACCCACACACATACACACACACACACGCACATACCTTAAATTACAAATACCAAGCAGACATATAATCTAATCGCTCCCCACCTTGAGAACATTGATGAGTGAGGTCACCATGGTGACATCATTTCCACGGACTATCACTTGATCACCCTTGACTGTGTGATACGCAAGTTCCAAGAAGTCGCCTGTACCCAGAGCCTGCAAGTACATAGCTTAATCCAATACATGATATCCTGCAAGCTATTTTACTTGATACAGCTGATGGAGTGTTTGGAATGACAGTTGACCATCCACTGCGTATCCAAGGGGCAAAGTTCAGGTTTTCAAGCCACAATGATGCAAAGAGCATGTATACCTTGGACAACACGGAATTCATGAGATGCAACCTGTTTCTCCAGCAAGTTGATACCATCCGTGTAGTCTGCAGCTGCAGCCGTGCTGGTCTGGGAACCCTCAGGGCCAGCTGTGGTCTAGGGAAGGTACACAACGACTTTCTATGTAGTTCTCCCTCACTCCTATCCATTCTCTCTCCACAGTCCCTACCCACAGAACTCATCCTTCTCATCTCCTTCCATCATTCTCTCTCACTCTCTCACTCCCTCTCACCCTTGGAGGTCCCTCCACCACACACCCCCTCTCACCCTTGGAGGCCCCTCCACCACACACCCCTCTCACCCTTGGAGGTCCCTCCACCACACACTCCCTCTCACCCTTGGAGGTCCCTCCACCACACACCCCCTCCACCACACACCCCCTCTCACCCTTGGAGGCCCCTCCACCACACACACCCTCTCACCCTTGGAGGCCCCTCCACCACACACTCCCTCTCACCCTTGGAGGTCCCTCCACCACACACTCCCTCTCACCCTTGGAGGTCCCTCCACCACACACCCCTCTCACCCTTGGAGGCCCCTCCACCACACACACCCTCTCACCCTTGGAGGCCCCTCCACCACACACCCCCTCTCACCCTTGGAGGTCCCTCCACCACACACTCCCTCTCACCCTTGGAGGTCCCTCCACCACACTCCCTCTCACCCTTGGAGGCCCCTCCACCACACACACTCTCTCACCCTTGGAGGTCCCTCCACCACACACTCCCTCTCACCCTTGGAGGTCCCTCCACCACACACACCCTCTCACCCTTGGAGGTCCCTCCACCACACACACCCTCTCACCCTTGGAGGCCCCTCCACCACACACTCCCTCTCACCCTTGGAGGCCCCTCCACCACACACCCCTCTCACCCTTGGAGGCCCCTCCACCACACACACCCTCTCACCCTTGGAGGTCCCTCCACCACACACACCCTCTCACCCTTGGAGGTCCCTCCACCACACCCCCCCTCCACCACACACTCCCTCTCACCCTTGGAGGTCCCTCCACCACACACACCCTCTCACCCTTGGAGGCCCCTCCACCACACACTCCCTCTCACCCTTGGAGGCCCCTCCACCACACACCCCTCTCACCCTTGGAGGCCCCTCCACCACACACCCCCTCTCACCCTTGGAGGCCCCTCCACCACACACTCCCTCTCACCCTTGGAGGCCCCTCCACCACACACACTCTCTCACCCTTGGAGGTCCCTCCACCACACACTCCCTCTCACCCTTGGAGGTCCCTCCACCACACACACCCTCTCACCCTTGGAGGCCCCTCCACCACACACCCCCTCTCACCCTTGGAGGCCCCTCCACCACACACTCCCTCTCACCCTTCGAGGCCCCTCCACCACACACCCCCTCTCACCCTTGGAGGCCCCTCCACCACACACCCCCTCTCACCCTTGGAGGCCCCTCCACCACACACCCCCTCTCACCCTTGGAGGCCCCTCCACCACACACACCCTCTCACCCTTGGAGGTCCCTCCACCACACCCCCCCTCCACCACACACTCCCTCTCACCCTTGGAGGCCCCTCCACCACACACCCCCTCCACCACACACTCCCTCTCACCCTTCGAGGCCCCTCCACCACACACACCCTCTCACCCTTGGAGGCCCCTCCACCACACACTCTGTCATTCTTTGCCCTCCAGCCTTCAACAGGAACACAAAGTACTTGTGAAGATATACAAAGATTTCTTTGTCCCCAGACAGTTCAACAAGAGACCGTCCACTCTGATTAGCCCGAATACAACGAAGGTAGTCTACAATGATATCAGGTTATGTTAGGATATGTCAGGTTATGCCCCTACCTGGACCAGGCATGCTGGACAAGCTTGAACGAAGTGACCTGGTACCATGAGAAGTCTTTAGTTCCTCCTGCTCCCTAGTGAACACAGCCTCGGCCTTCAATTGGGCGGACACCTTTGATAGTCATCACCCACACCTCTACATGTTGATAGTCATCACCCACATATCTACACCTTGATAGTCATTACCCACACCTCTTACCTTGATAGCCATTACCCACACCTCTACACCTTGATAGTCATCACCCACATATCTACACCTTGATAGTCATTACCCACTCCTCTTACCTTGCTCTTAAGTTCCTCAATAAGGGTTCGAAAGTGTTTGACTAAAAATGGCCATAAGTTGATGAGAAAGACTCTGTCCATCATCACAACAATGAAACTGTATCTGTGGGTGAAGGGCATGAGGTTAGCACGTGTGTGTGTGTGTGTGTGTGTGTGTGTGTGTGTGTGTGTGTGTGTGTGTGTGTGTGTGTGTGTGTGTGTGTGTGTGTGTGTGTGTGTGTGTGTGTGTGTGAGCTGTTTAACCCACAATCTGCTAAATCCTCTGGCCTGGGAGTCTTGGAGGTTAAATGTGTACGAGAAGGTATGGCACCCTCCCTCCTCACCAAAGACTATGGGACCCTCTCTGCCAGGACACACCTCACAGTTCAAGCTGAAGTGCAGGGAACAGAACGTATGGACACCACACCCACATGATGGGCCACACTCCAAGACCATTGTTGTACATCACACATACACACACACACGTACACGCACACACGTACACACACATGTACACACACACGTACACGTACACACGTACACGTACACACACATACACACACGTACACACATACACACACACATGTACACACACAAACACACACACGCACACGTACACACACACACACACGCACGCACACACACATGCACACACACACACACACACACACACACACACACACACACACACACACACACACACACACACACACACACACACACACAGAACACCTCACCTCCTGACGCAGGCATGTCTAAGGATACCGTAGAGCTGTGGCTGCTCAGGGTACTGTCCACTGATATACGAGATCTGTGCCTTGGTGTCCTGGGACATGAAGCCAGGGTGATCCCCGGTAACTGAGCGGCAGGCCTGGAGGGTATGTGAGGACACCCATACACACATGCACATTCACAACCACACACATGCACAGCACTAGAAGGTCAATATATGCACACCCACCTCCCCCTCTTCCCTCCCAGTATGTGCTGGTGGTTAGGTATGGGTCTAGTCCATCACTTAATCTATCACTATGGTCTAGGGACCAAGGGATCATTACAAGGTATGGTGTTTGTGGTGGTGATATGGGATAGTGTCTACAGTTGAAAAGATAACTACTACACCTCTAATTGCTATAATACATCTCCCATGCCCCGCCTCCCCCCCCCCCTATATATGCTTCTCACATATACCTTATCCTTGTACACACACACACACCTTATCCTTGTACATACACACACACATACACACACACACACACACACACACACACACACACACACACACACACCTCGCACTGGTCTGAGGACTTCGGTGGTGGCTGCATGAGGGACTCCAGAGAGGCCTCCTCCCCCCTGTAAGGATAGCAAGAGTCCGTCAGTGGGGTAAGGCAGTGCCGCCAAAATGGCGCCGTTACTGAGAGGCGTGAGGGAGACGCTTGTCTGGGGGGGCCGAATCCATGAGCAGCTGTGCATCGTGTGAGCTATGGAAAGCCTTAGTACGTACAGGTGTGTGAGGAAGAAGCGGTAAAACAGTTATGGTCGGATTACTATGTAACCGTATCACACACACACATACACACGCACACACGTATACACACTTGTGTGCAGAAGAGGATGCAAGGTCCATGGCCTTCACAGAAATGGCACAACGCTATGATCGCATTCATCGCTCGGAAGGCATAAATCACGTGCCAATTAATAGAACGTCATAATTTTTTTTTTAAAAGCTATAATTAATAGCGCGTAATTACATAAAATTACAATTAATAGTTGTCGGTTCTTTTGTAACCGACTCTGCAACAGATTGCCGACCAAACCAGAGATCGAATCCGATTGCTTATAGAACTCGTCTCTCTGTGAAGGCATGTACGGGCTTCTGCTGGACAGCATTCAGAAGTTCCTTCGCGAAAAGTATGGGGAGAGATACTGGGAAAACATACGAAGGAGAGCAAAGCTAAAAAACCACTGGTTTGTCACTCATGAAGTCTACCCCGATTCCATCATGAAGGACCTCGTGGAAGCCGCTGCCGCGGAACTGGGCGAAGAGCAAGATGCGGTGATGAGGATGTTCGGGCGGTACTTTGCCGAAAATATTGGTCGCTATGGGTACGCCCGGCTCCTAAGAGTACTGGGCCGGGATCTGCGAGATTTTCTGAATGGCTTGGACGACCTGCACGAGTACCTTCGGTTTAGCTACCCGAAGATGCTACCGCCCTCGTTCATATGCGAGAAGGAGACTCCAGATGGAATGATTCTGCACTACACCACCCAGCGACGTGGCTACCTCAATTACGTGATTGGACAGCTGGAAACCATTGGCGTTATATACGGAAAGCACGTCAAAGTGTCCATTCTGTCGGAGGAAGTAACGGACGCTGGAACCCACATAGTCCTCAATCTGAATTTTGACAACAAGGAGGTCTTGCAGCAGCGTCACTCCAGCATCCAGACAGTTGACTTCACCATCGGTGGTACCCTCTTCCTCAGCATTTTCCCTTTTTGTCTCATCTTTGACAGGCAGCTTACTGTTGCCCAGGTAGGAAACCGTCTGGATGAGGTATTACCGGGGATTGTTGGAAGGAGCTTCTGTGAACTCTTCACATTGCGCAGGCCCCAATTTGGTGGAAGAGCAAATATTACCTGGGATGCTGTAAGTATCCTTTAACACTAGCTCCACCCCCTGTTGCAACTCTACCCTACCCTACCATAACTCCACCACTTTTATGTGTACCCATATTTAAAAATTTACGTCTGGGCATCTTTATACGTATTTAGCACATGCATGTGAACACATTTCCTTACGTACGTGTGATATTATGCGTGTCCTCTTCCCCAGTGTTGCATGCATTCCAACTGCATGTTTGAGCTTGTCTCAGTCAAACCTGTGAACCGCTACACCCGCTCCAATGTGGACAACAGCAGCCCAGGCATGGAGTTCAGTAACCCACCTCCTCTGCTCAAGCTGAAAGGACAGATGATGAGATTACCATGCAACGAGAACCTCATGCTGTTCCTCTGCTCACCCGCGTGAGTGGCCACACCACTACTATTGTATAACCTCTTAAATTTAGTGCTAATGTGTACCCGTCTGGGACCATGTGTTAATGTGTACACTAATTACAGAACTCAAAGCAAATGGACTGTGTCTTTTGCCTGGGGGCCTTTCCTGTGTATGTGTGCAAATACCTTATGAGTGGCACTGCGTTGATTAACCCTAAAATTTAATCATTGTAATAATTATTCTCTTCCAACTCCTCCTCCTCTCCTCTCTCACTGCTGTACCCTCTTGCCCTTACCTCTTCCCCTGTCCCCACTCCCTCCATCTCCGCCCTGCAGTATGGACAGCCCTGAGGATCTCTATGAAAGTGGCATTTTCATCAATGACCTGTCTATGCATGACTCGAGTAGGGACTTCATACTTGCTGGTTCCCAGCAGAACCCAGAATTAAGCCTTGCATTAAGCCAGGTAAACAGTTGCCTTGGGTTTCAGGATAAATGCGCCTATGTGATTTGTTATGTAACCTGATCGTTGATACACTTTGTAATTGCCCCTGACCCCTAGCTGACGGTAGTATGGAATGTGAAGGGTGATATGAGGAGGGTGGTATGTGGGGGGTGGTATGTGGGGGGTGGTATGGAGTATGGAAGAGAATGCTTGGTGGTAGGAATTACATGGCCATAAAGCATGTCTGCTATGGGATATATGCTACTATGGCTGCTATGGAGATGGTTGCTATGAGGTGTTCCCGGAGGTCATGGTTGCTATGGGATGCTCCCAGAGGTCATAGCTGCTGTGGAGATGGTTGCTATGGGGGTGCTCCAGGAGGTGAAGGTGTGTTCCTCCTTCCCCCACCCACAGGAGAAGATTCGTAGTGCGCAGCTTGAGGACAGCATACAAAAGACAGACCAGCTTCTGTATCAGATGATTCCTAAGCCAATAGCTGATCAGTTGAGGAATGGGGAAACACCACTCAATACTTGCCAAGTGCTTCCGTCAGTCAGTGTTCTGTTCAGCGACATAGTCAGCTTCACACCCATGTGTTCACGCCTGCGCCCAATGGAGGTGGTGTGTGTACTGAATGCTATGTATGTAGCCTTTGACCAGCTCTGTGAGAAGCACCATGTATATAAGGTACAGAGAGAGGGAAGGGAGAGGGAAGTGAGGGAGGGAGAGAGGGGGAGAGGGAAGTGAGGGAGGGAGAGAGGGGGAGAGGGAAGTGTTCAAGGGAGGGAGGGAGGGAGAGGGAAGTGATGGAGGGAGGGGAGGTTGATCTCATTCTGATCTCGTTCCCCCCCCCCTCCCATAAAGGTTGAGACCATAGGTGATGCTTACATGGTGATCAGTGGTGCCCCTGTGCCCACAGACCACCACGCCGAGTACATAACTGACTTTGCCTTCTCCATCATTGACGCCATATCAAAGATCAATGATCCTTCAACAGCTCAGTCCCTGAAGATAAGAGTGGGTGAGTGCAACATCCAGGCTATCAGCTGTGTGTGTGTGTGCATGTGTGTGTCTGCCTATGTGTGCATGTGTGTGTCTGCCTGTGTGTACATGTGTGTTTGTGTGCGTGCGCGTGTATGTGAGTGCGCGTGAATATCACTCATCCCCAGTCCATCACTTCCACCCAGGGATTCATTGTGGTACAGTGGTGGCAGGTGTGGTGGGGGCGTCCATTCTGAGGTATGATGTGTTTGGTGACACCGTCAATGTAGCTGCCAGGATGGAGGCTACTGGCGAGGTAATGTGTGGGTGTGGTCACTACCCAACCCCCCCCCCCCCCCCTCATCATACCCTCCCACTTCCTGTAGCCCATGCGTGTCCATGTGAGCGAGGCAGCAGCAGAGAAGCTTCGGGGTACAAAGTTCATCCTACGAGAGAGGGGCAAGGTTGAAGTGAAGGTAGGTGTGGTGAACTAAGGGGGCGTGGTCAAGAGCCTTAGTGTGAGTGGTGGTGATGGTGCCGTCCTTAGGGCAAAGGACTGATGACCACCTTCTGGGTCCTGGGCAGGAGTGAGGAAGAGGTGGCTGAAGGCAAGGAGAGCCTCAACCCTTTCCAGAGGCAGAGACAGAAGCCTTCCTTACCAGCTACCCAGTACACTCAGGATACCAATGGCCGCCCTCCCCTGTTAGCAGTACCCGTGGCCGCGCCTCCCAACGACCAGCAGGCGTCTGTACCTGTTCCCACGGTGATGAGACGGAAGACATCCCCTTTTGACTGGCCCCAGGCCGACCGAAGGTTAAGCCACACCACTTTTGAGGGTCCCAAAAACCACAACGGTACCGGCCCTCCCCCCCACGTGGACCTGCTTGTGTCGGAGAATGTGAGGCCATTTAACCTAGCTGAGCGGAGGTCGTCACTGGCCGGCACAGTCCCCAGACCACCTCCCGGCCTCAACGGAACATCGCTGCCCCCTCCTCCCCTGGAAACGAGGAACAACTCCATAGTGTCGGAGTACTGCATAGGTCGCATGAGAGACAGCCTAGCTCAGAGGAACAGCTCCATCATGTCGGACTACAACATGGCCAGGATTAGGGAAAGCCTGGTCCTTGCGTCCATCCACGAAGGGATGCAGCCACACATAGCTGCCCTTGCTTCTCTGGCTGAGGAGAACGCAAGATATGCGAGAGCCTTGGCTGACGAGCTAGCTCACCTAGCTGCCACCGCGGGGTCCAGTGGTGGTGAGGGGTCGACCAACCACATACCAAACAAACCTTCCCGGGACCCTGTCGCCCCTCCTCCCCCAGTGGGATGCCCAATGTGGGAAAGCTCTGTGGACCCTCCTGGGCAGGTAGGGGCACACAGACAGGGGGACCCTCCTGGGCAGGTAGGGACACATGGACAGGGGGACCCTCCTGGGCAGGTAGGGGCACATGGACATGGGGACCCTGCTGCTGGTTACGGCTGTGCTCTGATGTGAAGAGGGGGTGTGTGCGTGCACACCTCTAGTGGAGGTACAGGAAACGCCTGTCAGCTGCTGTGTATTGTCACACAGTCATAAGGCCTCCCCCAGATGAACTACATATATATATATATTTGTCAAAACACACACACACACACACACACACACACACACACACACACATATGCATAACTGTGGTTAGTATGTGGTGCGTTGAATTCTACTGTCATTGTGAATCCAATCCTTTCTTGTTGATGAGAAAGGAAACAGCTACACCCATAGGCTGAGATCAGAGGTCACATGGTACAGCCAGAGGTCACATGGTACAGTCAGAGGTCGCATGCATGGTACAGTCAGAGGTCACATGGTACAGCCAGAGGTCACATGGTACAGTCAGAGGTCGCATGCATGGTACAGTCAGAGGTCACATGGCATAGCCGGAGGTCACGTGGTACAGTCAGAGCACACGGCACAGCCGGAGGTCACATGGTACAGTCAAGAGGTCACATGCTAAGGGGACTACTGTACACATACCTGCCTAGCAGACTTGAACAGGGTTGCCACATGGACACCAGACATACTTGTCTTCTCCAGAACTATTCTGCTATGAGGCATATGGGCCCATGTCCTCCCAAGGGCGGGCTTCAGCCGGGAATACGAAGAGATGTCTGCAACCATACTGTTAGTGCACTGCAACATAAGGGGGGGGGAGGGGGTCCATGAGGTTATGGTGGGAGTGGCTTAACATACCACCACTGCTATGGAATGTTCGTATGCAAGGGACTTCATAGTGGCAGCAAGATGGGTCATCATTGAATGGCCTGGGGAGGAGGGTGAGGGATATAAAGTTGTAGTTCTAGGGTCAGGTCAAAGACCCCTTAAGTAGGGTTTTGGGTTATGTCAGCCTCTGGTGCCAACTTTCCACAGGTAATCTGAATCCTATGTAAAATCCCCACTGATCTGTGAGATGTGTGAATTTTAAAGAAATCTGAAGGGGTGCTGGCAAATGATCCAACATACAACTGATCTTAGATAGTATGCTAACATTTGGCCAAGATGGCCTGACAAAGACTAAGATGGATTTTTTTTTTCCATCTGGGTGTATTGTAACTATGTTATATGCACAATTTCACTTTCAAATTCACTTTGGCTCATGAATCATAATCATAATTAGTCAAAGTTGTGTATTTTGAGTAGGACAAGATACAGGGGGGGGGGGGGGGGGTTCACAACAACGGAAAAGTAATACAAACATTAAAATGAGAATCATTGGGCCTTAAACTAGCTGTTAACAGTCGTATCACATCCAACCATCAATATAATTAGAGGGGGAAAGATGGTTTTGATGGTGGATGCGATATGACCTCTAACAGATAGTTTAAGGCCCAATGATTCTCATTTATTGTTCGTTGTTCCGAGTGTTACTTTTCCGTTGTTGTGAACCCCCCCTGTATCCTGTGGGTGGTGATTCAGTTTACATGAAGTTAAAGTACTTTCGATATAGAGTCCTTCCAATACTAAAGTGACTTCTCATTAATTTAAGAGCCTTGCTAGTCAAAGTGAACAGTTTCGTGATATCTCAAAAGGGTTTTGTATTTGGGTTGTATTTTTTTGTGCATAATAAAAAATCATTTTGGGGATTGCATTATGTAGAATATAGTCTTTTTAAAAGCCATGTACCGCTTGACCACAAAGTTTACACAGAGTGCTGTTGCTTTGTACATTGTAAGTTTGTAACTAATTGGCTTCATGGTGCTCGCGCGTATGAGCCAGTCATCAAGTGAGCGCGCATGCATGCAAATACTATTAGTCGATCAAGCTCCGCGCCGTGCTGGTAACATTTTAACGCTATCTGTGTAATGCGAGGCGCTGTTTGTCCAACAAAACGACCGGCTAGAAGCATGTTTGCACCTACATGATTAGCGACACCTCTAGCACTATGCGCTAGCGCAGACTCTATTGTTGGCGCGCTATATGTATAAATAATACAACGTTGTAATTATTTAAAACAATGTACATATAGCGCCGACAATAAAATCTGCGCTAAGTGTAGCCTAGGTAGGGGAAGAGTGTAGCCCCCTTATATATAGGGGGAAAGTGTAGCCCCCCTAGGTAGGGGAAAAGTGTAGCCCCCCTAGGTAGGGGAAAAGTGTAGCCCCCCTAGGTGCAGTAAGGCAAAGTGGAATTTTCTATAAGAGAGTTAGGTCTACCATGAGGTAAAAGTGACCTTACGTAGGTCTTAGGCATTCAATAGTATATATATGTATATATATGGCATTTGGCTATTTTATGCTGAGAATGAATTGTGCATATTTGTGATTTAAATGAGGACACTTAAGCAGTATACTTCCTCACAACTTAATTTCCATTAAAACAATAACATTTATAATATGATAATATGATAAGCATGTCAGCAAACATAGTACACACAGGCCTATGATGTAGACCAGCCATAGCAACTCTCCTAACCCTGGCATTGCCATACCAACTCTCCTAACCCTGGCATTGCCATACCAACTCTCCTAACCCTGGCATTGCCATACCAACTCTCCTAACCCTGGCATTGCCATACCAACTCTCCTAACCTTGGCATTGCCATACCAACTCTCCTAACCTTGGCATTGCCATAGCAACTCTCCTAACCTTGGCATTGCCATAGCAACTCTCCTAACCTTGGCATTGCCATACCAACTCTCCTAACCTTGGCATTGCCATAGCAACTCTCCTAACCTTGGCATTGCCATAGCAACTCTCCTAACCTTGGCATTGCCATAGCAACTCTCCTAACCTTGGCATTGCCATAGCAACTCTCCTAACCTTGGCATTGCCATAGCAACTCTCCTAACCTTGGCATTGCTGTGCATCCAACAGAGGTGCAACAAGAGTGCTTACGCCGTCCAATATCACCAGGCGAAGTGCACTGTGGAACGCATCGACCTTAGGAGACAAAAATTAGCTCCCACTACAAAACATGTGCACAAATGGTAATACCCTAACCATAATGTTCACACCTATCCACACTCCTCCCACTCTCAACACTCACACACATCACCTGTCTCAACATACTCTCCTTGAGTTGTGTGAGGACAGACAGTCCATCAAATATGGAACAGACACTGTACACCTGAGCCCTTCTCAGCATTTCGGCAACATCCTGTATCAAATGGTGATGGGACCGGGGATGAGGTATAAGCCTCATGCCACGCCCCCATCCCAACCTCCTCCCCGCTCCCTCTACTGATAAGCATCTCTCTGCAGCGGTGGGCACTGAACCCATTGGTCGCATCAAGGAGGACAACAGAAAACTTAGTGTCCATCAGTAGCTGGGCAGCCATTGTCATGGTGAACTAGGGAAAGGGGAGGGGAAGAGCATTGGGTGATAATACACACACCCACCACTACACACTACACACACATCTACCACTACACACATCCATCACAACACTCTACACACACACACCACTACACACTGAAAGGTGAGCAGAGGGGTGGGAAGGAGAGGAGAAGCAGAAGTGAAGGAGTTAGGGACAACAACAAGGGGCCTATATCTGTCAGAACATGCTGGTGGAATGATAATACACTGATCCATCATTTGAAAAGGAACCAAACACAATATTTCCCAGAAAGGAGTATTAAAATTGATGTGTACAATTGAATAGATACAGGCCCTTGTAACTCCAGAACAGAAGGACAGATTTTCCAGTGCTTAAGAAAGAAATTTGTAGAGGACTTAGATTAGATATAATTTGAAACCTTGCATTAGGTCCCTGTTGCTGCAATGATCCATATCTTTGTGGGGGTAAGGAGGGAGGAGGGGGGGGGGGGGGGGGCACACTACCTGTGTCTTTCCTGAAGCGGGGGGCCAGTGATTTCCAACAGCTTCCCCTGTTATGACACCTCCGTCAAGCAAATCGTCCAGACTACACAGTGATGACAACTCACACAGGAATCTGTGAATCAAATAATACTTGCCTTTTGCATCCTGGGTTCACAGTTATGCGCAATTGTGGTGTGTATGTGTGTGTGGGGGGGGGGGGGGGGGGGGGGGGGGGCGGGGCGGTGGTTGGTTTATGAGAAGGTGAGAAAAAAGACAAGAGCCCGTTATGTAAAAATATGATCTATTTGCATACATACACACACATATACATACAAAAGTGCATTGTAGGCCTACTTATATGTGTGTTTGGGGGTGCATTTGAGCGGATGGTTGAATATTAATTACCTGTCGGCAGGAGGGCAGTTTTATGTTCCATCTCTTCCCAAATATTAAGTGCACTAGCCGGATAGGCGACAGCTGCATTTCTGACTGCCATCCATACAATTATTAAAGCCAACAGACTTTTTCAGTTATATAAATATTAAATTATCGTTATTGGTAAATTATGTTCCATACAAGCTCTCAAAAGAAGCACTGGCTGTTTCCTAGTCACGATGATGTCAAGAGAAAGAGAACAGAGACGAACAGGGCGTATCGCGAGCAGGTCTGTCCGTAGTGTACAAGGAAATGTAATGATTTGGTCTAATATTCAGCTTACTTCCAGTATGCACAAGCTGCTGCAGAGAAGGGCTGTGAGTTTCTTACACCAGAGGAAGAAGAGCAACTCTGTCAGCACTACCTGAAAAAACTGCTAGAATTCTGCGCTCTGTTCCAACCACCCGTGCCTCACAGTGCCATGGTTAGAGCCGCTGAAACGCTCACACTTTTCAATTATCGCCCACCACCCAGGGCACAGCAGCTGCATATTACAAACGATTCTTTCTTAACAGCTCTGTAATGGAATACCATCCTCGGGACATCTTGTGCGTGCAAGCAACTAGCATAGAGACTGTACTTAAAGGAACTCCACTTCCCCTCCTACCCCTTTCCTCCTTCCTTTCTCCTCCTCTCCTTTCCTCCTTCCCTTCCCCTCTTTCCTCCCCCTTTCTTCCTTCTCCCCTTCCCTCTTTCCCCTCCTCCCCTTCCCTCTTTCCCCCTCTTTCCCCTCCTCCCCTTCCCTCTTCCCCTCCTCCCCTTCCCTCTTTCCTCCTTCCCTTCCCTCTTTCCTCCTCCCCTTCCCTCTTTCCCTCTTCCCCTTCCCTCTTTCCCTCCTCCCCTTCCCTCTTTCCCTCCTCCCCTTCCCTCTTTCCCCTCCTCCCCTTCCCTCTTTCCCCTCCTCCCCTTCCCTCTTTCCCCTCCTCCCCTTCCTTCTTTCCCCTCCTCCCCTTCCCTCTTTCCCTCCCATTCCCCTCCTCAGCTTGTCTTCTGTGTACCTAGCCTTCAAAGTTGAGGAATACAATGTATCAGTGGACCAGTTTGTCCATGTTCTAGCCCCACAATTTAGAGAGAGGACAGCAGAAATGGTTCTTAAAGATGAGGTGAACTTTTCCGCCTTTGGCATGCATACAGGGTAGTTATACGTGGCATATTGCACAGCTGCTGCTGCTTCAGAAACTGAAGTTTCACCTTACGATCCACTCCCCTTTCCGCCCATTGGAGGGTCTCCTGACCGATATTAAGGTCAGCCTTTCAGTTTATGTTGAGTCCCAAGAGAATGGTATATTCCATCTCACCACTTCCCCCTCCCTCCCCTTTTGTTTGTACACCTCCAAAGACCAGGGCTCCTGGCATTTCAAATCCAGACCAGTTCAGAGAAGGTTCTATTGCGTTTCTTCTAAAAAGCTTATCTTCAGATGCTGTATTTTTATTCCCACCTTCTCAGGTGAGTCCAGGCTATGTTTGTATGTTGTATTACCTAGCAACATTCATGTTTGTTTGGGGGAGTTCTCAGGTGGCATTAGCTGCCCTCGTCCATAGCTCCAAACAGACGCAGATGAAGGTGGACGGGTATGCTGTTTTGAGTGCATACATGCAGTGTGTGTGGTGTGGATGGACGTGTGGATAGGTCTGGTATAGGTAAGGGCTTTTCACTTGGCTGATCGCCAGGTACATCCACTCTGTTGTGCTAAAGATGGAGCCCCCACCGACTGGTCAGAAACTGCTGGACACCTTACAGCGTAATGGGAACAGGGTGACAAGGATATTTAACTACATACACTCTTCTTGCTGCAGGAATTGAAGACATGGTGCTTCAAACAGACTTACCTTCAAGCAGCAAGGCAAGTCTTCCCCACTGTGGAGCCCCCCCCCCCCCCCCCTTCACACCTATGTTGAGCAATTTGTCCCATTTGTACTTCGACCTACAACAAAGGTGGCACCGATTGAGAAAAAACTAGAGAAGTGCAGACTACAAGTATTAAGCCCAAAGAGGTACACCCATAGTATGCTCATACATCACCATGATGAAGGGAATAGCCTTTGTCACCTGCAGGGGGGGGGGGGGGGGGTGGGGGCTGCCTTTTATTTTAATTTTTATTATTTTTTGCAGCCGGAAGCGTAAGAGTGAGGAGGTTGGATCAGCATCAAAGAGAAGCCGTGTGCTACCTGTGAGCAGCACATGTGTGCACACTCCATGTTCATAGTGTTTAACTTTTAAGCTATTTTTACAATTCAGCAACAGAGCAGCAATCCAAACAACATGCTAGCTGAAGTTGAAGGGATATCTAGACTGCCAGACATGTAAATTCAAATGTTTTCATCGTCGTGTTCAGTGTGTCTTGAGCTGTGCGAGTATAGCCTTGCAGAAATCAGGCAGATCGTTAGGCACCCGAGATGTTATCTAAACAAAAGATGCGTTCCTTATTAATACGCACTACGATATGTTCCCTCTTCGATACAACGTACCAGATTTCCGTCCACTACGACAGCGGAGTCTTCATACTGGCCACTATAGGGATATGTCATACATGAAACACTGCAACACCTGCGTAGCAACACGTGCTTGCTACACACACAGTACCCGGCATTTACGACGTCGTCCTTAATGGACTCGAAGCACGTGACTCTCTTGCCCTTCAGAACTCGTGCAGAACACAGCATCCACGGACCGTGGCATATGGCAGCAACCGTCTTGCCTGCAGGCGTCAGAGGTATGGCTCACTTGAAAACAGAGCATTGCTGGCCTACCGAGGTCGAACGTAGTCTTCACTAAGTCGACGAAACGCTTGTCTCGTCTCCAGTAGTCTGGCGCGAACCCACCCGGGATTATAAGGGCGTCGATATCCTACGGAATTCTGTGCTGCGTTAATACAGCGGGGACACTTTTGGAGGTACCTCGGCTTTGACGTCATTGATAGACTTGTCCGCGACAGCAGGGTAACCTTTCTTTGATTGGTAGGTTTTTCCTGCTTCAGGACCGATGGTGAAAGTTTTCATGCCTTCTTCCCTGAACCTTAGCAGCGGGTACCATAGCTTGGCAAGATGCATGGTATGGGCCAGTAAGCGAATGAGAGATTATACATACCTCAAGATCTTCGTAGTTGAATTCCACGAATATACCGATTTTTGCCATCGCTTTCACTCCAATTATGTAATACTTTGGCTGCAGGTGATTTAATTTTATGTATTAACTTCCATAGAAATGACTGCTGTTTGGCGGCGCGCGCTCCAGCCGGCTTATGTACATATGACGTAATGAATTTAATTAGGAGCACTTTTGACCTTTCAATGTTCTGGATCTTTGCATGAACTGAAAGCGGTTTTATTTTCTCCCCGTTTCGTTGCGTTAACTAGGACCACCTTCATACCAGCACTGCCAGGCAATCAACGCAATTGCCACGTTTTCACAAAGTACACATAAGGTCAAGACTAATTTATTAGGCTTCGGACCTGCCCACGCACGTGATGGGCAGAACTTGCCATTGTCATACCTAAATGGCCGATAAGCGTTCGAACGACGAGAAGGGCGCAGAGCAGTTCAAGGGCTGGCTTCTGAAATGGACCAACTACATCAAGGGTTACCAGAAGCGTTGGTTCGTCCTGTCGAGTGGACTTCTGTCCTATTACAGGTTAGCCCCAAAGCCATACAGCATGCAGCTCAAGTGACCTTCCCACAGGACGCAGGAAGAAATGGCTCACACGTGTCGTGGTACCATAAACTTGGCCGGAGCATTCATCGATACTGTCGACAGTACGCACTTCGTGATAACCAACGGACCCACACAAGTGTTCCATCTGCGTGCGCTTAACGAAGTAGAGAGGCAGCGATGGGTCACGGCCTTGGAGCTAGCCAAAAATACAGCTATCAAGCGGTTAGATGGTACGTTCAGTTTCCATCCCATTCGCTTCCCGCTAATTGTGTTGTTTGCTGTCTTTTCTTTCCCGCGCCCGCCAGAGGATAGCGATAGTGAAGAGGAAGACGCGGAAAACAGCGCGGAAGTGAATCCCATCTCCCTGGTGACCACCAAGCTGCAGGAACTTGTAACGACACACGACCTTATTATGAAGAACGGCAATTCAGTCCTCCGGGTCTTGGGTGATGCGGAGGCCAATCACGTGCCCAACGACTCCAAGCTAAAGGAGAAACTGGCTGCATTCAAACATACTGCTGCAGCCATGATGAAGGTTAGAGCTCAGCCCATGGTAATGAATTATTCCCATAACAATCCCTCCTCCTCCTCCTCCTCCTGCTGCTCCTCCTCCTCCTCCTCCTCCTCCTCCTCCTCCTCCTCCTCCTCCTCCTCCTCCTCCTCCTCCTCCTCCTCCTCCTCCTCCTCCTCCTCCTCCTCCTCCTCCTCCTCCTCCTCCTCCTCCTCCTCCTCCTCCTCCTCCTCCTCCTCCTCCTCCTCCTCCTCCTCCTCCTCCTCCTCCTCCTCCTCCTCCTCCTCCTCCTCCTCCTCCTCCTCCTCCTCCTCCTCCTCCTCCTCCTCCTCCTCCTCCTCCTCCTCCTCCTCCTCCTCCTCCTCCTCCTCCTCCTCCTCCTCCTCCTCCTCCTCCTCCTCCTCCTCCTCCTCCTCCTCCTCCTCCTCCTCCTCCTCCTCCTCCTCCTCCTCCTCCTCCTCCTCCTCCTCCTCCTCCTCCTCCTCCTCCTCCTCCTCCTCCTCCTCCTCCTCCTCCTCCTCCTCCTCCTCCTCCTCCTCCTCCTCCTCCTCCTCCTCCTCCTCCTCCTCCTCCTCCTCCTCCTCCTCCTCCTCCTCCTCCTCCTCCTCCTCCTCCTCCTCCTCCTCCTCCTCCTCCTCCTCCTCCTCCTCCTCCTCCTCCTCCTCCTCCTCCTCCTCCTCCTCCTCCTCCTCCTCCTCCTCCTCCTCCTCCTCCTCCTCCTCCTCCTCCTCCTCCTCCTCCTCCTCCTCCTCCTCCTCCTCCTCCTCCTCCTCCTCCTCCTCCTCCTCCTCCTCCTCCTCCTCCTCCTCCTCCTCCTCCTCCTCCTCCTCCTCCTCCTCCTCCTCCTCCTCCTCCTCCTCCTCCTCCTCCTCCTCCTCCTCCTCCTCCTCCTCCTCCTCCTCCTCCTCCTCCTCCTCCTCCTCCTCCTCCTCCTCCTCCTCCTCCTCCTCCTCCTCCTCCTCCTCCTCCTCCTCCTCCTCCTCCTCCTCCTCCTCCTCCTCCTCCTCCTCCTCCTCCTCCTCCTCCTCCTCCTCCTCCTCCTCCTCCTCCTCCTCCTCCTCCTCCTCCTCCTCCTCCACCTCCTCCTCCTCCTCTCATTTCCTGGCACCCCTTGACACATGAAGGCGTCACAAGAGTTCACTGAACTTGCGACTGATGCAGAGCATCGCTGGAGCCGGGCACTCCAACAAGAGCACACCCTGCGTCTGCAGCTGCAGGACAGCCTTGAGATGCTGGCCAATCAGATGCATGGCCTGGAGAACCAGGCCAAAAGGGCCAACTGGTCTTCTCCCAAGTCTGCCATTGACATCCTAAGTCTGGCCAGTCGAGGTTCCGGTGGTTCTTCTCCTTCAGCTGATCTGAAGGACAGAAAACTTGGTGCTTCTGTGAGTGAGGCGGACGTAAAGGGAGGGGGAACAGATGGGGAGGAGCAGCGAGAACAGATTGAGGAAGAGGAACTGAATCCTGGGGAGGAGGACGAGGACAAGTTCTATGATGCACCAGAGGCTGATGACATCATGATTGCATCTGTTAATGATAGAACACACTCCAGGAACCAGAGTGCCGGCTCTGTGAATGACATGCAGGTGATCGCTGACGTATGTCCTGGTGGTGACCTGGTTCCCTTCAGTGCCAAGAATGCCATGATGGTATGCTGTATAGGTGTGGTGATGGTGGTGTGGGTGATGGATGATGTATGGAGTGTGATGTAGTGATGTATGGAGAGTGATGGAGTGATGTATGGAGAGTGATGGAGTGATGTATGGAGTGATGGAGTGATGCATGGAGAGTGATGGAGTGATGTATGGAGAGTGATGGAGTGATGTATGGAGAGTGATGGAGTGATGTATGGAGAGTGATGGAGTGATGTATGGAGAGTGATGGAGTGATGTATGGAGAGTGATGGAGTGATGTATGGAGAGTGATGGAGTGATGTATGGTGAGTGATGGAGTGATGTATGGAGAGTGATGAGTGATGTATGGAGAGTGATGGAGTGATGTATGGAGAGTGATGGAGTGATGTATGGAGAGTGATGGAGTGATGTATGGAGAGTGATGGAGTGATGTATGGAGAGTGATGGAGTGATGTATGGAGAGTGATGGAGTGATGTATGGAGAGTGATGGAGTGATGTATGGAGAGTGATGGAGTGATGTATGGAGAGTGATGGAGTGATGTATGGAGAGTGATGGAGTGATGTATGGAGAGTGATGGAGTGATGTATGGAGAGTGATGGAGTGATGTATGGAGAGTGATGGAGTGATGTATGGAGAGTGATGGAGTGATGTATGGAGAGTGATGGAGTGATGTATGGAGAGTGATGGAGTGATGTATGGAGAGTGATGGAGTGATGTATGGAGAGTGATGGAGTGATGGAGTGATGTATGGAGAGTGATGGAGTGATGTATGGTATGCATTGATGAAGCCGGCTCCCTCTACGTATGCTCAGGTACCGACCAGGGCTGCTCCCAGCTTCTTTGAGCATCTGGAGTGCACGCTACCCAGCAGACGTACCACCATACCCCCACGCCCTAACAAGGGATAAACCTGTGGAGCCTTATGAAGAACTGTATTGGAAAGGACCTCTCAAAGATACCCTTACCTGTGAGTGAGTGGGTGGTGTCTGTGTGGTAAGGGCATGTGGGTGTGCGTGTTTGCCTGTGCAGAGAGGGAGGGAGAGGGGGAGAGAGAGGGAGGGAGAGGGGGAGAGAGGGAGGGAGAGGGGGAGAGAGAGGGAGGGAGGGAGGAAGGGAGAGGGAGGGAGAGGGAGGGAGAGGGGATGGAGGGAGGATGTGTTGTATGTGTATGTGTTGTTGTTTGAAAGGAAGGTATATTCCAAACACACCCAAATGGTTAAGTACCTAAACGTGGTTGTCTTATCACAACAAATATTGGATTACATTGGTTACCATCGATTGTGCACACCATTACTACAAACAAACACATACACACACACACACACACACACACACACACACACACACACACACACACACACACACACACACACACACCCAGACACAGCAACTAGATACATACAACAACTAAAAACATCTACAACATAACATACACATATGGTTGTGAAAAACAACTCCTGCAGAAAAAACCCATTGGAGAAAAAATCTTGTAGGGGAGAAAAACAACCAACGGAAATGACACAACAACAGAGCAAATTAAAAAGCAACCGTGACATGCACTAATTAGGTTGACTGGCACTTTACTTCCAGCATCAGCCTTTTAAACCATCCACCCTTCCACCACATGGCACCCTGCCACGCCCACTTGTCCGCACTACTGGCGGGAGCTAATTTCCTGTCTAATTCATGTAGTTCAAATGGCAAGAAATGGTATCTGTAATAAATGGCACGGGAGGTGGCCATACCTGAGGGTCACAAACGGCACGGGAGGTGGCCATACCTGAGGGTCACAAATGGCACGGGTGGTGGCCGTACCTGAGGGTCACAAATGGCACGGGTGGTGGCCGTACCTGAGGGTCACAAATGGCACGGGTGGTGGCCATACCTGAGGGTCACAAATGGCACGGGTGGTGGCCGTACCTGAGGGTCACAAACGGCACGGGAGGTGGCCATACCTGAGGGTCACAAATGGCACGGGTGGTGGCCGTACCTGAGGGTCACAAATGGCACAGGAGGTGGCCATACCTGATGGTCACAAATGGCACGGGTGGTGGCCGTACCTGAGGGTCACAAATGGCACGGGAGGTGGCCATACCTGAGGGTCACAAATGGCACGGGAGGTGGCCATAACTGAGGGTCACAAATGGCACAGGTGGTGGCCGTACCTGAGGGTCAGGTTTATGTGCACAATGGGGAGGTTCCACCCTCCACGTGTTTGGGGGGTCTTTTACTAATCACTCACTTAAACTATACTGTACATGGTGTCATATTCTGACCCTCGTAGGTGAATGTCAACGAGCCCCTGTCCTTCATCCAAAGGCTGACTGAAGAGCTAGTGTACGCCAGTGTCCTTGAGAAAGCAGCGGCCTGCGAGGACACCTTGGAGCAGTTGGCTTACGTCACAGGGTTTGCGTCCTCTGTGTACGCCAGCACCATACATAGGGTGGGGAAACCCTTCAACCCTCTCCTTGGGGAGACGTACGAGTGTGACAGAAGAGCAGAGCATGGATGGAGGTGCATCTTGGAGCAGGTAGGACTGGGGAGGAGACTTGGGAAGGGTGTGGTTTTTGTGATTTAAAAATAATAAGCGATTCATCTGTGCCCATCACCACCTCTCACATCTGGTCATCTGTGTGCCCACCTTTGCTGCCTCACCACCTCTCACATCTGGTCATCTGTGCCCACCTTTGCTGCCTCACCACCTCTCACATCTGGTCATCTGTGTGCCCACCTTTGCTGCCTCACCACCTCTCACATCTGGTCATCTGTTTTTTTCCTCACACATCTGGTCATCTGTGTGCCCACCTTTGCTGCCTCACCACCTCTCACATCTGGTCATCTGTTTTTTTCCTCACACATCTGGTCATCTGTGTGCCCACCTTTGCTGCCTCACCACCTCTCACATCTGGTCATCTGTGCCCACCTTTGCTGCCTCACCACCTCTCACATCTGGTCATCTGTTTTTTTCCTCACACATCTGGTCATCTGTGTGCCCACCTTTGCTGCCTCACCACCTCTCACATCTGGTCATCTGTTTTTTTCCTCACACATCTGGTCATCTGTGTGCCCACCTTTGCTGCCTCACCACCTCTCACATCTGGTCATCTGTGCCCACCTTTGCTGCCTCACCACCTCTCACATCTGGTCATCTGTGTGCCCACCTTTGCTGCCTCACCACCTCTCACATCTGGTCATCTGTGTGCCCACCTTTGCTGCCTCACCACCTCTCACATCTGGTCATCTGTGTGCCCACCTTTGCTGCCTCACCACCTCTCACATCTGGTCATACTAACTTAACATTTACGTTCATGCCTTCTGTCTCCTCCCTTCCCCCAGGTGGGTCACCACCCCCCCATGTGTGCCATGTATGTGGAGCACAAGGATTGGACCTACTGGCAGGAGTATAGCGTTGCCTCCAAGTTCAGGGGGAAGTACCTGCTCGTTTACCCAATTGGTGCCACCCACCTGGTCTTCCATAAGACAGGGCACCATTATACCTGGACCAAGGTGGTGGTGACAGTGCATAACATCATTGTGGGGAAGCTGTGGGTTGATCAGGTGAGTGAGTGGACCTGGAGAGGTGTGGGAGGCTGTGTGGACCTGGGGAGGTGTGGGAGGCTGTGTGGACCTGGGGAGGTGTGGGAGGCTGTAAATGGACCTGGGGAGGTGGGGAGGCTGTAGGGAGCTGGGGAGGCTGTGGGTGGACCTGGGGAGGTGAGGGGCTGTGAATGGACCTGGGGAGTTGGGAAGGCTGTGAATGGACCTGGGGAGTTGTGAAGGCTGTGAATGGACCTGGGGAGTTGGGAAGGCTGTGAATGGACCTGGGGAGGTGAGGGGCTGTGAATGGACCTGGGGAGTTGGGGGGGCTGTGAATGGACCTGGGGAGGTTGCAGTTAGTTCATGCATTAGATGTGATAAGTCTGTTCAGTGTGTGTGTTCATATTAATATCTGATTGTGTGTGTGTTGTGTGTGTGTGTGTGTGTGTGTACTGAAGTCAGGTGACATGAAGATAACTAACCACACAACTAAGGAGGAATGTAACCTAAAGTTCCAGGCTTACAGCTACTTCTCCAGAGAGAGGCAGAGAAAGGTAAGGGGTTTTCAGAAGTTTGTGAGAGAAAGGAGAAGGGTGGAGAGATGGGGGGCGGAAATTCACTGCCAGTGGGACATTTGGTTAGGACTGGGTACCTGCACATCTGGTTAGGACTGGGTACCTGCACATCTGGTTAGGACTGGGTACCTGCACATCTGGTTAGGACTGGGTACCTGCACATCTGGTTAGGACTGGGTACCTGCACATCTGGTTAGGACTGGGTACCTGCACATCTGATTAGGACTGGGCACAAATGTCTCTACTAGGTCTCTGGAACAATCTCAGATGCAACTGGTTCTGCCATGTATGTTGTCAATGGTTACTGGGATGATTACCTTGAAGCAGCTAAGATCATAGAAGGAGATAAGAATCCTGTTACTGCCCCTCCCACATTGCTTTGGAAGGCCACACCTCCTGAGTAAGCACCATTATTGTGGCCTGTGTGATGTTTGACCCTGCCCCGCCCCCTTCAGTCCTGGACACGAGCTGATTTATGGCTTCTCCCACTTCTCATGCACGTTGAATGAGATGGAGGCGGGCGTGGCTCCAACTGACTCACGCCTGCGGCCAGACCAACGTCTGATGGAGCAGGGCGATTATGATGGAGCCAATGCAGAGAAAGTAAGCAACACACACACACAACACACACCTGCATTTATAGCATTTATGTACAGTTTGACATAGGTTATGTCCCTGTTACTGAGCCATGCATCATGACACACACACACACACACACACACACACACACAGGGCCGTGCATGACACACACACACACACAGGGCTAAGTTCAGCCATGACACAACAGAGGGTTGGCCCAGTTCATGAGCTGGTAGCTAAGATGTCAACTTATTTTAATCCAAAGGTCGAAGTGACCTCCGCTCACCCCTCCCCTCTTTCCCTTTTACAGGTGAGGCTTGAAGAGAAGCAGAGAGCTAAACGTCGCAAGAGGGAAGCCATAGTTGCTCAGGTTGCAGAGGCTACTGCTGCAGGTGACCTTGAGGAAGCCAAAAGACTGCAAGACGAGGGATCATTCAGCCCACTGTGGTTCAAGAAGGAGTGTGACCCTCTGACTGGCTCCATGCTTCATGTCTACCAAGGAGGGTACTGGGAGGCCAAGATGAAAGGGGACTGGGGAAGAGAGATGCCCGATATCTTCTAGACTTGTAGCTTTTTAAAAATAATTTGTTTTATATGTTGTCATGAGTGATGTCTGGTTTGAATGTATGTATAAATCAGGTAACCTCCTAAATTCTAAATGTTGCCCACTTGGCATGTTAATCTGAAAACGCACTAGGATGTTCAAGTATCTACTATGCACATGCCTATTTGATGCAGCACACTTAAGTAGTGGCCAACTGCAGCATTGGGTGACCCCCCCCCCCAGTGTATACACATGTACTACCACACAGATGGCTTACCATGTGCTTAGGCTATGCAGATCAAAGAAGGCTTGTCATGAATGAGCTAACATGTACATACCCGAGATAAAGGATGGCTTGCCCTGTGCATACATTTGTAGATTCTGTCCTAGATTAGC
Source organism: Eunapius fragilis (assembly GCA_963681505.1). Taxonomy (NCBI): domain Eukaryota; kingdom Metazoa; phylum Porifera; class Demospongiae; order Spongillida; family Spongillidae; genus Eunapius; species Eunapius fragilis. The sequence goes on from OY811991.1 coordinate 693,947, forward strand.
CACGTTGGAGGCACGTCCCTCCTCCTCTGATCTATCACACATGCACACATTCAGTGATGAGATAAGGTGCCAGAATCACAGGTGCAAAGAGCCAAGTCGGGCATAATGATACAAACAGAACATAAAGATGTGTGTAGATGAAAAGCTTCAAAACAGCTGGGGCCATGCTGCCGTTGAACCGTCCCTCCATTTGGGATCCGTGGCAACAGGTGCTCTACACAGTGGACATGTGCTCTGTCTGTCCAGCCACCTCAACACACAGTCCTCACAGAATATGTGCTACATGAAGCAAGCAATCATAAATGTGGTGGGACCAGGAAGGGTTTCCCCATGGACCGGGGGTGGTTTTCCTCCATGGACCAGGGGTGGTTTTCCCCATGGACTAGGTGGGACTTACATGACATCTGAGCATCACGGGGAGGCCCACATCCTCTTGACAGATGGGGCACGTCTTCCCCATTTGCTGTACCTCTTCTCTGGTGGGTGTGCTCCCGTAAAACTGTAGTGGATAAACCACATGAACTCCCAGTGCTACAATAACCAACCTACCAAAGGGTAATTCCACTATGACTTTGTATGGGAGCGTGTTTCACATCTTCTAAAGTGTTTGTGTATACGCCACAAGTGTATTACATAAGTATCGCGAACCCAGGCCACAAATTGCACTTTGTATGATGTGGCAGCCATATTTTATTTGTCATTAGATGAATACTACTTTAACCGTTTATGAAGTTAATAACTTGAATGGTTTACGAAATATACTTACTGAATAATTAAACTTGGCAGCGTTTTCGTTCAGTGTATAGATAACCCCTGAGAAACGCATGGGTTTGATGATATGGCAGCCATATTTTCTTTTTCTTACTTGGCTTATATTACTAAGTGGTGCTAAGAGTGTCACGTAACTATCACACCACAGTGAGGTTTATTTGTCTATGATGACACAGCTAATAATTTGTGGCCAAGGGTTCATGACACTTATGTAACACACGTGTGGTGTATAAACAAACACTTATTTTAGATTAGTGCTAAAAAAATACTGCATAACATTTAAGATGGCGGACACTCTTAAAACTTGATGTGGTCCCTAGAGCTTGTCTACACACTGAATTATTATTTCATAAAAACAATGTGATGGTCCCTTCAACCGTGAAAAAGTGTTTCGATCCGGAAACCATCTCAATTTAGAAATCAGTGCAATGATGATAATGTTAATTAACCCTTTCATCACCTACTAAATATATAGATTCTACGTAGATTGAGCTTCTATTTGATGCCAAAGAAGTCACTACCAGACAAACAATGGAAAAGTTATGAGCCTGCCAAGTTACAAATTTTCTGGAAAAATTAATTATTCTGTGCAGTATATTTCATAAACCATTAAGGTTATTAACGAAATAACTGGTTCAAGCAACATTCATCCTTAGAAACAAATATGAGTAATTTCATCAGGTTCTGAAGATGTGAAGCCCACACTTACCCCACCCCTCCAAATAACTAACATACCACATGACACAACAACCACCCTCCCCCCTCCCACCCCTCTCCCCGTCCTCCCACCCCTCTCCCCCCTCCCACCCCTCTCCCCCTCCTCCCACCCCTCCCCCCTCCCACCCCTCCCCCCTCCCACCCCTCCCCCCTCCCACCCCTCCCCCCTCCCACCCCTCCCCCCCTCTGAAGCTCAACGTACAGGGTCCTGCAAGAACAACACGGCAGCTCTGTAAGCCTCCTTCATCTTTGTGAGGAGAACAACACCTTTGACCATCACGTAGAGGGCTGTGATTACTGTAGCAAAGACAGCCCCAGAGGTGTGAGAATTTGAGAGATATCTAAACCATAGTGGAGTTGGAAGGAAAGTTCTGTAGAGATGAGATGCTTGTTCAAACAACATGTAGTATTTTCCCTAGAGGACCAATGACCAGAGGTGAGATGTGTGTGTGAGGTGTGTGTGTGTGTGCATGAGGTGTGTGTGTACACCTTGTTCCTACCTTGTTCCTACTGGACAACAGTGTGGAGGGGAGTAATGCCACTACTGCCTTCAACATCATTGTTGCAAAACGAACAATGTAGTCTGAGGAAGAAAAATGGGACCTCACACACCACACCTTCCTACACACACACACCTTCCTACACACCACACCTTCCTACACACCACACCTTCCTACACACCACACCTTCCTATACACCACACCTTCTTACACACCACACCCTCCTACACACCACACCTTCCTACACACACACCTTCCTACACACCACACCTTCCTACACACCATACCTTCCTACGCTCACACACACATCTTCTGTTGCTTACCAGTGACACAAATGCACCATAAAAGATTCCACAAGTCAATGGTAAACTGAGGAACTTGAAAGATGAAACTGTGTGTGTTGTCAGAAAATAAACAGGTTGAACATCTCATCCCCAGTCCACACCTACCAATTATACAAACTCTGATCAGCGAAGACATAGTACACAAAAAATATATTGGCTGCCAGGAATAGTACTATCAGCATTAGGATCCTTTTCTTTCTCTTGTTCTGTTGAAGGGAAGGTTTGTTATAAGGTTAAGTTATAAGGCATAAAGCACAGGTACATGGTATAGCCACCATGCCAGGCTCCAACAGCCTTCCCTCTCCATATAGCCACCATGCCAGGTCCCAACAGCCTTCCCTCTCCATATAGCCACCATGCCAGGCTCCAACAGCCTTCCCTCCCCATATAGCCACCATGCCAGGCTCCAACAGCCTTCCCTCCCCATATAGCCACCATGCCAGGCTCCAACAGCCTTCCCTCCCCATATAGCCACCATGCCAGGCTCCAACAGCCTTCCCTCTCCATATAGCCACCATGCCAGGCTCCAACAGCCTTCCCTCTCCATATAGCCACCAAGCCAGGTCCCAACAGCCTTCCCTCTCCATATAGCCACCATGCCAGGCTCCAACAGCCTTCCCTCCCCATATAGCCACCATGCCAGGCTCCAACAGCCTTCCCTCTCCATATAGCCACCATGCCAGGCTCCAACAGCCTTCCCTCCCCATATAGCCACCATGCCAGGCTCCAACAGCCTTCCCTCTCCATATAGCCACCATGCCAGGTCCCAACAGCCTTCCCTCTCCATATAGCCACCATGCTAGGTCCCAACAGCCTTCCCTCTCCATATAGCCACCATGCCAGGCTCCAACAGCCTTCCCTCTCCATATAGCCACCATGCCAGGCTCCAACAGCCTTCCCTCCCCATATAGCCACCATGCCAGGCTCCAACAGCCTTCCCTCCCCATATAGCCACCATGCCAGGTCCCAACAGCCTTCCCTCTCCATATAGCCACCATGCCAGGCTCCAACAGCCTTCCCTCCCCATATAGCCACCATGCCAGGTCCCAACAGCCTTCCCTCTCCATATAGCCACCATGCCAGGCTCCAACAGCCTTGATATGACCTCCAACACTCGAATGGTGTAACTGAACATCTTCATCAAGCGTTTTACGTTTATGGTGGATGTTTGCGCAAGATGAGCTGTCGCTAGGTTTCCCTCCCGATATTGTTGAGGATTTATTTGATCCTGTTAGCTATTACAATGTGTCGTGCATGTTTTACTGCCTACACACCAGTATGACAAAGCAAGAGGGAAAACTATGGAGCAAAATCCAGGCAGCGTTGCATACAACAACATATATAGAACTGAAGCCAAGGCATGGCACTCAAGAAGACGATGATCCAGGGGCATGTGATTCCAATTCCTTACTTGGAGAGACTTAGAACACTTTGTCTGGCCAAGAAGTGCTCTCAGAAAGTTCTAAACCAACGTCAACATATCAGGAGCCCGAACTAAGCCACCATCACCAAACCCAAAACCTCGTAATCCATGTTTGCTTACTGGAGGAGACTATGGTCCAGGAAATCAGCCAACATGGCCTTTGAGGTCAAGCCTCATGCAAGACCAGCTGGGGGGGCTCTGAGGTCAAGCCTCATGCAAGACCAGTGGGGGCTCTGAGGTCAAGCGTCATGCAAGACCAGCTGGGGGGGCTCTGAGGTCAAGCCTCATGCAAGACCAGCTGGGGGGGCTCTGAGGTCAAGCCTCATGCAAGACCAGTGGGGGCTCTGAGGTCAAGCGTCATGCAAGACCAGCTGGGGGGGCTCTGAGGTCAAGCCTTGTGCAAGACCAGCTGGGGGGGCTCTGAGGTCAAGCCTTGTGCAAGACCAGCTGGGGGGGCTCTGAGGTCAAGCGTCATGCAAGACCAGCTGGGGGGGCTCTGAGGTCAAGCCTTGTGCAAGACCAGTGGGGGCCTTTGAGGTCAAGCCTCATGCAAGACCAGTGGGGGCCTTTGAGGTCAAGCCTCATGCAAGACCAGTGGGGGCCTTTGAGGTCAAGCCTCGTGCAAGACCAGTGGGGGGCTTTGGCATGACCTGGCTTGCTTTGGTCCCCATAATATCATATTCTTTGGAGTGGAGTATTTTCTAACAACACATTCTAATAAAAATGATACAGCAAGACCCAACAGTACAATGAAAATTCAGTGGACATTAATAGTGTGTAATGACCCAAGACTTAAGACTGACACCTGTTCACTTGGTAAAATTAATGTATTACATAGATTATTAATGTATTACATGGATTATTAATGTATTACATGGATTATTAATGTATTACATGGATTATTAATGTATTACATGGATTATTAATGTATTACATGGATTATTAATGTATTACATGGATTATTAACATTTCAGTTGCTGCTATTGACTGACAAAGTGTAATAATTACTGGGTGGTATGAACTGAGGAAGAGGTCAAAGTAATAGGAGGAGGCTCCAGGAAGAAGGGGGTGGGAAGTAAGGATTTCTAACAATGTCTATTATGGGTGTGGTCTAGTAAACTAAGGTGAGCACCCTCACTTCTTCAACCCAATGGTAAGTACACCCCACCAACCTTTGGCCCTATGCTGAGGTAAGTAAGGGCACCATTGAAGAGCAGTCCACAGGGAGTATCCCAAACAAATACAAACTGCTATTTAAAAGAATCCCTCCAAAGCAGGAAACAGACAGTATGGAGCCCCAGGGACACCCCAAGGTTTGTATACACATCCCTGCCATCTCTAACAGGAGCCAAGGCTTTGCACACACCCCTGCCATCTCTAACAGAAGCCCAAGGCTTTGCACACACCACCCTGAGTGTGTACAAGGGAAAGGAAGGGAGAGAGGAAGGGTGGGGGGGGAGGAAGGGTGGGGGGGAGGGAGGGTGGGGGGGAGGGAGGGTGAGTGGGGGGGAGGGGGTAACAGCTCTCACCTTTAACGAGACTTGATGGCGTATGGCTTGGTTACAGTGAAGGTAGGTACCACACATGCCAAGTATCACTACCAAACCTAGTAAGCAACAAGAAGTATTAGCAGCAGCAACACACACACACACACACACACACACACACACACACATACACACACACACACACACACACACACACACACACACACACACACACACAACCAAACACCAATGTTTCTGGACAACATCACCCTTCCCTCCACCCTCCGCTTCAACATCCCACCCACTGGGCATACAGATGCTCAAGCACACTTCTGTTCAATCACGTGATGATTTTACAAGTATTTTATAAATCATCTATGAAATCTATGAAATCGAAAATTGATTCGTGGCTTTTTTTCCCCCTGTAGTACTTCCTCACCTGAGCGATGAAACCATGCGAATCTGAGTAGCAATATGGCGGCGAACACAGCGTTATGTTCCAGCCACCTCACCCCATCTCCCATCTCCACGTTCTGCTCCTCTGGAAACTGAGGTTGCGGTTCACCCGTGGGTTGGGTTGCCGCTGTTGGGGTTTCCGTCTCAAAAGATGGCTGACCGTCATAGCCCGTTGCCCGGGTAAGCGACAGGGATACCTGCGAGGCTGCCCGGCTTAGTGACTCAGGCGTCATCACGTCACCATGGCCAAACGACGGAACCAACTCCCTAATAACGGTTCTCAGAGGGGTGAGGGCAGCCAGCCCGAGGTCTGTGGCAGCTCGCCCTTGACCTCTTGTGAAAGACCAGGAAGCACTTCGGGAATGCAACACGGCGCTTCTAGACAGGTGTGGGGGTCTGGTGTTCTGTGAATCCATGTCTAAGCTGACGTGACCACTCATGGCACGGCCCAGTCCAGACTTCATAGCAACCCTAAGAAACAGCAACGTATTAAACGCGCTCTACTCGATATAAATTATCCACTACACATGCTGTATCGGTGGTGAAATCGAAGCCACGATACGGTGTGACGCTCACCAGTCACGTTGTAGTATAACACACCGCCAATCAATGACATCCGACAGCAAACCTTTTACCAACGATAGTCTTTGTAATTATACATGTGAGCGGTCACGCCACCAAATAATGATGACGCAATGCAGAAAAAGCGCGATGCCATTTCCGAAAGTTCTTTTGAAGAAGAAAATATGGTTTAGTGTTGTCGTCCTTCTGATACTTGTATTAATTTATGTCGGACTGCGTTTAAGAAAGGTAACTAAACTGTTCGCATGTTCGGCACGGTTATATGCATGCGATAACACTCCATATAATACGCACTTGCAAGAATGGTTGGTTATATTGGATATGCATTCCTTTATCATTAATGTAATCATTAGGGGTATATAAATCTCTTCTTACTTCCGCCTGCTTTCCAGTCTATTCTGCGAGATGTTTTGTCAACTTCAACATCGTCTTTCACATGGGTAACTGCAGAAAATGTCACATCCCTTGAAAGGTGTCGCAATTCGTATCAAGGGCACACTTTCTTTGTCGACGAATTAGGTTAGGTTCTTGCAAAGGCACCTAATCACACACTTACTGATTAACCCCATCTTTCAGGTTATGTTTGTCACCTTGGTGATATCCTCTCCACTGGCTGCTGCCTGCTGGATGCTATAGGCACGGTACGCTATGACTGCTCCAGCTGTGTGGATGCAGGATGCTGTTCCGTCTACGAACACTGTGTGTCGTGTTGCCTCCACCCTGACAAGGTAGTGGCCTGTCACCTAGTGTGTTCCCGCAAAGTTCAGTCTTGTGCCACCACACACACCAGGAGCCTCTGTTAAGAAGCATCCTCAAGCATAGAACAGGCACGTACAGCCCTCTCTATTCCTTGCTGAGGGACCCATTTGAGCTTTGCCTGGTCCATTGCCGAACATCATCACGTGTGAGTAGGCTATGGGTGTGGTGTAAGGAGAAAAAAAATTAATGACCTTGATATATATTTCAGTTCTCCCTCACCTCTCTTCTTCACACCTTCACCTGTCTCTATCCTCTTGGTATGTAATTCTCCCTCCACCTCCCTCTCTCCTCCCTCCCATCCTCCCCATTCCCTCCCCCCATTCCTCCTCCCTCCCTCCTCCCCTTCTCTTCCAGAGTGTGTACCACGAGAATGCATACAAGGACCCAAAGCTCAAGTATTGCTATGGCCTGGACCCACCACCTCTCAAAGTTGTTTGAGGGTCTCTGTTATCCGCAGGGATGCAGATCACACACCATGACACACCATATGGGCCCCTTTGAGTTAGGAGGTACATGTGGTGATAAGTAACCCAGGCAGACTGTTTGTGTTTGAAGTCTTTATGTTTGTTTGTTATTTGTGTGCAGCCTCTGTGCCTGTGCAGTGTGCAGCATTAAGATGGCGGCTGTATCGCTGTTTAATGTTTGTATGATCATTACAAACCTGGTACCTAAATAACCTAGGAGAGGGGAGGGAGGAGGGAATACACACACACACACACACACACACACACACACACACACAACCAGCACAAGACAGACTGTTTGTTTATTTGGTTAGGAGGCCGTAAGTACTTCAAACCTTTTGTTTATATTCACCGTCTGTACAAATAACTTGCCACCCTGTTTATCATGAATATACATCATTATCATGAATTATTGACATTGATTATGTTGACTAGTTGGAAGGAGGGGGGGGGGGGGACCCCGGACCCACCTGATGTCACAACCATCAGAGTGCCTGAGAGAGAGTTAAGCATCCCATAAACCTACCCCCTACTACATGAACCAGTTATGTACAGCTTCTCTGTTGGCAGGTAGTGGAGTTGGCCACATCCCTCTGGTTAATTCATCCTCCCTGAAAACCTTTTCCCACTTTCCCACCTGTTGTAACACCCACCCACTTAAGTCAGGTGAGCTTTTGTAAGTCCCTTAGTCAACCTTCAAGCCTGTCCGTTGGCAGTGGAGCAGGGATACCCATATGTGAGGCCTTCTTACCAGCGTTGTTTAGATGAACCACACACACACACACACATCCTTCGTGATGACTTCATCTTTCAACATGACAAGCTGGTATTAGCTGCAAATGCTACTGGCAGGCATATGGCAGAGTTGTAGGAACAGCAGTTTGTGTGTGGGCATCACTGAAGCAGCATATACCTACCTTGGCCAGTAAGATTAACTAGAGAGAGAGTGACCTCCAACGTACTAGTATCACACATGCTTCTTGTGCATGTACTATTTCCTGGTGAGTTAATAATGTATATTTATGCAGCAGTATAATGTGTTGTGCACATACCCCCCCCCCCATCCCCCAAGCATTCCCCTCCACCCTATCCCCCAAGCATTCCCCCCCCCACCCCCATCCCCCAAGCATTCCCCCCCCCACCCTCCATCCCCCAAGCATTCCCCCCCCACCCTCCATCCCCCAAGCATTCCCCCCCACCCCCATCCCCCAAGCATTCCCCCCCACCCCATCCCCCAAGCATTCCCCCCACCCCCCAAGAATTCCCCCCCCCCCGCCTCCATCCCCCAAGCATTCCCCCCCCCACCCTCCATCCCCCAAGCATTCCCCCCCCCCAACCCCCATCCCCCAAGCATTCCCCCCACCTCCCAAGCATCCCCCCCACCTCCCATCTCGCAAGCATTCCCCCCCCCACCCCATCCCCCAAGCATTCCCCCCACCCCCCATCCCCCAAGCATTCCCCCCCCCCCCCCCCCCCCCCCGCCTCCATCCCCCAAGCATTCCCCCCAGGATATCAAGTCATTGCATGTGGTGGCGCTATGCACACGGCAGCTAGCAACACTCTCACGTTAAAGTAACTAAGCAACGGAGCATGTATCTGTACTTGCATCCTGTTGCATTGGTATGCAGAGGATGAACCCATATATGGGCATAGCACTACAAGGATGGCAATACCACGTACTACTGTTCCGATACCTTTGAGAATACGTGTACATGTAGTGTGTGTATCTGGTGATCCAGATGTAGATTCGTGGTCAACCCCTCCTCCCACTCCTCGTGGTCAACAGCCCCTCCCCCACTCCTCGTGGTCAGAAGCTCCTCCCCCCACTCCTCGTGGTCAACAGCCCCTCCCCCACTCCTCGTGGTCAACAGCCTCTCCCCCACTCCTCGTGGTCAACAGCCCCTCCCCCACTCCTCGTGGTCAACAGCCCCTCCCCCACTCCTCGTGGTCAACAGCCCCTCCCCCACTCCTCGTGGTCAGCAGCTCCTCCCCCACTCCTCGTGGTCAACAGCCCCTCCCCCACTCCTCGTGGTCAACAGCTCCCCCCACTCCTCGTGGTCAACAGCCCCTCCCCCACTCCTCGTGGTCAACAGCCCCTCCCCCACTCCTCGTGGTCAACAGCTCCCCCCACTCCTCGTGGTCAACAGCCCCTCCCCCACTCCTCGTGGTCAACAGCCCCTCCCCCACTCCTCGTGGTCAACAGCCCCTCCCCCACTCCTCGTAGTCAGCAGCTCCTCCCCCACTCCTCGTGGTCAACAGCCCCTCCCCCACTCCTCGTAGTCAGCAGCTCCTCCCCCACTCCTCTGCAGGATATTAATATTAAACACTTCCTATAAGCATATACAAACTAATTTCCTTGGTAACTCTTAACACATAACACACAGAAGCAGAAGGAACAGACCAGCAAGCTGCAAGGCCATGTTGGGTGCATTGGTGCTAGATGACCCTGCACCGGTGCTAGATGACCCTGCACTGGTGCTTGGAGGGGTGGGGGTGGAGCCACTGGGGGTACCAGTTGCAGCTGTCGGAATCTGACCACTCCCACCTGTTATTGCATAACACAGTACTCTGGGGTTACAGCCAACATTCTCAACATACCTGCAGCTGGTAGCTATGGGGGGAGTGGGCGTGGCCATCATAAGAGTGGTGAGGGTGGATGGAGGAAGGTGTGAGTGTGGAGAATTTAGAGTACTCAATAATTTTTAATAACCTGATTATACGGTGGACAGAGAAGAGAACCGCTATATACTGAGCCACCAAACGTCACACTGACATTGACCTGATGGCATAAAAAGGGTTAAAATAAGATTATTTATGGGTTTTTTTTACCTGTTGTCCTACTGCGAGGCATGAATAAGAAGTTCCAAGAACTGCTATTGTGACTGAATTGTTGGTATAGGTGTACTGTGTGTGTGCGTGGGTGGGGGGGGGGGGTGTATGTGTGTGCAAGCATACTTGGTAATCTGTATGAGGGACTAGATAGCATCACCATATTCACCTGATAACATCCAGCCCCAGACAGACCAGGTGTATAAATGGTCCCAGAGGTGGTAACAGACCATCCCTTGGTCCCCTGGTTCATACACGCAGAGCCAGGCCCATAGGTCTCCCCAAGGTAGTTTATACCAGGTGGACTAATGTTGTTGGTAGTATTGGTACATACTGTCTCCCTGACATCCCCAGAATAAATGAATGTCTAAATAGGAACACAGACAATCTTCATCAATAGGGACTTCCCCTATCATGATGTAATAATCAGCTCACATTTTGGAATGGACAATAATCAGCTAACTGGATAGCACCTCCATAAGTGGCACCGAGTGCAGAGAAATACTGAAGTGAACCATGGCATTAAAGCAGCTGGTTGTGACATGTGACATCACCTGACATCACCTGATAGTCAGCAGGCAGTGCTGAGGAATATTGCACCAGGTTGCAATAGGAAACAGCTCCTCTGTCTATGGTACACCCAACTGGCTTATTCCTGCTGCTGAGCTGATATTACAGAATGGATCAATAGAACTGCCCCTGATTGGTTAAAGGTATGGATGACATCATCCACTAATTAGCACAGGGTCTTCCTCACGATGCCAGTCTGCTGGTTATGTAACCTCCACAACTGCTTGTTGCAAACTGACAGCCAGCACTGTTCCCCCACACCAGGGGCTGTGCCATACTGTAGTTGACCTGGTACCACCTGTTTGAGGGAGGAGGGAGGGATGGATGGACAGAGGTGGAGAATGCTCTATGATAATAGCTAACCCTGAGTCCTGCAAAGCCGCCAATGTCAGTACAGAGAGCAAAGGGTTAAATGTCACTATTCCAGTCAGCAGTTCATTCTGGTGGAGAATTAGTAAAGCAGCTAGTGGTCTGGGGACCATCACTCTTACCCCCAATAGTCTCTTCTCCCAATGGCTGATCATAGTACCAGTTCCTCCTTGGTTCTCTAACTCCACACCCACCAAATTGCTACAGTTGAAATAAGTCCTGGCCATGGCCTTAGGAAAGGAGGAAAATAACCACAGTGGGAGGGCACACACACATGTCACCAACGTACCACCACAGTTGGTGTGACAAGGAGGTTCACTGGGTGACTGATTGTCCCTGTGCTCACAGCCCAGTTAGTGTAAGTTAGTGGCTTAATAGTGGTATTGCTGTACTGGTATGAACTATGTAGGAAGGAGGATAAGGGAGATGATTGGAGGGGGCGGGGCATAATGAAAGATGGTATAGGGAAGGAATGGGGATGGGATGGGGAGGAGGGCGGTAATCCATGACACGTGACCTTCTTACCCATTCACAAGAGGAGGAAGATTAAGTAGTCCAACTCTGGGTGTTCTTGGTGCACCAGTCTCGTCCCTCCAGAAGGGGAACAGCCCAATGGAGAAGCCCTGCATGTGAATTACGGCAGCAGATGGAGTGCTAATACATTCATTGGATGAGTTTGTCTCATCCCCAGACCCACATCCGCAGTTATGAATGATGGCACATGACTACCACTAGATGATGATGGTACACTAATTAAGTGCTGTTCAATGCCGTCACAATATGCCCCTACATGGTCACTGGTATATCCATGTTCCTCTAAAGGATAGAATTAAAGGGATTCAGGGTTCGTTTACATTTACCAAAACGCCTTAGAAATATCTTTTTACATTTCAATGGTTAACAAACATGCATTCAAGGCACATCAAACCCTAGCTCTGCAGGTAAAGCACACCTTGGTTGGCTTGTGGCATTTAATTAATACTTGGACCTTATGATTGATATGGTAACCACTCTAATTAGAGCTCACCAATGCATGTATTGCCTCGTGCTTGGCCACAGACAGAATGTAATCATCACTGGAGGTGTTGAGTGCACCTGGACAGAAGTTGATGTTTCCAGCAATTGGCCTGGGGAGGAGGAGTATGTCAGTCTGCACTCACATATCTTTTAAAACAACACACAGTACCTGTCAAGGGATGATTCAGTCTGGCAGTAGGTAGCAAAGGCTAGGGTTGATGACCCTGCACCAGCGTTCCTGAACCACATGGAGAGGTACTGGTGGCAGACACATAGAAGACAAAGTCTGTGTTGGCTACTCCCTGTTCCATTGGTACCAGACTGGGTACAGGTGTTTCCACCGTTGCACTGTCTGCAAGCCTGTGTATAGGTATATATCGTGTATTAAAAAAAAAAAATGTTTTAGCAGATGCAAGAATATTCCTATGATGCCCCCCCCCTCTCTCTCTCACACACACACACACACACACACACCTACTCTCCCTCTCTCTCCCTCTCTCTCTCACACACACCTCTCCCTCTCTCTCTCCCTCTCTCTCTCCATCCCTTCCTCCCTCTCCCTCCCCCTCCCTCTCTCTATCTCTCTCTCTCTCTCTCTCTCTCTCTCTCTCTCTCTCTCTCTCTCTCTCTCTCTCTCTCTCTCTCTCTCTCTCTCTCTCTCTCTCTCTCTCTCTCTCTCTCTCTCTCTCTCTCTCTCTCTCTCTCTCTCTCTCCTCTCTCTCTCTCTCTCTCTCTCTCTCTCTCTCTCTCTCTCTCTCTCTCTCTCTCTCTCTCTCTCTCTCTCCTCTCTCTCTCTCTCTCTCTCTCTCTCTTCTCACCGCAAGATGTGCAGAGGGTACCGAGGCTTGACCACAAGTTGTACTAGCTGCACATGTCTGTGAACAGTAAGTCACTCCATTCACTATAATTCAATAATGAAGTTGTGCACTGCCTGTGAGGTGAGGATAGGAGGGTGAGAATGTGAGGGTGAGGATAGGAGGGTGAGGAATGTGAGGGTGAGGATAGGAGGGTGAGAATGTGACGTGCAAATTATAATTGTGTTTGAACAGACAAGAACTACACTCCTCCATCCAATTGCATATGGTGGAGGTACATTTCCCCAGGGGAGAGGGGAGATGGTTTAATGTGTTGTTGATTTGTTTATAACAGCGTAACCAAGGTGATGAAACCAGCCAGGACCCAGTTTCTGAAACAGATAGAACTGCTTCTTTGGCTATATATATTACAGTGTCTGGTTATTAGGTCTGGTTAAATGGTCTCTGGTTATTAGGTCTGGTCATATAGTCTGGTTATTAGGTCTGGTTATATGGTTTCTGGTTATTAGATCTGGGTATATGGTGTCTGGTTATTAGGTCTGGTTATATGGTAGGTTAGTGGAAGTGGGTGTGGTACATGTGCAAGGCAATAGGAGGGAGCATAGTATGGATATATGGGTGTATGCAGAATGGGGTATGGGTATGAGGTACAGGTATATGGGAATGGAGTATGGGGAATAAGATACCTGGGTATGGGGCACACTGCTTTACGCTCCTTACATGAGAATGTAGTGTGTGTGATGGAATAAGCACACAATAGAGGGAACATGTTTTGTACTTTGAGGAGGACACAATGCCAAGGGGATGACTGCCATGCCAAGGGGATGACTGCCTCATTTGCAAACTCAAATGCGCATAAAATGTCTGGGTACTAGTTTTAATTTGGGGGAAAGACATCTTGTTTCAAATTGATAACCAAGTCATAACAGAGAACAGTGGTGTAACAATGAACAGTGAAACAGTGGTGTAACAGGAACAGTGATGTAACAGATGACAGTGGTGTAACAGAGAACAGTGATGTAACAGATGACAGTGATGTAACAGATGACAGTGGTGTAACAGAGAACAGTGGTGTAACAGATGACAATGGTGTAACAGAGAACAGTGGTGTAATAGAGAACAGTGGTGTAACAGAGAACAGTGGTGTAACAGAGAACAGTGGTGTAACAGATGACAGTGGTGTAACAGAGAACAGTGGTGTAACAGATGACAGTGGTGTAACAGGAACAGTGATGTAACAGATGACAGTGGTGTAACAGAGAACAGTGGTGTAACAGATGACAATGGTGTAACAGAGAACAGTGGTGTAATAGAGAACAGTGGTGTAACAGAGAACAGTGGTGTAACAGAGAACAGTGGTGTAACAGATGACAGTGGTGTAACAGAGAACAGTGGTGTAACAGATGACAGTGCAACAGAGAACAGTGGTGTAACAGAGACAGTGTTGTAACAGAGAACAGTGGTGTATAATAATTAGTGTATATGCTTTCATCCACTGACTGAACACACCTTTAGATACTAGTACATCTGGTCTGTAGGTCAAGGTTATGGTTGGTTATGGTTAGCTATGAATTGGCTTCCTGTAGAGTGATGACCCACCTGACACACAGGGCCCAAAGGCACATGAATGCAATTAAGTTTCCTTTTGAGTGATCCTGAATATACCTTAGCTCCTTGGCCCCACCCATCCCAGTCACCTTAGCTCCTTGGCCCCACCCACCCTGGTCACCTTAGCTCCTTGGCCCCACCCACCCTGGTCACCTTAGCTCTTTGGCCCCACCCATCCTGGACACCTTGAAATCCTGCCTTATACGCTGGCTAGCTAATAATGTCGACATAGTGTCCATGGGTCAGCACCCAAATGGCATGCTACCTTTAATGGATGCAGGCTATTATGTTCCTAGTACAACTAGAAACACAACCATTGCTAATACATGATAACTTCGTCCAAAGGGTTTATGCAGTAACACAGTGCTATTGGAAGTAGTAGTCTGGGGACCTGACCATATTATGGTCCCCAGAGTATGTGAATTGCTTCAACATATCTATATAAGGCTTGGTCATAAGGCTTGGTCATAAGGCTTGGTCATAAGGCATACCAACAAGGCTTGGTCATACATTCATACATAGGTTTATTCCATCTTTAGTCACTAACCTGTCCAACAATATAGGCACTCCAACTGGCTTTACTTGAAGTGTCTGACTTAGGAAGGAGGTAAGTTGAGGCATGATGGTCTAATATGAGAGGGGAAGTGTAGTCACATAACTAACACCTGCCACGTTGTATATACCACAAACCATAATTGGCAATCTTCACATGAACATACCTGTACATCTACACACACACATGCACAGTTCAAACGTACCACTCATACACATACACTCATGCACACACATACATCTACATGCATCAATTAAAGGTGTGTGGGACTTAACCTCCTCCTTTAGGGTTAAACCCTAACCCCTAGCACTAATTGGCTCAGTCTCATACAAGGCCAAGCAACCAGCAAACGCATACAATGATGATCAATTTTAAATCTTACAAGGAAAAAGGCTGGTATGCCTCAACTATTAAAACCACCTGCCTACATACATAAAATGGCCTGGCAACTTTTTCTTTGAGCAGGATGTAGAAGCAAAGGTTTTGTTGGTTTTTGCAACTCCACATACCCAGCCAGGGCAGAAAGGGTTATATCAACACTGCACCTTCGATGCGATTAGTAAAGCAAGTTACAAAAAACCTGGGGGGAAATCCCCAAGGATGGGAACACGTGACGCCATGTAGTTGGGGTGGACACGCCCATCCAGATCCTCCCCCCCCCCCCCCCTTTGGTATGCCATTTACTTGTATGCTTATTACAAACCGGAAGTACCACTACACGATTTGCCGGACATCTATTGTATCCATAATGACGATTGGAGTAACACTTGATTTAAAAAAAGTGCTAGGCTGTAGTATGAGTAGGAAACGTCTTTTGATCACTGATTCGGGAGGGTAATTATGGAGTCGACCGGGCACTTATGCAGTTTCCCCCCCTCCCCCGCACACACGCACACACAATTATTGTCGACCGTATAGCTGCGATCACCCGTCACCCTACACAAACCCTAGCGGATAATAGTGAATCAGGCCCACCTGCACTTTGGTTCGCACAGCTGCCGACAGCCTGCATGGGAGAAAGAATATATTTTATATAATTCTACCAGTCGGAAGATTCCACATACGAGGTGTTGACAGTCGTATCGTAAAACACACTGATTCGGATAGGTTGGTTGGCGACTCTCTTGGATACGTGCTGGTGCGGTTCGAGGTAGACCCCGTGCACGGCCTGCAAAGGAAAGCAGTTCACGTCTGTCTTCTACCTCGGGTATTGGCTCTCACATTCTCGACGTCGTCTTTGTGCTGGCACGGCGCTTCATTCTGGCGTAACCCTCTCACAGCCGAAGCGATTACCGACAAAAGGAGCAGATACGTCCAGCTGGCGACCATTCTGCTATAATATGATGTCATAACGCAAGGCCCATTAATGGACTGAGGTAGCCTTTAGTGCGTACATAGCAAAAATTGATGTGACACCAGCGTACTTACGTTGCAACTATCAAATCACTTTCATTGATTTGCCTGCTTAAATGGCACTTATGCAGTTTTCCCCCCCCCCCCCCACTTTTGAATTGAAGAAATATTGAAAATTTTTTTAGATATTAAATGTGAAGTGAAAATCAGCTGTCATTGCGACCGCCTTTTATAAATGTTCAAATCATGTTTAAATCTATAGTGAAAACCAGCTGTCATTGCTACCGCCTTTTTTTTTTATTACGATGGCTACATTACCTGTTCCCGCTCTGGCTCCAAAAACCCATTGCTCTCTACTAGTTCTTTAAAGGAGGGAGGGGTTCCCCCTCCCTCACCCTCCCCTTTTAGTTTCATTTCATGGAGTGTTGGTTACTTAGTAAAAAGAAAGTGGGGATGCCCTTTGTTTTTCTATGTAATTCCTGGTCGATCGCACTACTTATACCAGGGAACGTTTACACATGTATTTATGCGGAGACAAAGTTTTGGATATAGCTTTCATGACTTTGTAGCACATGACGTTAGGGCACTGTAGGTTTATTCGTATTCATGATACCGTAAATATTATGATACCGTAAATCGAATAAAAAAAGTGGAGGGGGGGGGGGGGGGGAAACTGCATAAGTGCCGCTTAAATTTATTTATTTTTCTTCTTTTGCTGCTGTAAGCTAGTTTAGCGGTGGAACAGGTACATCTCAGTAGTGGATCCAGTATTTTGGTAAGAGTAATAAGTATATTGATACAAACGGGTTTATAGGCATGTGCAACGAGCGGGGGGCGCAGCCGCTTTAGAACTTAGTGCTTTTTCTATACGGAATAACCCATCTTTTTGGCTACAATTTTTTGAAGACCAGGCCGGATCATCAAGTTCATTTACCATGGCATCGGCACGTGCAGTTTTTTTAAAACTTCAATATCCACATAAACTCGCCTAAATAATTCCCTGTGTGATCCGTAGCGTTGTTTGTGTGATTGTTTTGTGATTGTGCACCCGTGAAAAATCTTTATTTCATGTATATGCATGTTATATAGAACATTGTTATAGCAACAGTTGTTTGATTACCACATTTCTCTGTGTATCGTTCGGCAACATTCGTCCTTGTTCTGGATTGTCTCTGATATGAACCTTAAAGCCGTGCTCTTGATGTCTACATCGAGTTAAATTGCCCGTGTCCAAACACGGGCAATTATAAAATAATACTGTTTTACCCAATGCTGCATATATAATCTATCACCTGTTCTAATATACGGTTACTACGCAACCTGCCCGCGCAATACAAATTACTATTAACTGTACGGGCAATATAGGTTTTGTGACAAACATGGTCGCGTTGCTATGTACTTTTGTGTGGGAGTGGTCGTTCCTATTGGTAGCAACCAATAGGAGTATATAAATAAGTTACGCGGACGTATATATACGTGCGTTGGAAATTATAGTAAATAATAGACTAGCGTGCACCCGTGAAAAATCACGGGCTGATTATTAAATATGCATGCCCTGTGCTACATCACCCAATCACGTTCGCTGACTGTTTTACGAAGAGATTCGCGCACTTGGATCACTCTTTGCATCCTCCTGTGGCGTCCCGCCAAGAACAGCTTAAAACAAATATATGCCATTATGATTATTGCACATATAGAACCATACACGCTTGGCCTTTGGCTCTTCCTCATTTCGTAAAGCCAGGGTGATCAGTGACATGTTTGGAAGGTTGAATATCACCCTGGTGAGAGCCATAGCAAGGGCCATACTGGCTAGGACTGTGATCCCTTCTGACTTTAATTAAATAATAATAATATGTTGGTGTGCTGTATGGTTATGATGTAATTAATACAAAGGGTCTTAATACAAATTAATTAATACAAAGGGTCTTACAGTAAGTTATTATTCATTTTTTGTTTTACCCAATGTTGCATATATTATCTACCCCTGTTCTAACATACAGTTACTACGCAACCTCTACAAGTAAATAAAAACATTCTCTACGAGAAAGTTGGTGGGATATAGGATTTGATTATGACATTGGTGGTGTAAAAAGCAAGGAAACAAGGTCTTATCAGAAGGGAAAATGTCATAGTCCTATATTTAGCACATTTCTAGGGCATGTGTTGTTTGTGTGCTAAATATAGGACTATGACATTTTCCCTTCTGATAAGACCTTGTTTCCTTGCTTTTTACACCACCAATGTCATAATCAAATCCTATATCCCACCAACTTTCTCGTAGAGAATGTTTTTATTTACTTGTTTTCTTTATTTTTTTTTCATACCCATTTAATTATACAAGACATTAGTCTCGTACCCAGACCGTCTATGACGTAAGCGATTATCGCTGTAAACAGTATAATCACTACGTCCATACGTATGGACGTAGTGATTATACTGTTTATAGACGGTCTGGGTACGAGACTAACAAGACATAGGAGGCTGATAGTCGATTGTTTATCAAAGTATTATATTATATAAAAGCGAGTCCTCCAGCCGATTCTGAAGCTATTGGTGAAATTTTCATCGCTTAGAAATGTTCCTGTCCTGAGTTATGCGTTGCCAAGAAGAAGGAGAAGAAGAATGAGAAGACGACCCGCCCCTTGTTCCGAGACTGGGTACGAGGACGGGCAGTACACTCTTGTTCTCAACAACCACGCGGTTCAGCGACATGAAACAAAAACGAAACTACTCATTTTTGACTTCTAGATCGATTGCTAAAACAAGCTACACGATCCGATCGTCGGGAGTGTTGTTACAGACGGGTCGCGTTTTTTAATGACATTCATAGTCGGGGTCAAATCCTATATGGAAGTTTCTAACGAAACTTCCGATAACATGCCCGCGCAATACAAATACTTCATGGAATTATTATTGTCAGATAGCATGTTCTCGGCCTGTACGATGAGCGTTGCTTTAATTGTTACTGCATGTGATGACATTCTGTACAGGTATGTAGACGAAGCATGGTCGCTAAGTACGCGTTGTATGTACTTTTGTGGGAGGTGGTCGTTCATAGGTACGCGTATCTAGCAACCAATAGGCGCTAGGTCGACTACTTGCACAATAGATTCTGTTTCCTTTCGTTTTTATTTACTTATGTGAATTGTTTGTTTAGTGTACTTTTATCATTGATTTCAGATGCTGGTCAGACCTCAGGTGCCTCAGCTGCAGTAGGTGAACAAGAGAAATTAGAGAAGAATGCTTTGGGCTGTGTTGAAAGAGGTTGGATATGTGTCCCTCTCGTAGTGGAGGCATATGGAGGATGGGGAATCACTGCAAGTGCAAAGGAGGCTTTATCAAGTATTCTGTTTTTAACTTTCAAAAAAAGCCAAAATTAAAAAAAATAAAAGTATATAAATTAGTAAAGCTGGGTTTACAATGTGACGCTCGCTGAATGTTGCGTCAGCAATTCGTGACGCCGACGCTGGAATAGAACTCAAGTCTATTCCAGCGTCACGTCACGTCAGCTGGGGTATACAATAATTGTTTACAATATGACATGCTGATGCAACATTCAGCGAGCGTCACATTGTAAACCCAGCTTTACGCAGGCGTACGTACGTTGGAACTAGCGTGTCCCCGTGAAAAATCACGGGCTTATTATTCGTCTCGCTATCCATTTGCCAGATGAACAGTTGGTCTACCTCCTAGCTCCTCTTTTTTTTTAACAACCACAATAGCGTTGTTTTTATTTTTTCTGCATGTGATGACATTATTACCTGTGCAGGCATGTAGGTTTTGTGGCAGGCATGGTCGCTAAGTACGCGTTGCTATGTACCGTTGTGGGAGGTGGTCGTTCCTATTGGTTGCTAGGTAAGGTACGCATTGCTATGTACCTTTGTGGGAGGTGGTCGTTCCTATTGGTTGCTAGGTAAGGTCAGAGATAATATATAGACTAGTTACACGTACCTAGTATATACACGAGTTACGCGGACGTACGTATGTACATTGGAAATTATAGTATTAGATAATACTTAAATGCGCACAATTTATCAGCAGGAACAGAAATGTAAGCCGTCAATTACTGATATTCCAGCTAACTAATCTTCTACAATGAATTGGCTCATTGGTAGTTGGGCGTAGCCCGACCTTATCGTCTTACGCAGAGGTCGGACTACATTGTTGTCGCCTTTATGGCTGAATAGTGAATTCTTTTAGGTGTAACACATTAGGTCGATGTCCATGCGCGTGATTCTCCGTGGATATCAATTAAAACAGCTATTTGAGAGCCACGCCCCTATCGGTGTCCGGTCAAAGGGAATAGCAACACTTCCCGAGGTGGGGCTAACAGTGAATGCAATTCACCTGCAAACCCCCCCCCCCCCCCCCCCCCCCAATAGAGGGAATCATTAGATAATTACATTACACATACACACATAGGAAAAATGAAGGCCCTTTCAGAGGTGCCTGGTTTGTTCACAGATGTGGTTGAAGTTCCTGTGGAAAAGAACAAAGAGGAGATGGTTTACACGAATCCACCAATGGTCTGAGGCCAACAAGTGCACATTTCAAACACATAAAACCATACAAAAACCTTACACCAGCCCATGCCATAAGTATGTTTTGTATTGACAACACGGTACGTCAAGTTATTCGTTCGTTTTGCTAGGTGTGGTTCACTGTTTAATTAGTTTATGGTGCCATACAAATCCTATATATAGGAACCAGGTACAAGTATGTATAATGCCGGGGGAGGGGGGGGGGGGGGGGGGGGGGGGGGGGCTTGCTTGCTACGTACAAACCTACTCAGCACCATTCCATCTTTATTGTAAGAGGTGTGTATATGTTGTCATTAATATGCTAATCAACTCATCTCTAAAGAACAGTATGGCTTTTTAGCTAAGCGCTCTACTTGCACCCAATTATTAATGATTATACTTTGCTGGCTGATAACAACATGAGAGTTGATGCAGTATACATTGACTTTGCAAAGGCTTTTGATTCAGTTTCTCATGCTAAACTTCTTTTAAAAGCCAGATCATATGGTTTTAAGTCTCATTTATTGGATTGGTTATCCTCCTTTCTGTATGGTCGGGTTCAGTGTGTATATATTGGTGAATCTCAGTCCACTCTACTTCCAGTCATAAAAGTGGTGTACCTGAAGGTTCTGTTCTAGGTTCTCTGCTCTTTCTAATATATATCAATGATCTTCGAGACTGTCTAGTACCACCTGTTAAAGTGAAAATCTTTGCTGATGATACTAAATTATATTCTGCCTGTTGCATTGCAGAGAATACTGCATTCACAAACTCTTCCAAGTGGCAGTTAAATATTGCTGTCCAAAAATGCAGTGTTATCTCTTTTGGTCACCTAACAATTCCACCTATTACTATCAGGTGTACAGATAAAATAGATTAAGATACGAGAGTTCAGACCATTATTGCTCTCACAGTGGATCTGGTCAAGGTTAGATTAAGCCTGCTGTATATTTCATACACACGGCTACTCTTTGATTTTGGAGACCCAATGGCAAGCCGGGTTGCTAGATGGGAAAATGCGTCCCTAGCCTCCTTCCCCCAATTCCCATAGGTCTCAACTGCCAGAGGGACGCACACCCACCCTAGTTCACTGCATTTGGGATCATTATTATTATTATTAAATCCACACTGCTATGACATAAAGAGGAAGGTCTATGAATTTGATCAGGTGAACTCAGGCAACAGATAAATGCATCAACTGATCATGTGGTATAAGAAGTTACTGACCAAGGCACTCAAAATAGACATCTGATAACATCCAATAACTAGTTGAAACTATTAATTGAAACAATTGAGTAGGTGTATGGGATCACACACCCACACAATGACCACTTACACGCCCACACAATGACCACTTACACGCCCACACAATGACCCACTTACACACCCACACAATGACCCACTTGCACACACACACACACACACACACACACACTCAATGACCTACTTACACACCTACACAATGACCCATTTACACACCCATGTGACCCACCACATGACTCACTCTGCATGTTGGGGCTTGTTCTTCTGTGTTCTACACATCTTCCCCCAGTAGCAGTCTGACCTTGAGGTAACAGTCTCTACAAGTAAATAACCATGTACTTAACCCTCTGACATACCTGATGTACTTTACCCTCTAACATACCTGATGTACTTAACCCTCTAATATACCTGATGTACTTAACCCTCTAATGTAATTGATGTACTTAACCTTCTAACATACCTGATGTACTTAACCCTCTAACATACCTGATGTACTTAACCCTCTAACACACCTGATGTACTTACCCCACCCTCTAGTATACCTGATGTACTTAACCCTCTAATGTAATTGATACTTAACCTTCTAACATACCTGATGTACTTAACCCTCTGGCATATTTGATGTACTTAACCCTCTAACATACCTGTTGTACTTAACCCTCTAACATACAAAGTGCTAAACATATGTGCTTCACACACGATGAGACCACAACTCTTCCCATTACCTGGCAGTTCATCTGAGGGAATGTCTCTACGGAAGAGGTAAGCTAGCTCCTGAAGACCTTTTAATGCACACTGGTAACAGGTGTGTGTTTCTGGCCGTAGCCTTGAGTCTGCAAAGCAAGTGAACACCAAATAGAAGGAGAGGGGAGGAGGGAGAGGGAGGGAGGATGGAGAGGGAAGGGAGGAAGGAGAGGGAGGGAGGAGGGAGAGGGAAGGGAGGAGGAAGAGGGAAGGGAGGAGGGGAGGGAATGGAGGAGGGAGGAGGAAAGAAAGGGGTGAGAGGGAAAGAGATGGTAGGAGATAGAGAGATATATATACAAGACAATGGGAGGATATTAGAACACACCTGTTGTACTGTACACACCATCTCCTAATCGAGTGCAAACCATCTGAGATAGGCTTTTGATGTCCATTCCTTTACCAGTGAGATAGTCCTGATGTTTGACATTTGGGAAGGAAACATGACATTCAAACAGTTGTGGAAGCAGGGCCAAATGTAGCCATAAACCTTTAGTATTTTTGACTCGTACAGGTTACCATTAAGCAGGTCAGTCAAATGATTGTTGTCAAAATCAATATCTGGATGGAGTGTGTGTGTGTTGTATGTGTGTGTGTGTGTGTGTGTGTGTGTGTGTGTGTGTGTGTGTGTGCGTGTGTGTGTGCATGTGTGTGTGTGCGTGTGTGCGTGCAGTCACCATTAAATTAGTAGGAGTTGAGGAATGAATGGATTAGGGTAACCAAAGCTTCCTCACACCTGAGCTGTACCTTTGAAGGAGTTGAGGCAACCTCTACAGCCAGGCTTCCTGCAGCCCCAGTACATATGGCAGTACGCCCTCCCACATAGCTCACCTGTAGAGGAGAGGTAAGGACACCACATCCTCACACTCCCATGGTCACATCCTCCCAGTCACATGGTCACATCCTTACTCACATGGTCACATCCTCCCAGTCACATGGTCACATCCTTACTCACATGGTCACATCCTCCTACTCACATGGTCGCATCCTCCTACTCACATGGTCACATCCTCCCACTCCATGGTCACATCCTCCCACTCCCATGGTCACACCTTCCACTCACATGGTCACATCCTCCCACTCACATGGTCACATCCTCCCACTCACATGGTCACATCCTCCCACTCACATGGTCACATCCTCCCACTCACATGGTCACATCCCATGGTCAAATTCTCCCATTCACATGGCCACATGTGGTCACATCCTCACTCCCATGGTCAAATCATCACTTAGTCCCACCTAAATTACACCCTCACATCTCCCCTTGTCCACACCTTTACACCCTCACATCTCCCCTTGTCCACACCTTTACACCCTCACCCCTTGTCCACACCTTTACACCCTCACATCTCCCCTTGTCCACACCTTTACACCCTCACACCTCCCCTTGTCCACACCTTTACACCCTCACATCTCCCCTTGTCCACATCTTACCACCCTCACACGTCCCCTTGTCTTGACCAATGTATAATCCCTCACATTTTTGAGGCCTTGGGCAGGCGACCTCGGACCTTCTGTCAGGCATTGGCTGGACACAACAGGTGCACAAGATATGGTTCCCACCCAGTGGGCACGTGTAGGTGGGTGGGGAGGGGTGGGCGGAGCCAATGAAGGGCTCACTGTATCCTGGACATTGACGGCATCGTGTGGGAGGTGGATGCCTGTGTGTGTGTGTGTGTGTGTGTGTGTGTGTGTGTGTGTGTACATATGCATCCAGTAACAGTGGAGCAATAAGGCAGTGAACATACTAACGTACATGAACATAGGGAAAGGTGTGAATGATGTGTGGAACAAGAAGGATGGTGGGTGACTGTCATCATCATCTGAAAGGTCGTCCTCATCTGAACCTTCATCATCTGTATCAGTATGTGACCTCCTGGTGTGCTTGGGATAGAGCTGTGTGCATGTGCGTGTGATAAATGAGAACTTAAAGTAAACTACACCGAGTAATAGCAGTATGCGAACAAAAATGATATTTGCTTACATACAGAAGTATGTATGGAATGGAGACTGCATAGTAAATGTGTGTGGAATGGAGACTGAACAGTAAGATATGGATAGGATGGAGACTTGCATGAATGGTTCTTGAGGGACCACACATACACCAGAGATTTGGCTATGTTATCACTAATCATATCTTTGGTGCTACGTTCATGTCTTCGGTGCTAGGTTAGCACTAACAATGTCTTCGGTGCTGTGTTAGCACTAACCATGTCTTTGGTGCTGTGTCAGCACTAACCATGTTTTTGGTGCTAGGTTATCACTAACCATGTCTCTGGTGCTGTGTTAGCACTAACCATGTCTTTGGATCTAGGTTAGCACTAACCATGTCTTTGGTGCTGTGTTAGCACTAACCATGTCTTTGGTGCTAGGTTATCACTAACCATGTCTCTGGTGCTGTGTTAGCACTAACCATGTCTCTGGTGCTGTGTTAGCACTAACCATGTCTTTGGTGCACTAACCATGTTTTTGGTGCTAGGTTAGCACTAAACATGTCTTTGGTGCTAGGTTATCACTAAACATGTCTCTGGTGCTGTGTTAGCACTAACCATGTCTCTGGTGCTGTGTTATCACTAACCATGTCTCTGGTGCTAGGTTAGCACTAACCATGTCTCTGGTGCTGTGTTATCACTAACCATGTCTTTGGTGCTGTGTTAGCACTAACCATGTCTTTGGTGCTAGGTTAGCACTAACCATTTCTTTGGTGCTGTGTTAGCACTAACCATGTCTTTGGTGCTGTGTTAGCACTAACCATGTCTTTGGTGCTAGGTTAGCACTAACCATTCTTTGGTGCTGTGTTAGCACTAACCATGTCTTTGGTGCTGTGTTAGCACTAACCATGTCTTTGGTGCTAGGTTAGCACTAACCATGTCTTTGGTGATCTTGTTTTTTTCATCCAGTTCCTTTAAGTACTCATCAGGCCTCTTCTTCTCTGGTGACAGAGTGCACTTTCTGATGACATCCACACACTCCCTCGTCTTATCACACCCCCCACACATCACCTCATCATCACACCACCCCCACACATCACCTCATCATCACACCACCTCCACATATCACCTCATCATCACACCCCCCACATCACCTCATCATCACACCACCCCCACACATCACCTCATCATCACACCACCCCCACACATCACCTCATCATCACACCACCCCCACACATCACCTCATCATCACACCACCCCCACACATCACCTCATCATCACACCACCCCCACACATCACCTCATCATCACACCACCCCCACACATCACCTCATCATCACACCACCCCCACACATCACCTCATCATCACACCACCCCCACACATCACCTCATCATCACACCACCCCCACACATCACCTCATCATCACACCACCCCACACATCACCTCATCATCACACCACCCCCACACATCACCTCATCATCACACCACCCCCATACATCACCTCATCATCACACCACCCCCACACATCACCTCATCATCACACCACCCCCACACATCACCTCATCATCACACCACCCCACATCACCTCATCATCACACCACCCCACATCACCTCATCATCACACTACCCACACATCACATCATCACACCACCTCCACACATCACCTCATCATCACACCACCCCCACACTTCACCTCATCATCACACCAACCCCACACAACACCTCATCACCGCACCACCCCCATCATCACAAGCACACTCACCAGGGTTGGCTCTTAGGTATGCAAGAGCCAGATTATTGACAATGTGGTTCTTACTGATCCTTTCAACTGTGTCACGGCACTTGGTGTGGAGATAGAATATGTTAAGAAGGTGGGGGTGGGGTGGTGGGTAAAGAGTTAAGAAGCTAGGGGGTTAAAGTGACTTACAGCTGGACACTTGTTGGACATTGCCATCCAGTCTGAGTAGCACCCAGCACAGTATGAGTGCATACATGGCTGAAGACTGTATGTACATGTACATGTGTGTACATGTATGCATGCATGTGTGTGTAGGTAGGTAGGGAGGTGTGTGTGTGTGTGTGTGTGTGTGTGTGTGTGTGTGTATGTATGTATGAATGTATGAATGTATGTATGAATGTATGAATGTATGTATGAATGTATGAATGTATGTATGTATGTATGTGTGTATGTATGTATGTATGTATGTGTGTATGTATGTATGTATGTATGTATGTATGTATGTATGTATGTGTGTATGTATGTATGTATGTATGTATGTATGTATGTATGTATGTATGTATGTATGTATGTATGTATGTATGTATGTATGTATGTATGTATGATTTGTACACTGCCATATTATCTCATGGTACCTCACACAGTCATGTAGGATTTCCTGTTCAATGGTTGAAGGTGAGCAAACAGACTTAACACAGACCACAGTACCTGGCAGATTCCACACAACAGGGTCTCTTCCATTGAGTCTCTTTTAACCAGTTCTGGCTTTGGGGGTACTTCAGGGAGTACTGGCTTGGTAGGGGATTTTGGGGGTACTTCAGGGAGTACTGGCTTGGTAGGGGACTTTGGGGGTACTTCAGGGAGTACTGGCTTGGTAGGGGACTTTGGGGGTACTTCAGGGAGTACTGGCTTGGTAGGGGACTTTGGGGGTACTTCAGGGAGTACTGGCTTGGTAGGGGACTTTGGGGGTACTTCAGGGAGTACTGGCTTGGTAGGGGACTCTGAGGAATGTGTTAACACAGTGTGCACAGAATGCTGTACTGTAACTGCTTCTCCCTCTTTCCTAGGCGTACTGACTCCTGTCACCTGGCCTGGGCATCCCTCATCAATAACCACGCCCACTTCTGCTCTTCTCTTTGGTGGAGGACTGTTCCCTGACTACATGACGTTGGCTACGTAAAACTCTTCCAGAAAACATCCCCTCCCCTATCTCCAACCTCTGCAGATCGCTTCATACAATGAACACCTGATGAGAATGAGGTGAAATGAAAATGGCTATCTAGTATCATGGTGATATAACTGCCTTCGGTTTCGACGGACTCCTGCGTCGTTTCAAGTTCAGAAGACATGCGCGTTAAGTCCACGAATCTATAGGCAATGTCTAAGAAGGAACGCTCCGTTGGAAGGTCACAGACGTGTGTAATAGGCGGACATAACGTACCATCCTCTGGCTGGTCCTTGCGGTGTACTAGTTTGATGATGTCACCATCCTGCAACTTCTGCTATACAACGCCAGTTAGCTGACAGGTGACCGCCGAAATGGGGCGTACCCACGTACCTTTTGCTCTCGACGAAGTATAGAGGTACCTACTAGTGTCCCGTTCGTACTTAGATCTTTGATCCACACCTCTCCTGGGGTGCTTCGTAAAAGCATGCAGTGCAACGACGAAACGCATTTGTTGTCGACGACCAAATCTGAGTCTGCGAAAGTGCGCATTAGTTGGAAATTTTTATGCGACGCTCACTTATTTATACAGCAACTTGCTTTTCCCTCTGCCGATGGTGAACTCGCTCCCCACGACCGGAATACGCTCTTCCGAGGTAAGGTCGACCGAAACAAGTTGACCCCATGGCTCCTCCAGCTCGGATGACGACATGTTTTACAGCTAATCTCGTGCCCAGACCTTAATCAACTTTATACATGAGTTCGCATGAGAATCAAAACTTCGTTATAAGCATATTGCATCCCCCCCCCCTCCCCCTCCCTGTTTTTATGACATCTGCATGATGTACTGTATATATGCATGTATGCGTTATTTTATTTAGATTAATTAACCGTTTTTCCTTATAAAAATTATAATTAAAATCATTCGAGACCATCCTAGCAACATGCATCAATAAGACGTTGCATACGAAAAGATTACCACATTAGCGTTCTACAGTCAGGAAAAGCAAGGCCGACTAGCTGTAAATTTGAAAGATGGGGAAGTTAGAAGGTCCCTGCCGGACGGTAAGTTTTTTTTTTCTGCTCGAGCCCCGCCCACAGTACATTATGGGTGCAACGCCTCCCTCTCCAGATCGCCATGCCAGTTGTGGTCGTAGGGCTCATAGGGTGGTGCGGATACGTTATCGGATTCAGTGTGACCACAGCAAAGTGAGCATTTCAGCCGCGCAAGTGTGCAGGAAATATGTGTTCGTTGACCTCCCCCATGCATACACAGAAAGTCGGTGTACATAAACATCACTCAGAACTCGACCGACGTGGGGCATCGGCTGGATTACCAGTACACCTGTTACTGGTTTTTCCTGGTAACCGGTCTGGTGACGAACGTAATCATCATAACTCACCTTCACGTGGCGAGATGGTTCACTAGTGTCGTCGTAAGTTCAACAGGAAAGGCGGGGCAGGTCTGGAGAAACATGGGTAGCAGCTAGATAGAGGCTGAGATTCAGTGACAGCGTGTTGCATATATACCTGTTCTTCCTTAGATGAACTTCCTCGTGGGGTTTTATCTAGCCGCTGGGGGTGCCATTGTTCAAATAGACGGAACTTACTTTTTTGGCTTGTTTTCCACGGCGGGCACATCTGCCAGCCAGTACTTCCGCGAACCCGAAGTCTGGATATTGGTGGAGTTCGTTGGAGCATGCGTGGCCGTGCTGTCTCTGGTAAGTGTAATTGCAAGCTAGGGGTCATACTGTCTTTATGCAGAACAACACTCTTCTCATGCATGTACAGATCTTATACATGATCATCTGGCCCTGCATATCTGATTCCAAGGAGTGCTTTAGCAAGGCCGTTGCCCCATCCAATGACGACGGTGCAGATGTTGTCTTTATCCGCAAAGGCGCTCGGCTGGCCTTCGCAGAAGAGCAGGTGCCCAAAGGGAAGTCCCCGAGTGACGTGGACCTAGGCGCCAGCCGCACCCCCAGGGCGGCTAGCAGCATGAGGCAAAACCAAGACACGTACCTGATGG
This sequence comes from Eunapius fragilis, assembly GCA_963681505.1. Classification (NCBI taxonomy): domain Eukaryota; kingdom Metazoa; phylum Porifera; class Demospongiae; order Spongillida; family Spongillidae; genus Eunapius; species Eunapius fragilis. Next base: position 723,957 of record OY811991.1, read on the forward strand.
ATAGTGCTGTCTTCCCGACCGAGCTGACGAGACAGAATACGCTGAACAGAAGCGCTGCAGGCCGCCCTACCTCGCCGTCCGCCCCTCCCATGAACTCCGGGGATAGGTATACGCCGTCAACGCTACCGCAGATCGCCGACCGCGAAGGGTCTGTGACTGAGGAGGCACCGTTGAACGACACCGCCAAGCTCGTGTGATAACGACAGGGATATTAAATAGCCATACGTGTCGAACAGTTACATATACCATAGATGCATAACACGCAGAGTAGAAGTGAATGGTGTGTGTGTGTGTGTGTGTGTGTGTGTGTGTGTGTGTGTGCGTGTGCGCGCGCGCGCGCTGTGTTTTGATGCAGAATATTAAAAAAATAACAACCTTGTATAAAACTGCCTATGAGTAGTTTACAACGTGATTATAGGTACCATTATTATTTTCAGCATAAAAAGGCCAGAAAAGGAGTGTGATCCACTAAACAGAAAGAAAGAGCACACAATCACCATGGCAACGTACAAAATAACAAATTGCATACACTTCCACATTTGTCATCAACAAAATAATCATTACCATGCATACAAACATAATGCCTACAACATATTCATATTAATCGCCTATGAGAGACCCTCTCTCTTTTAATGAGGGTGTGGTATGTGTTATTCATTTTAAAAACGTGCAAGCAATGGCTAGGCCACCTGACAAAACCTGTCAACTCACCAATACAATGACAGCCCATCCAACTCCAACGAATTCAGCGAACGAGTACACTTGCGTACTGCTGCTGTTCAGACCTGATGTCCCTATGCTGTTTAACACCCCTCCTGCGGACACCAAAAAAACTGGCAACACTGCTAGCGCCTTTGTAGGTTCTGTTAAGGTCAGTTATTAAAAGGAAACCATATCTCTACTGCACCCCCCCCCCCCCCCCCCCCCCCCCCCCGCATTTCAAAGGATACGAGAACAGCAGTGATACTATGAGTGATACTATGGTCCGCCAAGAGGTGAATTATATAAAATACATACAGCAGCAATCCGCTGATAGCAAAGCTCCAGCGACAAAACTGGTCCCATCTCAGCAGAGCCTTCTTCTCGCTTTCGTGATTGGGTAGACAGTTAGCGGAAGATCGATGGACTAAGTTATATCAATATATGGCTCTACCTTTGGCCTTCCATTCCTAGTCCCACGTCAAAACATATCCAGCCGATTGCCGATACCAGGATAAGGAAAAAACTTATCTACGAGCGCCATATTAGTCTAATGACCTTTCAATGCGCTGATGTAATCATGTTACTAAACCTTTTTCGCAATCCCTTTCAGCATGTCTTTGTCCCAGAGCAGATCACGTGTAGCAATATATTCATAACGGGCTGCGGCTTGGTAGAGTTGGGTGTAGTTGAAAGAACTACACCAACGTGGCATCCAGACACCCCCAGCTCGTACGTAATGCGTACCTAACCAAGCTAAACACAAGTACAATCTGCTCTGGTCCACACGCTGTGCTGTGTGTACAGTGCACATAGTCACATACCCCTTTGGCATGTCACAGAAGATAGATGTGTGCTATTCTACAGCTACCAAATGCACAGCATGCTCAAATGATGTCAAGTCATTTAGATGGTCACATGGCTACCTGGAATGGTGATCACAAGCCACAATACTCTGAATACATCACGTGACTCGTACACAATACACACCATGGAATGTGTGTGGGTGCATTTGTGTTTGCTTAATGCTGCAGTACCAGGAACATAGTTGGGTATATAGGGGTACATAGTGGGTACCCATACAGTGGATATGGAGGCTATATATAATTATGCAGGAAACATACAATACACCATGTAACATAATGTTAACATTATGTTAACACCATGTAACATCACTCATGAGGTCTCTGCAGCTGCTTTACTACAAAGCCGTGCCAACAGTCCAGTAAGCTGTAGTAAGGAGTCCATTCCCTCTGTCAGCCTTAGGTGGGTCATTCCAATCTCCTACAACCACACCCCCACATGCAGGCACACACACACACACAACACACACAACACACACACACACACACACACACACACACACACATACACACACGACCTTTGACTAAATAATGCAGCCATCACACTAGACAAGCAAACCTTTATAAACTCCAGCTTCAGGTACTCCGGCATCTCATGATTTTTACAAACTCTGAAGATGTTAGTGATTATGTCATGGGGAGAATACCCCTTGTCCCATAAGGACTTCAAGATCAGGTACGCATCATCAATTTTCCCTTTCACACAATGTCCAATCATCTCCTTGATCATCAGGGGGTGGGGCTCATCACACACCTACAGTGACCCCACCACACCCTCAGTGATGCACACGACACACGCACATATAGGGGCACACAGACACACACACACACACGCACAAATAGGGGCACACACACACATACCTTGAAGACATTCTCAGCACTCACAAAGCCAAACCCTGCGTATGTGGACTGCAAGTTGTTCAACGCCTAGCCAGGAACATGGCTTGCAGGATCAGCTCGGCTAAAAGTCCCCAGTCCTACCTGTCGCATATCCCCCTCAGCAGTGAACACCAGCGCTTCAAGCCCATCGTCAGAATGGGGTACCTAGGCAACAAAAAACATTACGTATGTAGGCCCTGCCCATTACCACACCCCTTCATATGTGCTTAAATGGCTATACACCCGCCATGCGCTAAATGATGGGGAACCCCCCACTATACGGCCTGGGGCCATTGCTCCCTCCATACCTTTTCTTTATCACAGACTGTCAGAAGTCGAGTCAGAACTTGAGCATCTGACAGACGAGAGTACCTCAGCACAGCACAACGTGACTGTATGGCCTCTGAAAGGAAAGTTTGTGTGTGTGTGTGCCCATGTGGGTGTCATTGTATAGAGTAGCCAGCAAAAAGTTCTACCAATAATCTTGTCAGAGGCATTACAAGCAAGTGCAAAACGGGTTGTCTTGGAGTATATCTCCATGGTCCTCCTCAGGGCTTGCTGGGCACCATCTGTCATGCTGGAGGGATGTTATGGTAATATCACACATACACAAACATCAGCCCATACCAAGGCCTATATGCAGCCCATACCAAGGCCTATATGCAGCCCATACCAAGGCCTATACGCAGCCCAGCCCATACCAAGGCCTATATGCAGCCCATACCAAGGCCTATAGGCAGCCCATACCAAGGCCTATAGGCAGCCCATACCAAGGCCTATATGCAGCCCATACCAAGGCCTATATGCAGCCCATACCAAGGCCTATAGGCAGCCAATACCAAGGCCTATATGCAGCCCATACCAAGGCCTATATGCAGCCCATACCAAGGTCTATACCAAGGCCTATATGCAGCCCATACCAAGGCCTATATGCAGCCCATACCAAGGCCTATATGCAGCCCATACCAAGGCCTATATGCAGCCCATACCAAGGCCTATATGCAGCCTATACCAAGGCCTATATGCAGCCTATACCAAGGCCTATATGCAGCCCATACCAAGGCCTATAGGCAGCCCATACCAAGGCCTATAGGCAGCCCATACCAAGGCCTATAGGCAGCCCATACCAAGGCCTATATGCAGCCCATACCAAGGCCTATATGCAGCCCATACCAAGGCCTATATGCAGCCTATACCAAGGCCTATAGGCAGCCCATACCAAGGCCTATAGGCAGCCCATACCAAGGCCTATATGCAGCCTATACCAAGGCCTATATGCAGCCTATACCAAGGCCTATAGGCAGCCCATACTAAGGCCTATATGCAGCCCATACCAAGGCCTAAGGCAGCCCATACCAAGGTCTATACCAAGGCCTATATGCAGCCCATACCAAGGCCTATATGCAGCCTATACCAAGGCCTATAGGCAGCCCATACCAAGGCCTATATGCAGCCTATACCAAGGCCTATAGGCAGCCCATACCAAGGCCTATAGGCAGCCCATGGTGTGGGAAGATGAGCTAATTAAGATAACCTGTAACACATACAGTACATGTGCATTGTTGGAGTACAATTGGGTTCTCCATGAATACTATGTGTGTGTACCCCAAGGAAGTTGTGTAATGTAGGGGTGTAAGGGATGTAGGGGTAAGAGTGGATAAGCTTTTTTTTTTTTTTGAGAGTCCAGGTGAGTTTTGAGCATGTATTCCAGAAGCCAAGACCCTAGAGGGCCCTTGGCCTTACTAAGAACCTATCTCTAGCAAATGCAACTAAAGTTGCTAGTTGTAGCACATGTAGGTGCTATTGGGTGCATGAGGTGAAGGGTAAGCCCATCGTACTTACCTAGCTGTCTCTACCTAGCTGTCTCCCCCTTACCTAGCTGTCTCCCCCTTACCTAGCTGTCTTCCCCTTACCTAGCTGTCTCCCCCTTACCTAGCTGTCTCTACCTAGCTGTCTCCCCCTTACCTAGCTGTCTTCCCCTTACCTAGCTGTCTCCCCCTTACCTAGCTGTCTTCCCCTTACCTAGCTGTCTCCCCCTTACCTAGCTGTCTTCCCCTTACCTAGCTGTCTCCCCCTTACCTAGCTGTCTTCCCCTTACCTAGCTGTCTCCCCCTTACCTAGCTGTCTTCCCCTTACCTAGCTGTCTCCCCCTTACCTAGCTGTCTTCCCCCTACCTAGCTGTCTCCCCCTTACCTAGCTGTCTCCCCCTTACCTAGCTGTCTTCCCCTTACCTAGCTGTCTTCCCCTTACCTAGCTGTCTCCCCCTTACCTAGCTGTCTCCCCCTTACCTAGCTGTCTCCCCCTTACCTAGCTGTCTCCCCCTTACCTAGCTGTCTTCCCCTTACCTAGCTGTCTTCCCCTTACCTAGCTGTCTCCCCCTTACCTAGCTGTCTCCCCCTTACCTAGCTGTCTCCCCCTTAGCTAGCTGTCTTCCCCTTACCTAGCTGTCTTCCCCTTACCTAGCTGTCTTCCCCTTACCTAGCTGTCTTCCCCTTACCTAGCTGTCTCCCCCTTACCTAGCTGTCTCCCCCTTACCTAGCTGTCTCCCCCTTACCTAGCTGTCTCCCCCTTACCTAGCTGTCTTCCCCTTACCTAGCTGTCTTCCCCTTACCTAGCTGTCTTCCCCTTACCTAGCTGTCTCCCCCTTACCTAGCTGTCTCCCCCTTACCTAGCTGTCTCCCCCTTACCTAGCTGTCTCCCCCTTACCTAGCTGTCTTCCCCTTACCTAGCGGTCTCCCCCTTACCTAGCTGTGTCCCCCTTACCTAGCTGTCTCCCCCTTACCTAGCTGTCTTCCCCTTACCTAGCTGTCTTCCCCTTACCTAGCTGTCTCCCCCTTACCTAGCTGTCTTCCCCTTACCTAGCTGTCTTCCCCTTACCTAGCTGTCTTCCCCTTACCTAGCTGTCTTCCCCTTACCTAGCTGTCTCCCCCTTACCTAGCTGTCTCCCCCTTACCTAGCTGTCTTCCCCTTACCTAGCTGTCTTCCCCTTACCTAGCTGTCTCCCCCTTACCTAGCTGTCTTCCCCTTACCTAGCTGTCTCCCCCTTACCTAGCTGTTTCCCCCTTACCTAGCTGTCTCCCCCTTACCTAGCTGTCTCCCCCTTACCTAGCTGTCTCCCCCTTACCTAGCTGTCTTCCCCTTACCTAGCTGTCTTCCCCTTACCTGTCTGCCTCATCAAGGATCACTATCTTGTGTCGTCCAGGTGGGAGGGTCACCTTCTGGTGTGCGAACATCTTGATCTGATTGCGTACAACATCAATACCTCTGGGGTCAACAGACAACACCAATACCTCTGGGGTCAACAGACAATACCAATACCTCTGAGGTCAACAGACAACACCAATACCTCTGGGGTCAACAGACAACACCAATACCTCTGGGGTCAACAGACAATACCAATACCTCTGAGGTCAACAGACAACACCAATACCTCTGGGGTCAACAGACAACACCAATACCTCTGGGGTCAACAGACAACACCAATACCTCTGGGGTCAACAGACAACACCAATACCTCTGGGGTCAACAGACAACACCAATACCTCTGGGGTCAACAGACAACACCAATACCTCTGGGGTCAACAGACAACACCAATACCTCTGGGGTCAACAGACAACACCAATACCTAAATAAGGCTAAGCTATTGTAGATATAAAATATAAATATGACGGCCTCCATCAATGAGTTGGCATTAAAATAGAAGGTCTCTTATCACGTTTGTAGTGTCATCATAATGTTTAGGGTCAATACTTTACAGCTGCACAAGAATCTTGATATGAATGCGTTATGTCATCATTATGTCATGACATACCCTACTATCATTACATGAAATGTATATCCCACACACACACACACACACACACACACACACACACACCTGTCATTGGAAGCATTCAATTCAAGGACAGCGTCTTTGAAAGATGGACCAAGCAAGGCTCTAGCGAGGCATAAGATACTAGTCGTCTTGCCGGTACCCGGAGGACCCTGGGGACGAGGGTGTGGTGATTTAAAATTATGATTACCGAAATAACAATTCGGCTGACTGAGATGATTAAGTTGGGCACATTTCCTTCTTTGGCAAAGACCTACAGGGTATGGTCAGGACTGTCTTACACGCAGCACAAATGACGGGGGGTGGGGGGGGGGGGACGCCCCTACCGCCAGTCTACTAATGGTGTCCTCGTTGCCAACAACATCTTGAAGGGTTGTTGGACGGTATTTTTCAACCCTAATATTTTGATAATATTGTGAGCCACGTACAACAATACCGTGCTTACCATGGTAACTCATGCTGGGTCCTGCTCTTCGTACCCTGCACTGCAGGCTCGATTATTTCCTCCTCCATTTAATCCCCCGCTAGTTTCCCGCCGCTTTGCGCACGTGGTTGAACTAATTAATACCAGTAATGAACAATAATGGCTAAACGCGTTGAGCAATCCAGTTCCATACAATTGGTCGACCACAAAAGTCGTTGACCCGAAAGTGATATAGGTTTGGCAGGACTTCGCCGTATACCTCATCCGTTTTGGGGGTAATAAACCTCTTATGATTGAACCTTCCCCACTGGATCATATTTGCATGTTCCTTGAAGGATGATGACGATGCAGATTTAAACTATCTAGGGAAACGTGAAAGACGGCCAAAGTTCCGATCTGTAAGCTCTTCTCTCCCCGGCTACTTTTAGCAGCACCGATTCATGATCTATGGTCGCACCGGTGGGGATACTGGGGAACTAATTAATGTAAATGAAATGGCTCCGGAGCTCGTGCATGTCCATGTACTTATGTACTCCAATTATAATCAAAAAGGTCACCTATAAACAACCCCTGGGTTGTTATCGGAATCTGCAGCGCACCAATCAGCGCCGACCTGATCAACACTCGGATCACGCGGAAGCGAAACATGTGACGACCTATATAAGGCTAGAAAGGGGCGTAAAAAGCACGCGCAAGTTAAAAAAAAAAAAGTTTGAGATGGCGATAATTACCCTTTTGCTGGTGTCGTGCCTCGTGGCGGCGTGCATTGCGCAGCCACCACCACCTCCTACACGTCCTAACCCGCCCGAGACATTCTTCGCTGATGTAAGCGAATTTAATGCGTGTTTTGTTTCCACTAGGCACGTTAACGGTTAACTTGAACACATACACAGGTCTACGTGGAGATCCACTCTGCCGATCGCACTGTGTTCGGCAAGGGTATGTTTGGTGGAAAATAATCGTGAACCCCCTACCCCTCCGTTTAACACGAATGGGCATCTCTTTCGCAGGTTACTTCGCACAGGACGCCACGCTCGGTCACCGCGTCGAAAGTGGTACTTTTGAGGATAACACCACTCTGACTGGCATTGCCCTTTATGACAAGGGATTCGAGTACATCTACCGATCAGCGTAAGTGCTAGCGATGGCTCCCCCGTAACTTATATTCGATATTCCCTCCTCCCTATAGGCCCGGCAGTACCCCAAGTTGCCAGGTCCGCCCCCTAAACGGTACCATACCAAAATACTGGGGATGGGTCGCCTCTGCTACTTTTGATGGGACTCGACCAGACCCTTACATCCATACTACTTTGAACATCTGGAAATACTACGTATGATGGCTGCGACTAAGCTAGCGGGACGCATGTATTTATATCTGCTTCTTGTGTTCTCCAACAGCCTGGTTCAGGCTTTGAGCTAGAGTTGGGAGTTGGCTTGACAACGCCTAATGTACCAGTGCTATCCAACTTCTACCAGACGTCTACTGACACGAAGAGTTACTTCAGCCAGTTCTCTGCCGCGACACCGGCTCCAGGGAACTTCACTGTTCCCAGTATTTGCCTGCAGTAGAGACTGGTCCCCCTCTTTTTGTGTTATTGTTATGTGTTGACCAATGCTGTATCGGAAGTGGTAGCGTACAGTTGTTGAGGATAATATTGATTTGTACTTCACTTAATGTTCGCTGGAGATGATGGGATAGTTTTTTTTATAATGTAATGACAGAACCATAGATTTGGGCCTGGATGAAGACGTGGCTGTGTGATAAAATGGAGATGTGTCAGATGACATAATACTAGTACGCATGCGCATTGATATGCGTACGCCCCCTTCCCTATAAATACTTGTATTCGCCCGACACACTCATTCTGCAGGTTGATATTAGCATGTATCGAGTTATTGCTCTTGCGTGCCTTTTTACTCTGTGCGCAGCACAACCTCCTCCCGTCCCCAAAATCCCTGAAACCTTCTATTCCCAGGTAATATGTTTTGCATCTAGATTCGAACGGTGCCTACCGTTACGTCTGTTGTCAGGTAGCCGTTGAGCTGCACAGTGCCGAGGGTACCATTTTTGGCAGAGGTTAGTAACTATTCTAACGGAACGTCGCAGCGATTCATTTGTTTTTGTCCCGCAGGAAACTTTGCCCAGGACTTCAATGCTGGCCACCTCGCCGAAAATGCCACTACCGATGACGGAACAGACTATTTGGGGCTGAATCTGTACGACAAGGGAGAGGGTTACATTTACCGATCGGCGTACGTTGACCTTTGATCACGTGTCGGCGTACAAATGTAATCATTGGCTTCCCCTCGTGTCGCCCTTACTACAGTAAGGGTTCCACCCCCAGCTGCCAGTCACGTCCACTGAGCGGATCCATTCCTTCATACTGGAGCTGGGTTGCCAACGCCACCTTCAGGGGATATTTCCCTGACCCATACAACCACAGGAATCTTTCCGTCTGGTACTTCGAGGTGAGCTTGAAGCTCGGATTTGGTTATCCTTCCCCCCCCCCCCCCCCTTTTTTTTTTTTGCATGTTACGTAACGCATCTATAAATGCCGGTAGCCCGGATTTGGAACCAGGTTCGAGCTAGGAGTCCTTGAGGAGGATCCCAACCAGCCGGTGTTCAACAACCTGTACAGGACCTCTGGTGACTCAAAGGTCTACTTCTTTGCCTTCTATGCTATTACTCCTGCCGCTGGAAACTTCACTGTCCCCGCCGCGTGCCAGTGAACGTGTCGTTACGTGTGACTATTGTGAGCGAACGCATTTTTTTTTTGTGTTCATTGTTCTATTACTACGAGATATATATTACGCTGCAAACTTACGTATCAGTATAGTACTGCGACCGTTCTCGTGATTGAAAAACGGAGAGGTGATATCAATGGGGCATACTCGTTCATGGTCATGTTTTCCCAGCACTAGGTTGGTTACTTGTAATTATTAATAACCGTCCTCGCGTGCTCATAACTCAAAATGCGATGTTTTTTTTTTTTTTTAATGGTTAATATAAATTTGTTAAGCAAGACACTAAGTCAAGCCCAACATACTAGGCAGATACCGTATGGATGCTAGCAGCTAGAGCCACCATATAAAAGAATCTAACCATGTTAGCAGTTACCGATTGTACACGCCGAAGAATAGAGCTGGTATCTTATTTCAGCGTAGCCTGGGGACCAGTAAGGAATGCGCGCAACAAGCACCCCGCGGTACGTGTTACATGTATATTGTTTTCGAAGTATGATTATAATAAAATATAACAATAAATGTAATATACAGAATACATAATACATTTAGACATATGGTGCAAAAACAATAATAATATTACACATTAAATAAAAATGATAATGACATGAACTATTTAAGCATGACGTTCAGGCAGAGACACTAGGTAACCCTGCTCCATCATCCATTCCAAATGCACTCCTCCAAGTATGATTATAATTATTTTTAAAAGAGTGCAAATGATCACTGTGAATCGGTCTGTTTGAAATATCCGTACATCCGCCGAAATATTATCGGTCATATAATAAAAAGCGATGAGCGGTCATGTGGGAGACCTCAGTCCCGCGCAGGAGGATGCGTTACGCAAGGTTAACCACTAGCAGCAGATGGTACTTACTCCACGACGTTATGTGTACCTAATAGTTGAAGGCCTCACTATCTGACGTCACACTGCCTGAAAATGACGACTACTTTTTTCTGCGCTGGCTACGAGGTAAGCCCGCGGTGTGTGGACCTCGCTCGTCTGTTATACGAACCGTCTAGCTGTCAAGTTCGACAGCGACAAAGCCGAACAGCGTCTAAGAAAGGTACACGTGACTTAGGGCTTAGGTGTAGCTAGGTAACCATTGTTGTTTGCAAGCATGTCGAAGTGAGGAAGGAGTTTGGTGCAGACACAATACTGACGGAATGGAAACCGCCAGAGGTTAGAGGGTTAATGGTGTTGTATCTGCCGTTACTTCATTGGTCTGGGGACTACACAGGTACTGCTCAAGTATTTTCCAACAGGCTTCTTTGGGGAAGACAGGGATGGGCACCCTGTCTATTATGACAATATGGGCAACCTTGACTTCAAAGGTTGGTGCATGTGACACCATAGCAGCTGTTGGATGTGCAGGTGTGACCTGGTCCTTTCAGGAGTGCACAGGTCATGTACACGTGATGACATTGTGAAACTGAAGGTGATGCACGCTGAGCGGTCCTTGTTTAAAACGAGGGAATTCTCTGCCAAGGTTAACAAGAGTTTGTGTCATGACAGCAAAGAGAGAGGTATTCTCTTGTGTTATGTAGAAGGGAAGGAAGATAGAAACCGTCACATCTGTATTGGATCTTGAACACTTAAGCTTCCAGAGACATTACTATTGGCCAGGTATGTGGGGGTGTGGCTTGAATTAAAGGGGTGGGGCTGACCAGGTATGGATATGATTCTCTTGGCAGTACCTTGGATGCCTTGAGGGGAGGGAGAGGAGAGGAAGGGAGGGAGAGGGGGGAGGGGAGGGAATGGAGGGGAGGAAGTGGAGGGGAGGGGAGGGAGAGGAGGGGAGGGATACTCCCATTAGGCAGCATTAGATTCCTGTTAGATTTTGTGGCTGTTGGCAAATAACAATCCTTCATCAGTTAGTCAGCAGAAAAATTAGGCTAGGGTTGAAGGTGTAGTGGGTGGAGGTGAAGGTGTAGTGGGTGGAGGTGAAGGTGTAGTGGGTGGAGGTGAAGGTGTAGTGGGTGGAGATGAGGTATAGCAGGTGGGGATGAGGGTGGAGGTGAGCGTGTAGTGGGTAGAGGTGAGGGTGTTAGAATGTTATGACTACACAAGTTGATGGAGTGCATGTTCATTGATAACCACAGGAATTAACCTATTCAATGAGGTTAGTATGTGCTTGTATGTATGCGTATATGTGTAGGGGCGGATGTATAGGGAGAGGGGTGTATGTGTAGGGAGAGATGTATGTGTAGGGGAGGGTGAGAGGGATGTATGTGTAGAGGAGGGTGAGAGGGATGTATGTGTAGGGGAGGGTGAGAGGGATGTATGTGTAGGGGAGGGTGAGAGGGATGTATGTGTAGAGGAGGGTGAGAGGGATGTATGTGTAGGGGAGGGTGAGAGGGATGTATGTGTAGGGGTGGGTGAGAGGGATGTATGTGTAGGGGAGGGTGAGAGGGATGTATGTGTAGAGGAGGGTGAGAGGGATGTATGTGTAGTATAGGGAGAGGGTGTATGTGTAGGGGCGGGTGAGAGGGATGTATGTAGGGGAGGGTGAGAGGGATGTATGTGTAGAGGAGGGTGTATGTGTAGGGGAGGGTGAGAGGGATGTATGTGTAGCGGTGGGTGAGAGGAATGTATGTGTAGGGAGGGATGTATGTGTAGTATAGGGAGAGGGGTGTATGTGTAGTATAGGGAGAGGGGGTATGTGTAGGGGCAGGTGTATAGGGAGGGATGTATGTGTAGTATAGGGAGAGGGGTGTATGTGTAGGGGCAGGTGTATAGGGAGGGATGTATGTGTAGGGGTGGGTGAGAGGGATGTATGTGTAGGGGAGGGTGAGAGGGATGTATGTGTAGGGGCGGGTGAGAGGGATGTATGTGTAGGGGCGGGTGAGGGATGTATGTGTAGGAGTGGGCGTGAAGATGGGTCACCTGTGGAGGTGCATTAATCAGCTCTTGTCATACCCCAGCTGGCATCAATGTTTCAGTTTCACTACCCAGAGATGATTAACCATGTCCTGATTGTCAAAGGTTTGTTTAGCACACACCACCACCATCTTGTACTCTATTGTCCTCACCAAAGCTCCAAGGATATTTCCAGCTGCCTACAATGTTGTGAAACGTTTTATTGATGAAAACACTAAGTCTAAAATCATAGTCCTTGGAGGTGAGTAGCTGTCACTATCATGTGACCAAGGGGGAGGATCATGTGACCAAGGGGGAGGGTCATGTGACCAAGGGGAGGGTTATGTGACCAATGGGAGGGTCATGTGACCAAAGGGAGGAGTCATGTGACCAAAAGAAGCTGCAATTGTTATTACAGCAAACTGGAAGGAGGAGATACTCCAGTACATCAGTCCTGACCAGCTTCCCCAGGCTTATGGTGGAACCAGGTGTGAGCCTGATCCCATATGTTCAGACTTTGTAAGCTGTGGGGGGAGGGGGGGGGGGGGGGGGGGGGGCCATGTATATTATACCTTACCCTCTCCCTCCCCCTTCATACAGATCACCATTGGTGGTGATATACCAACAGAGTATTATATGACCAACCTGACAGAGACCAGCAAGGAGGATATGGAGAGAGTGGTGGTGTCCAGAGGGTCTTCATATGAAAGGGAATTCACAGTAGACCTGCCAGGAACCGTCATCAGGTGAGACAAGAATGATGGTCTGGGGAGGAGGTTGTGATTTTGATGTGATATGCACCCAGATGGGAGTTCATTACAAATGATCATGACATCAGCTTTGGGTGGTACCAGAAGTCTGGGGCAAAGAAGAGAAAATTTCTTCCCACCACTACAGAGATGTCTGAAGTGGTAAGATGATGATGTCATCTGGTGATGTCATATTATCTTCTTCACCTCTATAAGGTCCCAATGCAGCGTAGAAACAGCCACATCATTCCAGAGAGTGGAGTATTACTCTGTAGTACAGCTGGAATATGTGAGAAACATAATGACACACACCACCACCATTATTGAGCTGACCTTCCCTCACGACAGATGTGATGAAGTTTGATAACAGCTACAGCTGGACTAGGTCCAAGGAGGTCTTTTATTCAGTGAAGTTGCTACCTCCTGATACTGAACTCAATGTGCCTCAGGCAGCAACTGGTGAGACTGGGGAGGAGGACGAATTCTATGAATGTGGAGATGGGGACCAGACTGCCCAGGAGCATACCCATAGTCTGGAGGGTCCTTCTGACTGTGTAGAAGAATCCTGATGTGTACTGTGTGTGTGTGTTATTTTGTGTATTTGATTCTAGTTGGCAACAGTATTCAAACTAATCCCCACTGTTATAGAGGTGGGGGAAAACCTGCTGTCTGCAATACTAATGACATCATGATTATGTCACACCTATGGTGTTATCGCAGCAAGAAGGGGAGGGGTTAAGTTATTTGAGAGCAGGTGAGCTCTGTCTGCAGAGAAAGAGTTCTCAAATAGGAGGTTGAAGAGATGGTGGTCAACCATGTTGGATATCTCCTTCTGAAGGATGGGTGATATCATGCAGACTTGCCATGGACAATGGGACAAGGAACTCTTAAACATGCATAAGGGCAACATGCATAAGGACAGCATGAATAAACTATATAAATGACTCCTGCTGGAGTCAAGTATTTATATGTATAATTCCTGCAGGTGTGAAGTATATCTATGTATGACTCCTGCAGGAGTGAAGTATCTCTATGGAAGACTTCTCAAGGAGTCAAGTATCTGTATATATGACTCCTGCGGGAGTCAAGTATCTCTATGTATGACTCCTGCAAGAGTCAAGTATCTCTATGTATGACTCCTGCAGGAGTCAAGTATTTCGATGTATGACTCATTCAGGAGTCAAATATATCTATGTATGACTCCTGAAGGAGTCTAGTATATCTATGTATGACTCCTGCAGGAGTCAAGGATGACTACGGCCTGCAGGTGTCAAGTATCTCAATGTATGGGAGACATATATCTCTATGTATGATTCCTGCAGGAGTCAAGTATCTGTATGTATGACTCCTTCAGGAGTCAAGTATCTCTATGTATGACTCCTGCAGAAGTCAAATATCCATATGCATCACTCCTTCAGGAGTCATGTATCTCAATTCATGCTATGTATGACTCCTACAGGAGTCAATTATCTCTATGAATGACTCCTGCAGGAGTCAAGTATCTCTTTGAATGACTCCTGCAGGAGTCAAGTATCTCTATGTATGACTTGTGCAGGAGTTAAGTATATCTTATCTATGTATGACTCCTGCAGGAGTCAAGTATCTCTATGTATGACTCCTGCAGAAGTCAAATATCCATATGCATCACTCCTCAGGAGTCAAGTATCTCAATTCATGCTATGTATGACTCCTGCAGGAGTCAATTATCTCTGAGTATGACTCCGGCCTGCAGGTGTCAAGTATCTCAACGTATGGGAGTCATGTATCTGCATGCATGACTCCTTCAGGAGTCAAGTATCTCTATGTATGACTCCTTCAGGAGTCATGTATCTCTATGTATGACTCCAGCAGGAGTCAAGTATCTCTATGTATGACTCCTGCAGGAGTCAAAAATATCTATGTATGACTCCTGCCAGAGTCAAGTATCTATATTTATGACTCCTGCAGGAGTCAAGTATCTCTGTGTATGACTCCTGCAGGAGTCAAGTATATCTACGTATGACTCCTGCAGGAGTCAAGTATCCTTATGTATGACTCCTCAAGGAGTCAAGCATCAGTATGTATGACTCCTGCAGGAGTCAAGTATCTGTATATATGACTCCTTCAGGAGTCAAGTATCTGTATGTATGACTCCTTCAGGAGTCAAGTATCTCTAAGTATGACTCCTGCAGGAGTCAAGTATATCTACGTATGACTCCTGCAGGAGTCAAGTATCCTTATGTATGACTCCTCAAGGAGTCAAGCATCAGTATGTATGACTCCTGCAGGAGTCAAGTATCTGTATATATGACTCCTTCAGGAGTCAAGTATCTCTATGTATGACTCCTTCAGGAGTCAAGTATCTCTATGTATGACTCTTGCAGGAGTCAAGTATATCTATGTATGACTCCTTCAGGAGTCAAGTATCCCTATGTATGACTCCTCAAAGAGTCAAGTATCTCTATGCATGACTCTAGCAGGAGTCAAGAATCTCTATGTATGACTCCTGCAGAGTCAAGTATTTGAATGTATGGCTCCTGCAGGAGTCAAATATTTCTATGTATGACTTTTGCAGGTATCAAATATCTCTATGTATGAGAGTGAAGTATCTCTATGTATGACTCCTGCAGGAGTCAAGTATCTCTATGTATGACTCCTCAAGGAGTCAAGTATCTCTATGTGTGACTCCTGCAGGAGTCAAATATTGCTATGTATGCCTCGAGCAGGAGTCAAGTATCTCTATGTATGACTTCTGCAGGAGTCAAGAATCTCTATATGTATCACTCCTCAAGGAGTCAAGTATCTGTATGTATGACTCTTGCAGGAGTCAAGTATCTGTATTCACAGTAGACCTGACTGGAACCGTCATCAGGTGAGATGAGAGAATGATGGTCTGGGGAGGAGCTTGTGATTTGGATGTGATATGCACCCAGATGGGAGTTCATTACAAATGATCATGACATCAGCTTTAGAAGTCTGGGGCAAAGAAGAGAAAATTTCTTCCCTCAACTACAGAGCTGTTTGAAGTGGTAAGATGGTGATGTCATCTGGTGATGTCATATTATCTTCTTCACCTCTGTAAGGTCCCAATGCAGCGTAGAAACAGCCACATCATTCCAGAGAGTGGAGCATTACTCTGTAGTACAGCTGGAATATGTGAGAGACATAATGACACACACCACCACCATTATTGAGCTGACCTTCCCTCATGACAGATGTGATGAAGTTTGATAACAGCTACAGCTGGACTAGGTCCAAGGAGGTCTTTTATTCAGTCAAGTTGCTACCTCCTGATACTGAACTCAACGTGCCTCAGGTGACAACTGATGAGACTGGGGAGGAGGACTAATTCTATGAATGTGGAGATGGGGACCAGACTGCCCAGGAGCATACCTATAGTCTGGAGGGTCCTTCTGACTGTGCAGAGGAATCCTGATGTGTACTGTGTGTGTGTTATTTTGTGTATTTGATTCTAGTAGGCAACAGTATTCAAACTAATTCCCACTCATATAGGTGGCTGCTGTCTGCAATACTAATGACATCATGATTATATCACACTCCTATGGTGTTATCACAACAAGAAGGGGAGGGGTTAAGTCATCTGAGAGCAGGTGAGCTCTGTTTGCAGAGAAACAGTTCTCAAATAGGAGGTTGAGATGGTGGTCAACCATGTTGGATATCTCCTTCTGAAGGATGGGGAATATCATGCAGACTTGGCTTGGACAATGGGACAAGGAACTCTCTACAACATGCATAATCTACATGCCTGCGTTCCCAAGTCATTTTTGAACATGTACAGAGTGACCAAGTATGTCATGCATTTTATAAAAAAATAGTATAATGAATGTTTTTTTTTTTCACACATTTTATGCTGTAGCAAAAAATGTGATTTTACTCATTTCATGTATAGTTTGACTTGCGTAATGTGTTGCTACATATGGGGGAATATGCTGACCTTGTGATAAGGTTATGCAGTACCTGTGAGAATTGCTGTACATCTCTACAAGCAACCACCTAATCATCTACATATGCCTTACCTAAAATAATTTGGCATACCTGAATATGAGCAATGACTATATAGGACATCCTTTAGTCCTGCCTTGCACAAGTACTCAACTGGATTGCAAACGCAATGGACACATAGCACAATCCAAATATTTTCAGTGGCTCATCAGTCCTTGTTGGACTTTCCCCTGTAATCATTCCTGCCCATGATCACTGATGCCCCCCGACATTGCTGTAGGGGGGCATGTACAAAAGAGAACAGTACCCACTCTCAAACTTCATATTCCATGTGCAAAGTATAGTTTATTGGTATCTCTGTCTCCTCTCCACTGGTGCCTCCTTCTCTTCTACCTCTCCTCTCTCCCCTCCTCTATAGCCTTTCTCTTCTGGTGCCTCCTCTGCTATGGTGCCTTCCTCTCGTCTGATGCCTCCCTCTACATCCCATCACCTCTGATGCCTCCCTCTCCTCTCCTCTGGTGCCTCCCTCCCATCACCTCTGGTGCCTCTCTCCCATCACTTTCATTTAGCTATCAGAGAAGTTCAGTCCCTTTGACGTTTTTTTTTAAATGTAGTGTAATATTTTGCAACTCTGGTACATATTCCATGGCTAGCGGGTGACCAAATTGGACCAGCTATTTAAGGAGTAAAAAAACATTCATTACAACTGCTGTATAATTTGGTACATCATTTGTCCGGCTATATCGCACTGTTACCGGTTTTGTAAGGAAAACTGCAGGAGATGCAATATGCTACAAGATACATTGTACCTTCAAAATCAAATAACGCGCGAATTAGTTGACATTTAAAAGCGCAATATCAGAGTCAGAGGAATGCTTTAGACACCACAAAGGAATCACACGCGCTGGTAAATGTTCACGGTATCCAAGGTGGTTGCTAGGCGAAAATGTTACGCGGCGCGCGCGTACTAAGTGCCCACGGAACAGCCGTGCTGCGCTGCCGGGCTTTATAATTACATGTACAGCCATAAGAGGTGCAATGACGCGTTTTCCTTGGCTACATTCCGCAATTTCGTTCGATGTAAACATAGAACCGCACTCCTGGAAAGTGGGCAATGAGTGGACACGTAGGAGACCTGAGCGCAGCACAGGAAGACGCGCTAAGAAAAGTAATGGCAGTCGCTGAATAACAGTTTGTAACCTTGTAATGTAAATAGCTGAAGGCCTCGGTGTCTGACGTCACACTGCCCGAAAACGACGACTATTACTTTCTGCGCTGGCTACGAGGTAAGCCTGCGGTTTGAGCGCGCTGTGTTTAGCTATGCCTACTCGTTCAACCACCCAAGCCGTTAAGTTTGACGTCCAAAAAGCTGAAGATCGTCTAAGAAAGGTGGGGACCCTCCGTGTGTATGGTTCTGTTAAAGCTTAGCCGTCCCAAACAGCACGTGGAGTTCAGAAGGGAGATTGGTGCGGACACAATACTGACCGACTGTAAACCTCCCGAGGTAAGAGAATTAGCGGTTAATCTGATGTGTCAGTACCAGTTGGCCTGGGGACTGTAGGCATTGCTCAAGTATTGTCCAACAGGCTTCTTTGGGGAAGACAGGGATGGGCACCCGATCTATTATGATGCTCTTGGTAACATAGATATAAGAGGTTAGTACACATGCCTCACTAAGATGATGACATCGCCTCGTCCCCTCCCTCCTCCCCATCTCTACTCAGGGCTGCACAGGTCATGCAGACATGAGGACATTGTGAAACTGAAAGTGATGCACGCGGAGCAGTTTGCAGCAAAGGCTAAGGAATTCTCCTCTGAGGTTAACAACAGTGTGTCCTAAGTGCCTTACATGAACCTGTTGTACTACGTAGAAGGGAAGGAAGATTGAAACTGTCACAACTGTTATGGATCTAGAAAAGCTAAGCTTTCAGAGACATTACTACTGGCCAGGTATGGGGTGTGGGTGTGGCTTGAATGCCCGCAATGGTGTCAATGTCAATATCGTTCTATTGCAGCAATCAATCTTTTCAGTGAAGTATGTACCATGTGGATATATGAATGGGTGATTGTGTGACTGTGTCATTTGTGAGGTGTGTGAGTATGTGGTCATGTGAGGTGTGTTTAGGGAAAGTAACACACTGTTGCAAGTGTTATCAATTAGGTTAAGTTATAAATAAGGTTAAGTTATGTGCCCATGACTCTCTGTTTGGTTCAATAGCTTATGACCACATTCCAGCTAAATTATCCTGAGGTAATGAAGCAGATCCTGGTGGTCAAAGGTACCACAAGCTGCATACTACCGTCTTGTACACTATTGTCCTCACCATAGCTCCAAGGATATTTCCAGCTGCCTACAATTTTGTGAAACATTTTATTGATGAAAACACTAAGTCTAAAATAGTAGTCTTGGAGGTAAGTAGCAGTCACTATCATGTGACCAAGGGGAGGGTTATGTGACCAAAAGAAGCTGCATTTGTTATTACAGCAAACTGGAAGGAGGAGATACTCCAGTACATCAGTCCTGACCAGCTTCCCCAGGCTTATGGTGGAACCAGGTGTGAGCCTGATCCGATATGTTCAGACTTTGTAAGCTGTGGGGGGAGGCGCATATTATACCTTCACCTCTCCCTCCCCTCCCCCTTCACACAGATCACCATTGGTGGTGATATACCAACAGAGTATTATATGACCAACCTGACAGAGACCAGCAAGGAGGATATGGAGAGGGTGGTGGTGTCCAGAGGGTCTTCATATGAGAGGGAATTCACAGTAGACCTGCCAGGAACCGTCATCAGGTGAGACGAGAAAATGATGGTCTGGGGAGGAGCTTGTGATTTTGATGTGATATGCACCCAGATGGGAGTTCATTACAAATGATCATGACATCAGCTTTGGGTGGTACAAGAAGTCTGGGACAAAGAAGAGAAAATTTCTTCCCTCCACTACAGAGCTGTCTGAAGTGGTAAGATGGTGATGTCATCTGGTGATGTCATATTATCTTCTTCACCTCTATAAGATCCCAATGCAGCGTAGAAACAGCCACATCATTCCAGAGAGTGGAGTATTACTCTGTAGTACAGCTGGAATATGTGAGAGACATAATGACACACACCACCACCATTATTGAGCTGACCTTCCCTCACGACAGATGTGATGAAGTTTGATAACAGCTACGGCTGGACTAGGTCCAAGGAGGTCTTTTATTCAGTCAAGTTGCTACCTCCTGATACTGAACTCAACGTGCCTCAGGTGACAACTGATGAGACTGGGGAGGAGGACGAATTCTATGAATGTGGAGATGGGGACCAGACTGCCCAGGAGCATACCCATAGTCTGGAGGGTCCTTCTGACTGTGTGGAGGAATCCTGATTTGCCATCAGATGACTTAACCCCTCCCCTGCTTGCCATCAGATGACTTAATCCGTCCCCTTCTTGCCTATGATAACACCATAGGTGTGACATAATAATGATGTCATTAGTATTGCAGACAGCAGGTTTCCCCCCACCTCTATGAGTGGGAATTAGTTATCACTTGCATGAAGAAGGGCTGGGACGAGGGAAGGGGGGGGGGGGGGGGGGGGGGAGAACCATTTGAAGGATATTGTCAACTAGAACTCATTAACACACAGCACACAAGGATTCCTCCATTTGTAATGAACTCCATCTACTCCTCCCCAGACCACCACATCAACAATCACAACCTCCTCCCCAGACCACCACATCCAGGGAGGGTAGAGAGAGGTGAAGGTATAATATGCATGTCCCCCCTAATCCCCCCCAAACCACCCCCTACAGCTTACAAAGTCTGAACATATGGGATCAGGCTCACACCTGGTTCCACCATAAGCATGGGGAAGCTACTCAGGACTGAATCACCTCTTTCCAGTTCGCTGTAACAACGAATGTCCCTTGGCTCCTCCCCTTGGTCATAGGGGCGGGGTTCAATGTTGACATCGAACGAATGACGCCAGTTTGGATTGTCACACCTCCTATCGCATGCAATGAGTGGACACGTAGGAGACCTAAGCGCAGCACAGGAAGACGCGCTAAGAAAAGTAATGGCAGTCGCTGAATAACAGTTTGTAACCTTGTAATGTAAATAGCTGAAGGCCTCGGTGTCTGACGTCACACTGCCCGAAAACGACGACTATTACTTTCTGCGCTGGCTACGAGGTAAACCTGCGGTTTGAGCGCGCTGTGTTTAGCTATGCCTACTCGTTCAATCACCCAAGCCGTGAAGTTTGACGTCCAAAAAGCTGAAGATCGTCTAAGAAAGGTGGGGACCCTCCGTGTGTATGGTTCTGTTAAAGCTTAGCCGTCCCAAACAGCACGTGGAGTTCAGAAGGGAGATTGGTGCAGACACAATACTGACCGACTGTAAACCTCCCGAGGTAAGAGAGAGTTAGCGGGTGTCAGGTGTGTTTTCATTACCAGTTGGTCTGGGGACTGTAGGTATTGGTCAAGTATTATCCAACAGGCTTCTTTGGGGAAGACAGGGATGGGCACCCCGTCTATTATGACAATATTGGCAACCTAGATCCTAAAGGTTAGTTAGTAGACATGCCTCAATATGATTACATCACTTCCCCTGGTCCCCCTCCTCCCTCCCTCCTCCCCACCCCTACTCAGGGCTGCACAGGTCATGCAGACGTGAGGACATTGTGAAACTGAAAGTGATGCACGCGGAGCAGTTTGTAGCAAAGGCTAAGGAATTCTCCTCTGAGGTTAACAACAGTGTGTCCTAAGTGCCTTACATGAACCTGTTGTACTACGTAGAAGGGAAGGAAGATTGAAACTGTCACAACTGTTATGGATCTAGAAAAGCTAAGCTTTCAGAGACATTACTACTGGCCAGGTATGGGGTGTGGGTGTGGCTTGAATGCCCGCAATGGTGTCAATGCAATGTTTTATCTTTTCTATTGCAGCAATCAATCTTTTCAGTGAAGTAAGTATATGTACCCTATGTGTACCAGATATGTACCCTATGTGTACCAGACATGTAACAGAGATGTACCAGACATGTATCAGAGATGTACATGATATAGTGTGGATGTGTCTATGACTTTATATCTGGGGGTGGGGTCATGTATGATGTGTGTGTTCCCTGGTCAGAGAATAACACACTGTTGCACATAGCTGGCTGGTATTCTCCATCTTAATTATCCTGAGAGAACCCGTCGCATTCTGGTGGTCAAAGGTATGTCAATGTGTCATCACCACCATCTTGTACTCTGTTGTCCTCACCAAAGCTCCAAGGATATTTCCAGCACTCTACAATGTTGTGAAACGTTTTATTGATGAAAACACTAAGTCTAAAATCATAGTCCTTGGAGGTGAGTAGCAGTCACTGTGTGTGTGCTATCATGCCACCAAGGGGGAGGGTCATGTGACCAATCATGTGACCAACGAGAGGGATATTTGTTGTTGCAGCAAACTGGAAGGAGGAGATACTCCAGTACATCAGTCCTGACCAGCTTCCCCAGGCTTATGGTGGAACCAGGTGTGAGCCTGATCCCATATGTTCAGACTTTGTAAGCTGTAGGGGGTAGTGTGGGGAGCTTACGGGGGAGGGGCATATTATACCTTCTCCTCTCCCTCCCTCTCCGCCTCCCCCTTCACACAGATCACCATTGGTGGTGATATACCAACAGAGTATTATATGACCAACCTGACAGAGACCGGCAAGGAGGATATGGAGAGGGTGGTGGTGTCCAGAGGGTCTTCATATGAGAGGGAATTCACAGTAGACCTGCCAGGAACCGTCATCAGGTGAGACAAGAAAATGATGGTCTAGGGAGGAGGTTGTGATTTGGATGTGATATGTACCCAGATGGGAGTTCATTACAAATGATCATGACATCAGCTTTGGGTGGTACCAGAAATCTGGGGCAAAGAAGAGAAAATTTCTTCCCTCAACTACAGAGCTGTCTGAAGTGGTAAGATGGTGATGTCATCTGGTGATGTCATATTATCTTCTTCACCTCTGTAAGATCCCAATGCAGCGTAGAAACAGCCACATCATTCCAGAGAGTGGAGTATTACTCTGTAGTACAGCTGGAATATGTGAGAGACATAATGACACACACCACCACCATTATTGAGCTGACCTTCCCTCACGACAGATGTGATGAAGTTTGATAACAGCTACAGCTGGACTAGGTCCAAGGAGGTCTTTTATTCAGTCAAGTTGCTACCTCCCGATACTGAACTCAACGTGCCTCAGGTGACAACTGATGAGACTGGGGAGGAGGACGAATTCTATGAATGTGGAGATGGGGACCAGACTGCCCAGGAGCATACCCATAGTCTGGAGGGTCCTTCTGACTGTGTAGAGGAATCCTGATGTGTGCTCTATGTGTGTGTTCTTTATTTGTTTAGAAGCATGCTGCTTTGTTCTCAGCAGTACACCTCTGAGGTATTTTATAACCAAAAGGCATCTTGTATAACCTACCAAATTGGGTCATTGTCAACACAGGACAAAATATTGTGTTCCACAATACGTAGCATCATTTATGGGGTACAAGTTAACATTCTTTACAAGAAAGTTAGTGGTATATAGGAATAAAAAGCAAGGGAACAAGGTTTCTGACTGAAAAGGAAAATGAAATAGACTGATATTAGCATGTTGTCATATTTAACTGTATGTGCTAATACAGGTCTATCCTTTTTCACCACCATTCCATACCACCAATTTTCTCATACAGAAGGTTTATTATTATTTGGTTGGTATGGGATATATTATAGATTACAAATATGCAAGAATACATGAACATGTACATTATTAATACAAGTCATATTATGCAGATCTAAGGATTAATAATCATCTTTGGAATCAATTAAGTGTACATACAGAATACATTAATTAAAAACATAAGCACAAATAACTAAAAGTCACAGCAAGTGTTTGGTGAGACACATCTGGCCAAAATTGCCCTGGCATTCTGCCTCATGAGGGTGAGGCTGAGGCGACTGTAGATGCCCGACATAACCTCATTCAGAGGTCGACATAGATGTGTGGCTACCTTTTTGGATATGGCCAAAAGTACATGGAAGGCTTCATTGCCCCACCCCCCAAACACTTCTGCAACCAAAGGGATGCGCATGGCCATCCTCTAAGGGTACATGCCTCATAGTTTCTTGAGTGCTTGGCCTCTTCTCCCATCTCAGCTGCATGACCACAGGTTTGAGCCGCTTCTTGTATAAATAGCAAATTAAGCGGATTGATGACCTTTATCAGCGGCGGATACAGGTTTTGGGGGGGGGGGGGGCACGGATGGTGGGTGTGGCTGGGGGTGGGGTCGGCTTCTGGCCCGATACGAAAAGCGGGGGGGGGGGGGGGGGGGGGGTGCTGTCGGTTTATGGCCCGATACGAGGAGCGGGGGGGGGGGGGGGGGGGGGGGGGGTGCTGTCGGATTCTGGCCCAAAACGAAGAGCGGGGGGGGGGGTGCTGTCGGTTTCTGGCCCGATACGAAGGGCGGGGGGAGGGGGGAGTATGATCGCGTATCGGGGGGCCCGGGATATAGTACAGTAGTAGAGTTCATGCGTGCGGATATCAATAGACAGCGCAATCGTGCAGCTATATTATAAAATGGGGCCCGAAAAGTTATGAATTTATAAATGAAGGGGGGGGGGGGGGGGGGGGGGGCACGTGCCCCGAGTGCCCCCCCCCTGGATCCGCCGCTGTTTATGTCAAATGCAGCTGGGCGTGAGAGGGACCAGTTTGGCACTAGAATGTCTGCTGGTCTTGATTGGTCTTTAGGAAGAATGCCACTTCCTTTCTCAATTTGTGGGGAAAGGCATGCCTTGTGGCAGAAGTCAGCAATGCAGTCCAAGAGTTGGTTGTGTCTGGCTATTACATCTCCCCCAGAGCGACAAGTGAGCATGTGATGTCCCCAGGCATCCATGTTGTGATGGCAAAGTGGGCATGGTGTGCCCTCAGGTGTCAAGGAAGGCCAAGCCACCATTTAAAAATGACCTGTGCTTCATCAGGCATCAACGCAAGACCTAACTTTGGTGAAGGCTGTACTTTAAGCCATGCATGGGCTTGAGGTGCAGAGATAGCTTGCAATCTGGCCTTTGTCACGGTAGTTGCATCGGAAAAAAGTGAATTGAAGTCAGCTTCTTCAATGTGAGAGGATAGTGCGTGCTGGCGGGGTGGTACATCAAGTACACTTTTAACTGAGATGGCATCTGGCTGACTGACCATGGCATTGTACGCATTCACTGCAGCAAGAAGGTAGACCTTTGAAGTCACCGAGCAATTGCCTGAGGGCATTGATGTGGTTAGAGATGAGATGTATGCGGCAGGTGAGTGGCGAAGCTACACAGTTACTATAATTATATATATATAATATATATTTTAAAAAAACCACTAGGACGGAGAAGGCTAGGAGACTAACAGCCAGTTGCCAACGAACGGGACAACAAATTAATGATTGTGATAACGTCACATCTGGGGCGGTTGTAGACTAGTCGTTCGTATTTCAGAAGGGCGCAGGATGAAAAATCTCTGTACTATCACAATGACATGCCACCTAACTATTCCTATTCACATAGAGCGCTGCAGTGTGGCGAAGCCAAGTTAAAAGAGTCTGCTCGCGTCACTTCGTTAATGGAGGCAGTCGATATGGATTGTTCAACAGGTCTCCTTCGATCGTTGTCGAATCCACAGTATTAATTTGATCCTGGTGCCGACTACTCCTATTGGCGCCGAAATTATACATAATTATACATTTACAAGTACTCTAACGAGAAAGTTGGTGGGATATAGGAATTTGAGGCAATGGTGGTGTAAAAAGGAAGAGAACAAGGGTTTGGGAAAAGAAAAATGAGACAAAAATCCTATACTTAGCACTTCTTTTGGTTCTGTTCCATTTACGTGTGCTAAATGTAGGATTTTTGTCTCATTTTTCTTTTCCCAAACCCTTGTTCTCTTCCTTTTTACACCACCATTGCCTCCAATTCCTATATCCCACCAACTTTCTCGTTAGAGAATGTTTTTCTTGTTTCCTAATTTTATTGTCGATGATTTCTGCGAATACTGGCAAGTGCTCACAAGTTATAGTTATGACGTAGCCTCTTTAATTGCACTTATGCAGTCCCCCCCCCCCCCCCCCCCACCCTTCTACCGTCACGAGCAGACGCCCGCTTTTGAAGGGTCAGGTTTGTACCGAAGCGGGAAGACTCTAACTCGTCGACCATCTCGATTTTGGAGGTATTCCTCTCGTCGTTTAGCTCTCCTCTTTCGTTGACGTGAAGGCATTTTGAAAAAAACAACGTCGCTAGCCAAAAGTGGTGAACAAAACTGCAATCAAATGAAATCCCACCTGTTTATAACGCTGCACAATTCTAAATATACGTAATTTTGCCATGGGAACGCTTCAATTTAACACTCTCTCCGCATTACGTAATGATTACGTATGTCAGTTTTATATATCTGATACTTGAAGATGTCCTTCCAGGAGATTCTAAAGCGATTGGTATAATTGGCGCTCTTTAAAGCCATTCCTATCCGGGGTTATACTCACCCGAGAAGAAGTAGAAGAAGAAGACGACGACGACGATGACGACGACGGAGAATTGGCCTGGGAACGAGGTAAAACACGAACTTTTTTGTTCTCTTAAAGCAAACAGTTCGAAGACTGGAATAAAACATTAAAATGACCGTCTTTGCCTTCTGGTTCGATAGCAACAAAGAGCTACACTATCCGTTTCTTGGTACGCGAGTTATACGCGGGTCGCGTTTTAAAAAATGATATTCACGACCCGGGTCAATTCCTATATAGAAACTACTATCGTAGTTCCTGATATGTCTGGGTACGAGGTTATCCAAGGGTCAAGCAATACTTTAGTTGCCCTGATGAAGGATCAGGTTCGATCCATGACTCATCGGGATGCACTCGATGAATTTTTTTTCCACTGTCAATAACCTTTCCGGACTGTCCTCACAGGGAGCTAATTATTAATTATTGATTCAAACCTGCAGCCACGTGACAAATGCATGAATATTACATACATGTACATGTAAACATCTATAGATCCTGTCCTGTGCGTATATAAATACTGATACATGTGGGGTCGTCCTTCCAGCCGATCATGAATGCAGTAGCGGCTCGCACGTCAGCACTTTCTCACAGCGTCACTAGGCATCTAATGATTTCACTGTTTACACGCGGTGAATATCATATTAAATAGAGCTCACTGAAATAATTATTTGTACTGATGATGCGCGAATGTGTGAAAGTGCTGATGTGCGAGCCGCGACGTAGCTTCCTTAGCAAACGCTATCAGCCACCTAATGATTTCACCGCTTACACGCAATGAAACCATTATATTACTAGCGGAACCGTTTGCTAACAACTCCTTGTGAAGTAATTA
The DNA here is from genome assembly GCA_963681505.1 of Eunapius fragilis. NCBI lineage: Eukaryota > Metazoa > Porifera > Demospongiae > Spongillida > Spongillidae > Eunapius > Eunapius fragilis. The sequence goes on from OY811991.1 coordinate 751,325, forward strand.
GCTATATATAGGCCCCTTTTCGGCGATTCTTAGTTTCTGGTCATTCTAGAGGTGGTTTGTGGTAGAGACGCGGCGGTTGTTATCTGACCATTATCACAACATGAATGTTTCTTCTTACTAGCGAAGAAAACATTCATTTGTGATAATGGTCGGATAACAACCGCCGCGTCTCACCTCTAGAATGACCAGAAACTAAGAATCGCCGAATAGGGGGCCTTGATTACTGTAAATTAATTAGATTAGAGTACATGTAAACGATTTCTTCAACCAGATGTTAAAAATTTATGCGGGGGCCCCAGATGGAGGAATTACATGGAATGCATATTTGCGCGCTGATGCGTGATGTCGATTTTGATTTAAAAAGCACTTCAGAAAGTAGTGCACAAGTGCCCATATTTTTTCTAAAAGCTCCCGCCCGAAGCGCTGGGGAGGGGGCGATATAATGCCCCGTACTGGGCATGGGGCATTCTCTCTTCCATGCTTAGCCGTAAGTGGACCCGTTTCTAACTTTCTTCCTTTCAAAAGATAAGCAAACAATTTGTACGTTTACATACGTTCACGTTTTCCACTTACACTCCTATTGCGTTGCAATATCTAACTAAATATAAAAACAATTGCTGTACGAATCAGAATGTAAATCGACGGTGAGTGGATACAGTGGTAGGGATCCACTTATCGGGGCGCTCGCTTATTGACGCTCAAAGTGCCGCCATCAATTAGTGGTAATAAAGCAACAGTTGGTTTACGATGTGCCTTGTCAGCTGTTGCGCGTTGTACACAGATAACAATCAATTACGTCACCACTATTATTGGGCGCCTAGGCGAGCGCCTTGATAAGCGGATCCCTACTGTACATAGATAGTAAAGTAGATATAAAAGATTTCAATCTTCAATCTTGCGTCACATTAATTGCATTTTGGTTTGGTTTTCTAATTAACTGCGCGTATTAAACGGAAGCAAAGTACTAGTATCATGAGCGGCCATATTGGAGACCTGAGTTCTTCGCAGGAGGAAGCACTAAGTAAAGTAATAAACACTTTGGTCTCCTTACACCTTTCCTCGTTAGCGCGTATCCGTGTTTCTATAGCTGAAGGCCGCGGTGTCTGACATCACGCTGCCCGAAAATGACGACTATTACTTTCTGCGCTGGCTACGCGGTAAGCCTATGGACTCGCTGTAATAAGTGACTACGCCCCGTCTTTCGACATCTGTATTTCAGCTGTCCGGTTTGACTGTGACAAGGCGGAACAGCGCATCAGAAAGGTTTGGTACTCTTTTGCCCCCCCATCGTTAATTCTTGCGCAGTGAAATGGAGGGTCGTCCCCCCCGCAGCATGTTGAATTGAGACGGGAGTTGGGAGCAGATATGGTATTGACCTGGACCCCTCCTGAGGTGGGTGCTGCGTGGTGCTCTCTGTATAGTTTCGCCACCTTAAATCACTACACAGGTGCTGGCCAAGTATGTTCCAACAGGCTTCTTTGGGGAAGATAGGGATGGGCATCCCGTCTATTACGACTGTTTTGGCAACTTGGACTTCAGAGGTTGGAGTTCTGTTGTGACCTAATAGTGTCATACACAATACTGCTCTTTAGGGCTGCACAGGTCATGTAAACAGGATGATGTACTGAAAGTGAAAATGATGCATGCAGAACAATGCATGGCCAAGTTCAGAGAGTTTTCAGCGAAGGTACGCACATATATATGTATTCATTACTTAATTACATGGTGCCCTTCACAGAAGGGAAGGAAGATTGGAACTGTCACAACTATTGTGGATCTAGAAAACCTAAGCTTTCAGAAACACTACTACTGGCCAGGTGGGGGGCTTGAATGTAGGAGTGATTTGGCAAGGTGTGTGGCTTAAGTTATTTTATCTCCTGTCTCTCTTGGTAACCTTAGGAATCAACATAATGACTGAGGTAAACGGAGAGCTGAGGATGTAGGGAGGAAGATGGGGGGGATGGAGGGAGGTGGGTGATGGAGGGAGGAAGGTGGGGTGGAGGGTGGGAGGAAGGTGGGGATGGAGGGAGGAAGGTGGGAGGATGGAAGGATGGAGGAAGGAAGGTGGGAGGGTGGAGGGAGGAAGGCGGGGGGTGGAGGGAGGGAGGGGGATGGAGGGTGGAGGGAGGGGGATGGAGGGAGGGAGGTGGGAGGGAGGTGGTGGATTCATTATTATTATTCCAATTACTGTGGTTAAGTGATCCTCTTTGACATTATAGATTATGACCATGTTCCACTTACATTATCCGGAGATAGTGAAGCATATCCTGATGGTTAAAGGTACCACAAGCTGCATGTGTGTCATCACCACCATCTTGTACTCTATTGTCCTCACCATAGCTCCAAGGATATTTCCAGCTGCCTACAATGTTGTGAAACGTTTTATTGATGAAAACACTAAGTCTAAAATCGTAGTCCTTGGAGGTGAGTAGCAGTCACTATCATGTGACCAAGGGGGAGGGTCATGTGACCAAGGGAAGGGTCATGTCACCAAGGGGGAGGGTCATGTGACCAATCATGTACCAACGAGAGGGTCATTTGTTGTTGCAGCAAACTGGAAGGAGGAGATACTCCAGTACATCAGTCCTGACCAGCTTCCCCAGGCTTATGGTGGAACCAGGTGTGAGCCTGATCCCATATGTTCAGACTTTGTAAGCTGTGGGGGGAGGTTTGGGGGGCTTGAGGGGGGGAGGGGGGGGGGGCACACTTATTATACCTTCCCCTCTCCCTCCTCTTCCCTCCACAGATCACCATTGGTGGTGATGTACCAACAGAGTATTATATGACCAACCTGACAGAGACCAGCAAGGAGGATATGGAGAGGGTGGTGGTGTCCAGAGGGTCTTCATATGAGAGGGAATTCACAGTAGACCTGCCAGGAACCGTCATCAGGTGAGACGAGAAAATGATGGTCTGGGGAGGAGCTTGTGATTTGGATGTGATATGCACCCAGATGGGAGTTCGTTACAAATGATCATGACATCAGCTTTGGGTGGTACCAGAAGTCTGGGGCAAAGAAGAGAAAATTTCTTCCCTCCCCTACAGAGATGTCAGAAGTGGTAAGATAGTGATGTCATCTGGTGATGTCATCTGGTGATGTCATATTATCTTCTTCACCTCTGTAAGATCCCAATGCAGCGTAGAAACAGCCACATCATTCCAGAGAGTGGAGTACTACAATGTTGTACAGCTGGAATATGTGAGAAACTCATGCACTCGTGCACACATACACACGCCCACACACACATACACATGCACACACACACATACACACACACACACGTACACACACACACATACACACATACACATACACACATATGCTACTCCAGAAGCCAGCAGGGATCGAGGTAGGTCGCGTGTTAGTTAGACCTCACACCACTAGGCCTGCAGAAAAGCTGTTTACATACCAGCTTCAGCCTGTGCTTCATTCAACACACCCCAAAGCTTTTAACAGCTGTATCAAATACGTGCTATTTTTTTATTCCTGTCAGTGTGGCATCAGTATGGAGTCAGTGTGGTGTCATTGTGGCATCAGTATGGAGTCAGTGTGGTGTCATTGTGGCGTCAGTATGGTGTCAGTGTGGTGTCAGTGTGGTGTCAGTGTGGCATCAGTATGGAGTCAGTGTGGCATCAGTATGGTGTCAGTGTGGCATCAGTATGGAGTCAGTGTGGCATCAGTATGGAGTTAGTGTGGCATCAGTATGGAGTCAGTGTGGCATCAGTATGGAGTCAGTGTGGCATCAGTATGGTGTCAGTGTGGCATCAGTGTGGTGTCAGTGTGGCATCAGTATGGTGTCAGTGTGGCATCAGTATGGTGTCAGTGTGGCATCAGTATGGTGTCAGTGTGGCATCAGTATGGAGTCAGTGTGGCATCAGTATGGTGTCAGTGTGGCATCAGTATGGAGTCAGTGTGGCATCAGTATGGTGTCAGTGTGGCATCAGTATGGTGTCAGTGTGGCATCAGTATGGTGTCAGTGTGGCATCAGTATGGAGTCAGTGTGGCATCAGTATGGTGTCAGTGTGGCATCAGTATGGTGTCAGTGTGGCATCAGTATGGTGTCAGTGTGGCATCAGTATGGTGTCAGTGTGGCATCAGTATGGAGTCAGTGTGGCATCAGTATGGTGTCAGTGTGGCATCAGTATGGAGTCAGTGTGGCATCAGTATGGAGTTAGTGTGGCGTCAGTGTGGTGTCAGTGTGGCGTCAGTGTGGTGTCAGTGTGGCGTCAGTATGGTGTTAGTGTGGTGTCAGTATGATGTCAGTATGGTGTCAGTGTGGTGTCAGTATGGTGTCAGTATGGTGTCAGTATGGTGTCAGTGTGGCATCAGTGTGGCGTCAGTATGGTGTCAGTATGGTGTCAGTGTGGTGTCAGTGTGGCGTCAGTATGGTGTCAGTATGGTGTCAGTATGGTGTCAGTATTGTGTCAGTATGGTGTCAGTATGGCGTCAGTGTGGCGTCAGTATGGTGTCAGTATGGTGTCAGTATGGTGTCAGTATGGCGTCAGTGTGGCATTAGTATGGCGTCAGTATGGCGTCAGTGTGGTGTCAGTATGGTGTCAGTATGGTGTCAGTGTGGTGTCAGTATGGTGTCAGTATGGTGTCAGTGTGGCGTTAGTCGAAACATTTTGTAGTGCATGTTTGCACATAGCTGTACAAACATGTGGAATGAGATGCAGCTGTTAATTTAGCAAGTATTGGGCTAGCGGCCAGCCCAATACTTGCACCCTGTTGACTGCATGCCATACAAGGAGGGGGGGGGGGGGGGGGGTCAGGCAGAGCACCCCGTGACGTGAGACCACGCGCCCAAATGGATAGAGGTAGCTAAGGGAGGCAAGAGCCGACCGCCATACCCTAGCAGATGTAGCCATCATAGGGGTGAATGGGGTGCAGGCTGTATGCATGACCTTAGGTAGTGTGCAGACCACCATTGCCTGAACCATTGTGGGGCGAATGGGGTGTGGGCCATTGTACCCTAAAGGCCAGCTGAGGGTGTTGCCTTAGCTGTGTGATCACATCTGAGGATGTTAGCCCCCCCCCAAGTATTAGGGTAGCCATGTGTTGAGCAGTGGCCACCCAGGGGACTGACTACCTATTGCGATAAGAGCAGCAAGTGGCATACACAATGCAGTAATGAGAGCACATAACAGAATAGGAGGGGGAGGGGGGAGGAGGGTGATTACTAGGAGATAAGCCCCTCCAGGGTAGAACTGAGAGGGTGTGTGGTGTGTGATGGGCTTATATGCATGTCCCAGGGGTGTCATGGGCAGGTCTGAGTCTGGCCTGAATGCACATGATAAGCAGTGCAGTAAGGGGCAGTTGATTGGGCCTATTGAGGCAGTCTGACACCACCATGTGCACTTGCAGTAAGGGGCAGTTGATTGGGCCTATTGAGGCAGTCTGACACCACCATGTGCACTTGCTAAATTTCCACAAACACTGTTTCTACCAAACAGTACCTTATGTAACACGTGCAATGATGCAGCTGTTAAGTTTGGGGTGTGCTACATGAAACAATAAAGCTGCTTTGCAGTGTGTTGCTTCTTGGGTGATTTAGAGTGAAGGATTACGGCCATCAGTTGTGACATAGCTGGCTCCAGAAGGATACTAAAGTTGTTATATTAGCACACACACACACACACACCACCACCACCACCACCATTATTGAGCTGACCTTCCCTCACGACAGATGTGATGAAGTTTGATAACAGCTACAGCTGGACTAGGTCCAAGGAGGTCTTTTATTCAGTCAAGTTGCTACCTCCTGATACTGAACTCAACGTGCCTCAGGCGACAGTGAACGAGGCTGAAGGTGGCGGGACTGGGGAGGAGGAATTTTATGACTGTGATAACAATCCTGGAACTCCACGTAGTCCTGACCACGTCATATAATTCATGTGTGTACTTGGGTAGTGGTGTGCAATTCATTACGTGCATTTAAAATAATAATATGTATGTCTCCGAGGCTCTTGCATTAAATTGTGGGGGTGCATTAGACTAGACATGGCTGCCGGCTGAACTTCCCTTCATACAAGAATCAATAATAATATTAAGCATTAATTTTTTATGCATGACAAATAAAAGGTTATGCAAAACTCTCTATGTAGGGAAGAAAACACAGGATTAAGGTAACAGAGATATCGTCGAGATAGCCGACCAGCCTTACCATAAAAAATGATCGTTGTTTACGCCCCAACTGCATCACGTGCTTCATCTAATACGTAATAAAATTAATACAATAAATAAATTGTCTGCCGCAGTCGATCAGGTGAGAGAGCTAAGCAAGGTGAGAGAGCTAAGCAAGGTATTACTGTTGACAATTTAATCTAGGATAAGGATATCTATCGTCTGTACAGGCCGACCATGAGAGAATCTGTAAATCTACCGGCTTTGTAGCGCGTCGGCAAGGCGCATAAATCTAATTTGTATGGTTGTGGGACATGTGACAATGGGGTGATGCGCCTGGAACCTTTCGTTAGCACAAGAACTGAAACATACGTGCATAGCGAGTGCCTGAGCCTGTGAGGTAATCCACATGAAAATTATGTACTTTAAATGTTTCTGTCACGTGCGTATGCTCCTCCCTCTGTTTACATCCAAGTCCGAGGTCTCGCTTACACATAGCCAACGAGACGGAACAAGGGAATGGACGATCCCTGCGAGTGTATCTGCAACTACATACGAGGCATGGGGAGGCTTCTCGCTTGGGTAAGAAACGTTGCGTCGTGTGATCTCCTAGGCTAATTACATATGTTTACGTGTGTACGCTAGCTTCGGACGCAGAACCACTGTACGGACACCGTATGCTTCACTGATCGTAAGAGGCTGCAACACCCCCCGGAACGAAATTACCCGTTGTACCTATAGACCCGGGCTACCAACAGGAGGGGAATTCTGAGTTGATTCAGTTTGCTGTAGTGGTGGTGATATGGGTGATAGTGGCGCTGATTCTGTTCGCATTCAGGTGGGTGAGCGTCTTCGATCGTCTCTAGAGAAATTTGGAGGAAGCGTTATGTTGTACCGCCTGTAGTAAAAATATTTGTGCTTTCTTCGTAACATGTACGTAGGCCAAACAGCCTCCGAGGATCCGGGAAGCCGTCAACATCACAAGTAAGGCGGACCCTTGCGCACCTTGACAACTGTGATATTTGAGGTGCGTGATTTTCTATTCAGGGCAGCGAACCCCCACGACCTCCGGGATTGACCTGAGACTCTCTCATCCATCCTTAATTGTAATTGTGGAACCTAACGCAACTTTTGTAAGCATGCTTGTTAAATAAATTTTTTAAATCTATGATGAGTCATGCAGAGAAACAGACAGGTTCCCTCCATTGCTGCATAGTTCGTATTTCTCTCTCATTCTATCTGATCGTTTGGATTATACCTATACTCTTGCTTTAATTTTTGCCCTTCACAAGCATGTATGAAGTATATCACATCATTTGTGAGATCAAAATTCAATGACGTCCAAAGGAAACCGGGAGGGGTGGTCACCCTCATCATGTAGTTAGTGTGTCACTACTCGCTCGGTAGTCTTCAATAAAGCGCGCAATAAAAATTGCGAACGGCTATAGAAGCCAACATTTATGTCATAGTAATTAATTACTCAGTAAGATATTGATTGGAAGGCGCGCGCGGACATAAGCGGGTGAGCACGTGGACCTTACTTTGCGCTGTTTAACTCCGAGCGAATCTTAGACCTCTCGAGGGACAACTTGAGGAAATTGCTATTGGCATCGACAAAACTCGACCAGAACTAACCCAAAGGCATGGAAGCGGTGAACCAGGCTTGCATGCAGAATGGAGATGCGCATGAAGCGGAACACATCACACCGAACGGAAACGCGAGCAACGTTGCAAAATGTCCCGCAATACACCGATCAAATACTCCAGATTCGGGTTAGTTTCGCGTTCCAGTAGCGATTTGAAGGTTAGCTAGGAAAGTCCGTGTTGTCCGTGCGTGTGCAGGTAACTTTATGGTGGTGTATGGCACTGCAAGGTTGCGTTACTGGTGATGTCAAGTTGCATAATATCTATGGTCTGTGTTACTGAGTAGTACTGTACCCACGTGCAAGCCGTGATGTCGCGAGGTTTGTATGCCACGCCAACAGTTCTGACTTACGAACGACTAGAAGGTTGACCATATGGTCCTTGGGCACCACATTACGTGCACATCGGGAGCGTGTTTGATGATCAGCAGTATTATACAGAACTTCCTTTTGAAGCGGCAAAAGGCATTGTGGTGGTCACGTTCGGGTCACTTTTCATGCTTTTGTTCAGCCTGTAAGACGTAGTGTTGTGATTGTATCCTAGTACAATGACTTCCACATTAACCAGGTCTTTGTCTATCATTACTGTTCCATTTCTCACCTCATTCCTTCTCTCTTCCACTTAAACCCCCCCCCCCCCCCCCCCCCCATATCTACAGACAGTGCAGTCTCCACTAACAGTGAAGTAGAAAGCGGGGTTAGAGAAGGAGAAGGAGGGGTTAAAAATAAGGAAGCAAAAAGCGAAGACAAAAAACCTAAGGAAAATGGTAGCACTGAAGAGTATAACACAGAGGAGGGGAAAGGGACTGGGGAAGAGAACGGCACAGCTGCAGGCAGTGAAGCAGCACCAGTGGATGAAGTTGGTGCATTCAACGTGACCTTGGTCCTGCCTGGGGTAGCAACCCCTCTGGAGGCCATGGTGAGGGGAGTGTTTCATCCAGCTCTGTCATTTGACTCCACTCATTCTCCTACCCCCCTGTGATGTAGGTCTCATCGCGGGATACTGTCCATGATCTGCTGCAATTTGCCTTGGAGAAGCCAGAGTGCTGCTATCGCACCTGCCTCTCTGTAAGGCTGGATGGGAAGCAGCTGGATGACTTTCTGGAGCTGGCCACAGTGGAGAATATGCGTGATGGGGCAAGGATTGAATTAGTGGAAGGTAAGAGGAGGGAGGGGAGGGAGGGTGTGGAGAAAAGGGAGGGGAGAGTGTGGAGAGGAGGGAGTTTGTGAGTTTGTGGAGAGCAGGGAGGGTGGGTAAGGTGAGAAGCACTGGTGACATCCCTGTTCGTTGTATGTTCTGTGCCTGCATGACCGCGCCCCTGCAGAGCCATACACACAGAGGGACATACGTGTGCATGTGCAGAGGCTGAAGGATCTGCTTTCGGCCAACCCTGTCAATCAGTCCTTCACATACACTGATGGAATGACCCTCTCATTACTGGCTGCAATCACATTGAAGGAACCTGAAGGTTGTAAGTTTGTGTGTGTGTGTGTGGGTGTGTGTGTGTGTGTGTGTGTGTGTGTGTGTGGTGTGTGTGCGTGCGTGTGTGTGTGTGTGTGTGGTGTGTGCGTGTGTGGTGTGTGTGCGTGTGTGTGTGTGCGTGAGTTACAGCATGCTTGTTTCATTTAGGTGGTTCAGTTGGGGACAGTATCAAGGAAGAAAGCCATGTAGAACCACCGGAGTACTGCATACCACAGAAGGAAGGCTATGCTCCACCTCTGACTCCATTCCTTCCACCGGGGCTCGACACTCATTTCAAAGTTGGTTCCCCCATCTTACCCTCCCTTCTCACCCTCCTCACCTTCCCCCTCCCTCCTCTTCATCTTCCCTCCTCACCCTCCTCTTCATCTCCCTCTATAGGTACCTGAGTGCATCCAATCCCTAAGCTACAGTGCTTGGAACCCACCTCCCCCTCACAGAAAACTGAAGGGTATGTGGTGAAAGTCACCCACACATCATGTGATCCCATCGTACCCTTTGACCCTAAAGGTGACCTGCTATACATTGATCTGGTCACACTTGAGGGTCAAGAGTACCACATCACCGCCTGTCCATCTGGCTTCTATATAAACAAAAGCACTGGTCCCCAGGACTTCAATCCTGAGCCACGAAAGTCTGCACAGACTTCTAAGCATCTGGTTGGCCTTCTTCAACAGGTGAGGGTGATGATGTAGGAATGAGGGTGATGATGTAGGGTAAAGGTGATGATGTAGGGATGAAGGTGATGATGAGGGGTGAGGGTGATGATGTAGGGGGGAAGGTGATGATGTAGGGGTGAGGGTGATGATGAGAGGTGAGGGTGATGATGTAGAGTGAGGGTGATGATGTAGGGGTGAGGGTGATGATGTAGGGGTGATGATGAGAGGTGAGGGTGAGGATGTAGGTGAGGGTGATGATGTAGGGTGAGGGCGATGATGTAGGGGTGAGGGCGATGATGTAGGGGGAGGGTGATGATGTAGGTGAGGGTGATGATGTAGGGGTGAGGGTGATGATGTAGAAGTGAGGGTAATGTGTGTTATATAGAAGGTAGCTTTAGCTATCTCAATAGTTCATGTTTACTGTCAACTATCTCACATCCACCCTCTCACACCCCTGTCTTTACAGATCAGTCCATTGTTCAAGAAGAACTTCATTCAGTTACAGAAGTTTGGGTGAGTTTGCTTGTCAAGGTGCTGGATTTGATTTGACACTCACCCCCCCCCCCCCCCCCCCCCCCCCCAGGGAGAAGCGTCACCCCTTTGAGGTGTTGCCTGTACCCTACCCTGGTGCGTGTACATCTCTGAGCTGCTCTTTCTGCATACATTTTAACTCCGTCCCCCTCCCTCCAATTTGTTCAGTGGTACCGTGGCTGGCCCCACGACCAGAACACAAGCCTGTTGCGATGAGGATTGACGATAGCCGCACCTTAAAAGCAGCACCAGATGAGCTACTTGTGGGACAGGTAGCCTCCCCCCCGTGCCCTCCCTTGTCCCCACCCCTCACACACTCCATCCCCTCCCTCACCTGGAAATAACCCCTCTCTCCCCACACACACCCCACTCCCTCCCCACACACACGCCCCACCCCTCCCCTGTGTTTAGCTTCGTGATTGGAATGAGGAGTTCCAGGTAGCCAGAGAGTTGCCTGTGACAACAGCCTCATTGAAGATGTACAGGGATAGGACCGTCTTCAAGGTTAGTAGGGCAATGGGAGGGGGGGGGGGGGGGGGGGGGGGAGTAGAAGGGGTGTGGCTACTCTTGGTTATATAACAGATCCACTCGGACTACGTGTCTGCTGTCACGAGAGGGGCAATGGCAGTGGTGGATGGCTACATACCTCCCCTCAACCCTGCGGATGAGGACAAGTGAGTTGATTGGCTTGTGTGGTGCCGCATCCATAACAATATGATGCCACACCCATAACAATATGATGCCACACCCATAACAATATGATGCCACACCCATAACAATATGATGCCACACCCATAACTATGTGCGTTTGCAACACATGTTCACACATGTGCATCCACATACACAGGTTCAGAATGTACCTGTGGAATAACATCTTCTTCAGTTTGGCGTTTGATGGTCGTGACCACTTCAAGCAGTTTGGAGGAGATGAGGCAGCCTATACAGCCGCTGTAAGTAACGCCATGTTTGGGGTGGGGGGTGGGGTCAAGAAGATGTTTGGGGGGTGAGGGGTGGGGGAGTCAAGTAGATGTGACCTTTGTACTGTCTTGGTTCTGTCACGATACACATATTGTACATCGGTTATCAACAGCTTAATGGGCCACCCCACTCAGTTCATGGACCCCTGTTTGTAGCAGATATTCATTGTGTTCCATTGTGTCTCACCTCACACCAGAGAGCTGACCTTCACGGGGTAGCCATGTTGGAACGAATGGAAGAACAAGGCTTGCACACACTTGGGACAGTCATTGTTGACTACAGAGGCTACAGAGTTGTGGCTCAGTCCATCATCCCAGGTACCCTCTTGTCTTGGTTGCACCATTGCATATTCCAGCATGTATATTCCTGCATATTCCTGTAAATTCCTGTATATTCCTGTATATTCCTGTAGATTCCTGTATATCACTGTATATCCCTGTAGATGGCTAGGCTCTGATATCTGGGCTGCTTTCCCATGCAGGTATTCTCCAGAGAGAACAGGAATCATCTGCTGTCTATGGTTCCATTGATGCTGGCAAGACCATCACCACCAACAAAAAGTTTGAAGATATGGTGGGTGGGATTTTTGGCCAAGCATGACTAGGGGGTGGGGCTAAGCATGACCAGGGGGTGGGGCTAAGCATGACCAGGGGGTGGGGCTAAGCAGTACTCTTGTTACACCTCCACACATGGGTGAAGCTAGGGGGTGGGGCTAAATAGGCCATTGGTTTATCTCACCTCCACGCACATGCAGTTGAAAAAGATTTCATCAGAACTCCATATCAAAGAGCATAGGTGAGGATGAGATGTGCGGGTGAGATGTGAGGGTGAGATGTGATGAGAGTGAGATGTAAGGGTGAGATGTGAGGTGAGATGTGAGGGTGAGATGTGAGGGCGAGATGTGAGGTGAGATGTGATGAGATGCGAGGGTGAGATGTGAGGGTGATGAATGGTGTGGATGGTAATTGGTGAGGTGTGAGGAGGGAAGAGGTGACTAATACAGCGTGCTCCACAGGCTTATCACAGAGAAGGGTGATGAGGTCATGCTTCCCTCATCACTGGAAGTGAAGGTGAAGAAATAGCATGTACCACCATTTTACTTCTGTTTAGTGCCCACCTTTGTGTCTAGGGTATCATTGGTACTGATGGTCGCCACTACACGTTGGATCTGTTCAGGCTCCTCCCACCAGATCCTAACTACATGGGAGGTAGAGGAAGGGAGGGGCAGGTAGAGGAAGGGGTGGGGAGGGGAGGGGGAGGTAGAGGAAGGGGGGGAGGAGTAAGGGAGGGGGAGGAGGAAGGGATGGCGATGGGAGAGGTTATTAACATTAAACACCTTCCAGCCCTTGTGAATGAAATGGCTGACGGCAATGGTCCAAGAGTACGCCATAAGCTTTCTGTGTTTCGTCCTGAGCTGATTGAAACATTTGTGAAGTAAGATTTTTTTTCCTGGAGGTATTCACCCATTCCATGCTCCCTCCTTTCCACGCTTGCCCCTCCCTCCCTCCCTCCATTTCATGCCCCCCCCCCCCCCCCCCCCCATCCTCAATCCAGCTATCGCTACATGCTGTTCCTCCAACTGGCCAAAGAGAAGACTAGCAAGCTGAAGGTGGTCCAGGATATGCAGAAAGTAATGTTTGTTACCATAGTAACCATGATGGCAGCTGTGTGCCCTACAGGAGCAGGCACAGGCAGAGGAAGAGCGTGCCAAAACCCAGGGAACTCAACAGACCACGCCCTCTGCAGAGGCCACACCCACTACTGCTGAGAAGGGCTCTGTCCTAACCAAGAAGGACGGTGCAGAAGGCAAGTCTGGTGTGCCTAGGACACCACTTCCAAACCTGGCCAGTGGAGTGTCCGGTTTGGCAGCGCTGTCAGCCATAACAGGACCAGAGTCCTCTAACCTGCTCATCCTGTGTAATGAAGACGGCATGACTGCAGAGTCATTGGCCCAGGCAGTACAGGAGCAGCTGGTCATGGCTGATGGTGTCCCTCCCGCCTTAGCCAAGGATGTTGACACGCCCCTTCCCTCCGTTGAAGCCTCTCTGAATGAGGACGAAAAGGCCCCTCCTCCCCAGGAACTGAAGTGTGAGTGGGGCTTGAGTGGTAGTGGTACTATTGTCACCTGTGTGTGTGTGTGTGTGTGTGTGTGTATGTATGTGGGTCCCCAGCCCATCCAGAGGTTATGGCTGCCCTATACGAGGCAGCACAGGAGGCGGGGTCTACTGTTTCAGAAGACTTCGATATCCGCTTCAACGTGGACATCCTTTCCCCCGGTGTAAGGCATGGGGACCCTCCAGAGGTGCTAGAAAAGGACCGCAAGTTGGTGGCAGACTGTGCCTCCTTCCTCGTGGGTGTGGTCATCCCACGGATGATCAGAGACTGTGTGCAGCTGGTGGCCACACCGTTGGATGGGGACTCGTTGAAGCAGGTGCTACATGAGAGGTAATGGTATCCAAGGGGCGGAGTTGTTTACTGATCTAATCTGGTCCCCCCTCTGTAGAGGTATAAACATGAGGTACCTGGGTAAGGTGGCAGAGGGGGCATCATCAAGAAATGATCTGAACCATATTGTGGTATGTTGAGTGTAGGGGGAGGAGGGGTGGGGAGGGAGGTGTTCTGATGTGAGTCCTTTGTGTGTAATTCACATGAACATATATACACGTGCACACGCCCACACACCATGGTGCCATATGTAGCGCCTCTGTGTGACGGAGATGGTTGTGAGGATAGCAAGGAGACGCTATAACCAGATGCTCCAGGAGACCCCTCTTGCCAAGCTGTCGGTCTCCATTGTCCATTTTCTGAACTGTTTGTTTGGGGAAGTGGACCAACCCAAGGAGCAACAAGATGAGGTACCCAAGGGGAGGGAGGGGGAGGGAGGGGAGGGAGGGGAGGGAGGGGAGGGAGGGGGAGGGAGGGGAGGGAGGGGGAGGGAGGGGAGGGAGGGGGAGGGAGGGGAGGGAGGGGTGTCACCTTGACATGCGCATGTTTGTACCTCTTTAGGCTCTTGCAAAGAAGAAGTCTAAGAAGAGGAAGGGACACAGATCTGTCCAAGGTGACGATGCTGCTATGATATACCTGGGCTGCATGTTAGGTGTTATATGATCATCAAGAAATGCTGGGGGTTCATTAAGAAATGCCGGGGGTTCATTAAGAAATGTTGGGGGTTCATTAAGAAATGTTGTGGGGGTTCATTAAGAAATGTTGGGGGTTCATTAAGAAATGTTGTGGGTTCATTAAGAAATGCCAGGCGTTCATTAAGAGTGCCGGGGTTCATTAAGAATGCCAGGGTTCATTAAGAATGCCGGGGGTTCATTAAGAAACGTTGGGGGTTCAATAAGAAATGTTGGAGTTTCAGGGCTAATGGTGTCTGTCCATTCCTGCCCCATGTTAGAGTCAGAGGCTTACCTCAAGATGTCCAGTGCTTCCCTCTGGGCATCCATTGTGGATGAGATTGCTTGGCACTACAGATACAAGCTGGAGTAGTGAGTTGTTTGATCATGTGATCGTCATGTGACTGGTCATACCCACCAGTTGTGACTTGGCAGCAACATGCACTGCTCTGTGTATGCACAAAATCTCCATTCTACGCCAGTTATGCAAGAAAACAGGTATGATTCTACGTGGGTGGAGGTGGTATGGTGATGAGGTGCAATGTGGAGGTGGGTTGTTAAGGTGTGGGGTACAGGTTTGTGAATGGTGATGATACCATCACAAAGGCTGGGTCACCGACTAGGTGTGATCACTTGTTTCATGGTTTCCTTTCACAGGGACACAGCTGTTCCTTAGGGAGTATGATTTGACCAGCAAGCTGCCCTTTACGGAAGATGATGTCATCAGCATGTTCCCTGTTGTGAAACATACCAATTTTAGGGTAAGGAACACCAATATTAGGCCATCTTAAGGGTAAGGTACACCAGTATTAGGCCTCTTATCTTAAGGGTAAGGTACACCAATATTAGGCCTCTTATCTTAAGGGTAAGGTACACCAGTATTAGGCCTCTTATCTTAAGGGTAAGGAACACCAGTATTAGGCCATCTTAAGGGTAAGGTACACCAGTATTATCAGTATTATCTGTTACACACATACACAACACATGCACACACACAACACACATGCACACACAACATACTTTACTGTTCAGCCAACAGAGGGTGTGGCACTACTGGAGTTGGGCCAGGTGAAGCTACGCAGTGGTAAGTGTCAGCACATGGGGGGGGGGGGGGGGGGGGGGGGAAAGGCAGCACATGGGTGGACAGGGGAGTGGAAGTTAGGTTATGACCCAAGTATGTGCTATAGGTCAAGTCAGGCTGGCTCATGACTTCCTAGTTGAGGCCTTGCAGCTGTTCATCAGGATCTACGGACCAATGCATTTGGACATAGCTAACTGCTACAGGTATGTGCCCCTCCCCCCGTAGTCTCCATAGTCCGTGCATCACACTTGTCACTGTCACCACACCATCACACATCACATCCAATCACCACCACACAACCTCATCACATCACATCACAATTATCACACCTCACCCCCACCTTCCCTACTATTGCTCATCACCATGACTACCATTGTTAATCGCCATGACTATCACCACGGCTACCATCCAACTTGAAGGTCCATGGCCAAGATCTCCTACATCCTCGGGGACACCCCCCTGGCCCTGAGCTACCAGCACAAGGCCGCCCTGATCATGGAGAGGGTGATGGGTGTGGACCATCCAACCACAGTGGCCTCCTACATCAACCTCGCCCTGTACTGCCACGACGCCAAGCAGACGGGTGTGGCCCTGAGGCTCCTCTACAGGGCCCGCTACCTCCTGGTCCTCATGTACGGGGAGGGTCACCCCGAGCTGGCCACCTGCGACACCAACCTTGCCCTGATACTGCACGGTCTTGGGGACCACCAGACATCCGTCAAGTACCTGACGAGTGCCCTTGGCTTGCATGAGAGGTGTGTTGGGGGAGGGGGGTTGAAGGCTGGGCTTAAGTTCATCTGTATCTGATGGTGTGTGTGTAGGTACAGTGGAAAGGACTCTCTGCAGACTGCAATAGGGTCAGTTACCAGTGCGGCAGATGAATAAAAGGGTTGGAGGGGAGGGTGGGAGGTGTGGTTGGGGGAGGAGGGTGGGAGATGTGTTGGAGGAGGGTGGGAGGTGTGTTGGAGGAGGGTGGGAGGTGTGTTGGAGGGTGGGAGGTGTGTTGGAGGAGGGTGGGAGGTGTGTTGGAGGAGGGTGGGAGGTGTGTTGGGGGAGTGGTTGAGGGAGGGTGGGAGGTGTGTTGGAGGAGGGTGGGAGGTGTGGATGATAAGTTGTTATAATTTGTGTCCTGATGAATGTTTTCATTTATCCAGACACCATCTTGTTGCCCGTGCTGAGTCCTTCCTTGGGGACTTCAGAGCTGCACTGCAGCATGAGAAGGCTGCACACACTATATACAGCTCCAAGGTGAGGAGGAGGCTTGCTGCGTGTGTTGGTGACGGCACATTACGTGTGTGCTGCACACAGCTTGGACCTGATCATGAGAAGACCAAGGAAAGTTCAGAGTGTTTGAAGCAACTGACTGAACGAGCGGTGACAGTTCAGAAGACGGTGAGATTGAATTGAATTGACAAGTATATTGCCCAAGAACAGACTTCATACCTTCCCTCCCGTGCAGATTAATGAGATGACTGCAAAGGGCAAGAGCAGTGGCCGTGCAATGGTGTGTATGTGTGTGTGTGTGTGTGGGTGGGTGTGTGTGTGTGTGCTGATATATTTTCCATCAATAAGGTTGACCTTCCTGGGTCATGGAAGGATGTAGCTGGTATGATCACTGGCCTGGAAGGTACACGTTACGGAAACAAGGGTCAAAGGTTAGTGTGTGTGGTGTGTGCTTTAGGTTTGGATGTGACAAGTTTTCTAATTCATCACAGTGGAGTGGCATGGAAGAGGAATAAGGAAGGAAAGGTGAGTGTGTGTGGCCCAACTTTTTAGCAGCTGTTATCATCATCTCTATTGCATAGCAGTCGGCTGTCCCTTCGTCTGCCCAACCTTAGACCTTGCACCTTTGCCCCTCCCCCATCCACCCACCTAAAATGGCATCTGTGTGTATTTGGACCAATCTAGACACACACCTGTTATTGTGTGGATCAGTTGTGTACGTACCAGTATTGTATTTATTGTGATGGGTTGTCATTGGCAACACCACCGTGTTGAATGAAGTATTTGATGCTGACAACATCCCATTTTGCTGCACCTCATACATTAAAAAAAAAATTTATCCTGTTGATAATATTCCAAAGTAACAAACTCCATCAGATCTGTACACACACTGCAGGTGTGTTGGAATAAGCTGGTTCTATTCGTTTGCCCGTGCCACACAAATAGCCATGCATGTTTGCTGCTAATATGGAGCTTTGAAACTTCATGGCAAAACAAATAGGTCAGAGTCATCAAACATTACACACAAAACACACAGTGTGGTGTGTGTGTGTGTGTGTGTGGCCGTTAGCCGCACTTAGGGTTGAGTGTGGCAAAGAGAAGGAACCCTGTATGACCGCGGATAGCCTTGCATGGCTGTGCACAGCGCTGCTTCAGCTCACACCAAATAGGCCTTTCCAGTCTCATGTTGTGGTAGGGCCCAGCACATGTCTCCTCCCCTCTCCTTCTCTTTCCCGTCCTAGTTGGCTTACCCTTGGACAACAACAAATGTTTTAGCTGACGGCGTGAATAGCTTCTATTTAGAGCACATTGCATACCGAGATATCTGGCAAGTCAAAGCCTAGTGCTGGTATGTCCAAATCACAGGGCTTAACATTGTAAGGCCTCTGTAAACACTCCATCACTTCAATATCTGCACCGAAACCAGTGCTGGGATGATGATAAGGGTGGTGTTCTGCACTCACCCACAAACGATGCCTCCCTAAGTGTCTCAGCAGTTCTCTGAACTTGCTCAATGCACGGTGAAAATGAGCAGAACCTCCCACCACTTGCCTTCAGTAGGTGTGTGTGGAGGTGGTGGGGGGATAAGCCATGCCAATAGTACTATATTTATAGAAACCCACCCCCCCCCCTCCCCCAACCTTGATGGATTCACAGGCTGCTTTTACTGCTTCCCAGGGGTTTGGAACATCTAGAAACACTAGAGGGAGGTGTGGGTGAAGATCACAGAGGGAGGTGGTGAAGGTCACAGAGGGAGGTGGTGAAGGTCGCAGAGGGAGGTGGGTGAAGGTCGCAGAGGGAGGTGGGTGAAGGTCACAGATGGAGGTGAATGAAGGTGGTGGGTGAAGGTCACAGGGAGGTGGGTGAAGGTCACAGAGGTAGGTGGTACCATGACGCACCTGCATCGACTGCGTCCTTCAACCCAAACCCATCCCTGCACACATCTCTGCATTCCAACGTCACTATATCACTGAGACCATGGTCCATAAACTCTTTCCTACAAAGTAGTCAGACCACACCCACACACAGGTTGGGGACGTGGTGTGTACATAATGCTACCATCAAATTGGTTTACTTGGCAATGTCAGCTCTCTGCTGGTGGAACTCGTAAGTGAACAGGTGACCACTGGGAGCAATGGTCCTTGCCAAGCTGTGTGACAATGACCCACTGCCAGTACCTGGAGTGCAAACCAAGCACACACACACACACACCCCCCCCCCCCCAAAAAAAAAACAAAAAAACAAACAGAAAACACACGATGAACACAAGGTGAGGTTGGCTAACAGTATTCTCTTACCACACTCGCATACCACTGACCCTGGTCTGAGCCCAAGCTGCATGGTTATCATGCTGATGTCCGTGGTGTAGATGACCTGGGTCCGGTGGGGGAGGGAGGCCGTCCAGAGCTCGGGGGTGGGGTGGAGGAAGGTGGCCCAGCCCACACCGTTGGACGTCTGCACCTACACGGGGTTGATGGAAGATGTATATAGGGGCCGTTTATAAATTACATCACGCTGAAGGGGGGGGGGGTTATCAGCAGTGTGACGATGTATACATTAAAGCATATACATCAGTATGGGATAATGTGTGACGAGGGGGGGGGGGGGAGGGGGGTCAAATTCCGCCATTTTTGCGTGACGTCATTTGTGGACGGCCCCATAGGGTGGTAGACCTATGGTTGGTGGGTCACCTTTGATCCATACTCCAATCCTATGAGCTTGCTATGTTGAATGGCACCTCGTCCCACCTGTATCACCTTACCGCTCTCCACTTTGATTGGTTCCAGGTTGTCCAATCCCTAAGACACGCACATGCGCAACACGTACGGGGAGGGGGTAAAGTATCTCACTCTGCACACGATCACGACGTCCCCCTCGCAGATACGAGGCTTGTACACTGCGAAGCTCATCCTAGGAAGCACGTGGTTAAATATTCACACGTCATAAGGCGCCAAAATTAAAAAATAAAAAGAAAGAGGGCACGTGTATGCAGGACGTCAATCACTACCATGTCCTGGAGCTCATCGGAGAAGGCTCGTTTGGGCGTGTGTACAAGGGTCGCAGAAAGTTCAGTAAACAGGTTTGTTTGCGTCCGCCTGTCATTTGCGCGCGTCCTTGATTTCCCCGCGTATTCTCAGATCGTGGCTCTCAAGTTTATATCGAAGCTGAAGCGTAGCGAAGAGGAACTGCTCAGCCTGAAGAAAGAGGTGGAGATAATGCGAGAACTGAGGCACAACAACATCATTGCTCTGTACGACTGGTTTGAGACCGACACGGATGTAGGTTACCATGACTACAATAGGCCTCTATAGAACTTCTCCTGTTAGGTCTGTGTCGTTACTGAATTTGCTGAAGGAGACTTGTTCCAAATTTTAGAAGACGATAAGCGCCTATCCGAGATTGAGGTACTTGAGAGAGAAAGAGAGAGAGAGAGATGGGGGGGGGGGGGGGGGGAAGAGCTTATGTGTGTGTTATGGGTTTGTTCTAACTTGGTCTCATAAAGTTACTTGTCATCCGTAGGTAAATAATGGAATAGCCCCATGGCCATCCATAATTGTATTGTACCTACATGCACATACAAGAACAAACATGGTTTAACCTCTTTGAAAGGGTAGGGCCCTCAACAAAGTTTGACAGAGACACAGCAAACAATAAATTATATAATAATATAAATGTGATGCAAGCACACATATGTACACACACATACATATACATATATACATATATACACACATACATACATATATACATACACACATACATACACGTACATACATACATACATACATACATACATACATACATACATAATAATAATAATAATAATAATATTCCATCGCAACTGTACATATACATGTCTTACACGCATACAATACAGTCACGTTTGGGGAGAAGAAACAGTGGGGGACACAAATATAGTTGTAACGTCCACGCAAGACACCAACACACCACCATATACTACGCCGTTCGAAACTTGGGCTTTATTTGCTCAGTGGAGCCACGGTGAGCGCGTCCGTTCATATTTTCAAACCAACAATCGTTCAATCTTCTATTTCAACTCCAAACAGCCTTCACACACACTAGGACACAAACTTTCTCGTTTTATGAGACGTAGCAATGTTGCCGGTCAGTGGTTCGGTTGACGCGATGGAAGAAATAAAACGTGTAGCTCCAGATAGAGCGCACCACTCAGGAACTGTCTTCTCGAGAAGAGCCGAATAGATCTCAGATGGTAGCGGCATGACGGGGCCAGCGAACAAACCACTTTACACGTGGCAGCGTAGTAATAGGAACGGGGGCAAGGGAGAAAATCCAATGCCATGAGCCGACCATCTACGTGCCACGCGGATGTACATACATACATACATATATACATAATAATAATAATAATAATAATATTCCATCGCAACTGTACATATACATGTCATACACGCATACAATACAGTCACGTTTGGGGAGAAGAAACAGTGGGGGACACAAATATAGTTGTAACGTCCACGCAAGACACCAACACAACACCATATACTACGCCGTTCGAAACTTGGGCTTTATTTGCTCAGTGGAGCCACGGTGAGCGCGTCCGTTCATATTTTCAAACCAACAATCGTTCAATCTTCTATTTCAACTCCAAACAGCCTTCACACACACTAAGACACAAACTTTCTCGTTTTATGAGACGTAGCAATGTTGCCGGTCAGTGGTTTGGTTGACGCGATGGAAGAAAAAAACGTGTAGCTCCAGATAGAGCGCACCACTCAGGAACTGTCTTCTCGAGAAGAGCCGAATAGATCTCAGATGGTAGCGGCATGACGGGGCCAGCGAACAAACCACTTTACACGTGGCAGCGTAGTAATAGGAACGGGGGCAAGGGAGAAAATCCAATGCCATGAGCCGACCATCTACGCGCCACGCGGATGTACATACATATATACATACATACATACATACATACATACATAATAATAACCATCGCATTTGCACATGGTACAAACACGTTTGGGGAGGAGGTTTATAGGCAGGAGAACACACGCAGTATCTAATGTCCACAATACTAGCACACAGCGAGATAGAAACAGTACTGTCCGCTAAAAACTTGGGCTTTATTTGCTCGTGGAGTCACGGGAGCGTGTCTGCATCCAAACCTTGAGGACTAGCCATCGTCTTCAACAAATGGTGACTCCTGCCCGTTAGTAATATAGCAGGCCACAAAAAGACACAAACTTTCTCATTTTTAGTTGGGGCAGCACCGTCGCATCTCGTAGGGTAGCAGCGGACCAGGTAGCGTAAGCGCGAAATTCCAATTATAGCTCACTGCCCAGAAAAACAGATGGAAACTCCTCGAGATGAGCCGAAAAGATGGTAGTAGTATGACGGGGCCAGCGAACACACCACGTTACACGTGGCAGCGTAGATAAAGGAACGGGGGCAAGGGAGAGACTCCAATGCCATGAGCCGCCCAACTACGCGCCACGCGGATGTACATACATACATACATACATACATACATACATACATACATACATACATACATACATACATACATACATACATACATACATACATACATACATACATACATACATACATACATACATACATACATACATACATACATACATACATACATACATACATACATACATACACACACACACACATACATACATACATACATACATACATACATACATACATGCATACATACATACATGCATACATACACATACACACATATACACTTACACACCCAACACACATACATACACACATGCACGCACACTTACACACACACACACGCACACACACACACACGTGATTTGCAGACACTTGAATAGCTAGCTTTTCAGAAAGCCTCTGGTACTCCACTTTGATCCACCCTGTCAACTAATAGTTTACATGTAATGGATTCACACATGTGATCAGGCTTGTAGAGCCACCATGGCAACCACGATGAACCTCAGTACCATAAAGAAGGAGGGAGTATTGATGTTGTCAAGAGGAAGTTGAGTATCCATTGGTAGGAGCACAGATAAAAAGGAGTGCAACCTCTATTTACCAAGAATGGGGATGTCTGCATGTCACCAAGGTAGTGAGAACGTGTGATGAATCTTTAGATATCGAAGTAGAGCAATCCAGAAACAGGTCGATCAACTTGAGTGGTGATACTATGTTGAACTACTGGATCAGGGTGAACTTGGTTGCAGATACAGATCTGATGGCTGCTCAATTCTACTACACACCCCAGCACTCTGATCTGGAGGTGGCTCAGTTCTACTACACACTCCAGCACTCTGATCTGGAGGTGGCTCAGTTCTACTACACACTCCAGCACTCTGATCTGGAGGTGGCTCAGTTCTACTACACACCCCAGCACTCTGATCTGGAGGTGGCTCAGTTCTACTACACACCCCAGCACTCTGATCTGGAGGTGGCTCAGTTCTACTACACACTCCAGCACTCTGATCTGGAGGTGGCTCAGTTCTACTACACACCCCAGCACTCTGATCTGGAGGTGGCTCAGTTCTACTACACACCCCAGCACTCTGATCTGGAGGTGGCTCAGTTCTACTACACACCCCAGCACTCTGATCTGGAGGTGGCTCAGTTCTACTACACACCCCAGCACTCTGATCTGGAGGTGGCTCAGTTCTACTACACACCCCAGCACTCTGATCTGGAGGTGGCTCAGTTCTACTACACACCCCAGCACTCTGATCTGGAGGTGGCTCAGTTCTACTACACACTCCAGCACTCTGATCTGGAGGTGGCTCAGTTCTGTGAAGCTTTACTGTTCACTATAATTGGGAGGACATAAACATATAAACAACATTTGAGCACACTTGAGGGTTGTAACTTACCTTGTTCAGAAGCTGAGAGTTTTTTCGTGGGAAAACGATAAGAGCTCACTTCCTGGGGACACTTTTTCCGCGGCCTTGGCATTAGTATCGCTTCATGGCTATTATCACGAGTGACATAATATGATGAATAGGATATCAAAAAACCATGGTGACATAGCTGATCTGTATAGAAATATTGGAGGGCTTTGCAGGTGCTAACTGCATCTCTTTCTCTCCCTCCTTTCTCTAGATTCAACCTATTGCCTGTCAGCTGGTGTCTGCTTTGTTCTACCTCCATTCACACCGCATTCTCCACAGAGATATGAAACCTCAAAACATTCTGATTGGGAAAAATGGAACAATGAAATTGTGTGACTTTGGGTATGTGTTGTGTGCTATCATTCTGACCCCTTCTGGGTCCCCCTTCCCGGGCCCACCCCCAACCCCGGGATTTATCGAACATGTTCCTATTACACACATGTATGTCAGGTTTGCCCGAGCAATGAGCAGAGAGACTGTAGTTTTGACATCTATTAAGGTCAGCAGTGTGTGTGTGTGTGTGTGTGTGTGTGTGTGTGTGTGTGTGTGTGTGTGTGTGTGTGTGTATCCTTGCTTTAAATGGGGGGAGGGGGGGGGGGGCCTAACCACAGGGGACTCCCCTATACATGTCACCTGAGCTTGTTCAAGAGAAACCATACAACCACACAGCTGATCTGTGGTGAGTTATGGAGGGGTGGGGAAGGGGGGGAGGTGGACAAGAGTTAATGTGTGTATTGTTGCTATGGTGATATAAGTGATAACATGCACACATCACTGCACAGGTCTCTTGGTTGCATCTTGTATGAGCTAGCCACGGGAGAGCCACCATTTTACTGCACTAGTATTGTACAGCTGGTGCATGTCATTGTAAAGGTGGGTGGGTACCCTACCTGTTGCCGTGGCTCCCACTGTCTATGTGGGGTCCCTCCCATCAGAATGAGGTGAAATGGCCTGGTGGGATGAGCCCTCACTTTGAAAGCTTTCTTCAAGGGCTGCTTCAGAAGGACCCACAGAAGAGGATGTCGTGGCCACACCTCCTGTACCACCCTTTCATTGGAGATGGTAGGTTGCCACATTGTGGTATCCCTTACTTGCCCCACCTCTTCCCTGGGGTATCCCTTTGCTTGCCCCACCTCTTCCCTGGGGTATCCCCTTCTTGCCCCACCTCTTCCCTGGGGTATCCCTTACTTGCCCCACCTCTTCCCTGGGGTATCCCCTTCTTGCCCCACCTCTTCCCTGGGGTATCCCCTTCTTGCCCCACCTCTTCCCTGGGGTATCCCTTGCCCCTCTCACACATTACTCCCTTCCCCTCCAGATCTGGACCTTCAATCGCTGCTGCAGTGTGCACAAGAAGGCTTTGCCATGGCCAATTCCAGAGAGGCCAGCGCTAAGCTTCCCCCTAGAGCCAAGGTTTGCAGCCCTTATTACATGTACCTCCCAGGGCACTCTTCCCCAGCCCATATCACCTCCCAGAGCACTCTCTTCCCCAGACCTTATTACCTCCCAACGCACTAAGAGCACCAGCCCTTATTACCTCCCAACGCACTCTCTTCCCCAGACCTTATTACCTCCCGGCGCACTAAGAGCACCAGCCCTTATTACCTCTCAGAGCACTCTCTTCCCGAGCCCTGTGTATTAATGGCCATGCTCACTGTTGTAGGCTAACAAAAAGCCACTGATGGAGGCTTGGAGAGAGCTAGACAGAGCCTATGGGCTCGATAGGGAAGGTCAGGGATCCAGGGACAATCAGGTATCTGTAACTAATCCCCAAAGGCCGACTTGTGACTCTCAGAGTTCTGAGGTTAGGCACATAGTTGAAATAGGAGTGATCTATTTGGTGCCTTGCTACCACCAGGGGCTAAGCAGTGATGATGAAGAGTTGGATGGAATGACAATTGACCACCTCATCACGGAAGGTAAAGCTTGTGTATCCTTGGAAACACATGGTTACCACGTCACACACACATACGCACGCACCACTTAGACCCTGACAAGGGTATTGTTGTCAACGATACGCTTGTATCAAAAATTGCCGTCAGATTGGCTCACCATCGGCAGGATCTGGGTGCACAGCAACATCTACGTGAATCAAGGGGATTGCTGAAGGTTCTTGGGTGTGTCCACACTCTTCTTGCTGACACACAGTGGTGAGTGCACCATGGCTAACTCTGTCGTCGTGGTTATGGTGTACGTTTGACTATTCAGTCCTCTGGCCTCAAAGTGTACTGTTATGGCGAGGTTTGGCTTTCCATCATGGTTGCTTGATGTAATGGAACAGCTGTGTTTCCACCCCCTCCCTCCTGCTTCCTGGGGAGAGTCCCTTCTTTGTCAACTAGCTGTCATGCTCTACTGGTGCTTCAGGAACATAGCCATATTCCTGGGGACCAGTCAAGAGAACAGTTTGCACTGCTTCATAGAGAGCATCCAAAGGACCTGTGTCCTAGCCAACATCCTGATATCACGGCAGTTGTCTCAACCCATTGTTGAGGTGTGTGTGTGTGTGTGTGTGTGTGTGTGTGTGTGTGTGTGTGTGTGTGTGTGTGTGTGTGTGGGTAGTATGACTTCTCATTTCACATTTCAGGTATTAAGGAGCATTGCTTGTGTGGTTGGTGTCAGTGAGAGATGGGATGGGGACCAGAAGGCCCAGTTATTGAGGTAAGCACAGAGTTGTCTTTTAGTTCAAACATGTCCTTTGTGTGTGTGTGTGTGTGTGTGTGTGTGTGTGTGTGTGTGTGTGTGTCCTCATCCATTCTCTGAACAGTGCATTAGACATGGAAGCTGTGATGTTGTTGCTTAGGACCAACAGTGAGGAATATCACCAACCTGTTACAGGTGTGTTGTGTGTGTGTGTGTGTGTGTGTGTTTATATGGCAACCCTCTCACATCAGAATTGTTATCTGCAATGGTGCAGTTGGACTCCTACTATGTCCAGTGGCTTGCTGACTGTCTTGACCATACTGAAGTACAAACATTTGACACACGTGCACACAATGCAATCATTTTCGTACCTGGTCCCCCCTCCTCCTCCCCCTCCTGGTGCCCTGGTCCCCCTCCCCCTCCTGGTGCTTAGGGACTATCTCCTGCCCTGGGAAGATGTTTGGTCACTCACGGCAACCAACAGACCGCTGTGGACTGTCTAATAGTATTGTGTAAGCTATTCAGACACTCAGCTGAGAATGTCTCCGTGGTCATGGATGTCATTGGACGTACTGAAGGTATGTCGGCTCTTGTTCTGTGTGCAGTGTGTGAAACCATGGAAACCACCACAGCTGATGCACAACTGAGCTACTTGTTGAATAGCCAAGATGCAGCTGTGAGGCTTCATACCTACAAGCTGATTGGTCTTTTGGCTAAAGTAAACACATCTGAGCTGAATTGGCTGTAAGATGTGTGCGTGTGTGTGTGTGTGTGTGTGTGTGTGTGTGTGTGGTTCATACAGAATGTCCCACAAGCAAGGGAAATTAAATTGTTCACTTCATGAAATGATGTAACAAAGAAACTGTTAATTAAGTATTAAATAACTGTGCAAGTGTTTTTTGCTCCAAGTGGTTAATAATTTTAACCATAGGGTCCAGTAAATGAAAGCCAGCAATAACCTTGTTTGATTAGAATGGTGCATTCCTCTGTGCTAATTGTCGTTGATTTGTGGGTGTGTGTTTTGTAAAGCAGTGACTGTACCATGATATGTTTGTGGTGTGTGTGTTTTCTACACAGGGCTCTCACTGAGAGGTTGTTACCATGGCTACAGTCCAGGGATGATGTGGCAGCACAAGAGGTATACTTAACCCCTTCTCCTGCCACTTCCATGGCTCCTTCCAGCACTGTAGCTAATGTCCTCCTCATGTGGTCACAGCCCTAAGATATGATGTCCTAATGTCCTCCTGTTAACAGCCATAATGTCCTCCTGTTAACAGCCATAATGTCCTCCTGTTAACAGCCATAATGTCCTCCTGTTAACAGGGCATCCTTTTTGCACTCGGGAATGTGTTCTGCTATCAGAAGCAGACATGCACACTGGGGTTAGTGGGCGCAGCTATGCCAGAGCTTACACACTTCCTTGCTTCCCACAACACACAGCTGGTTGACCGCAGTCTGGGTATGGTGGAGGGGAGGGGGCGAGGGGGATAGTGATGTAACCACAACTCTTCTTCCTCCAGCTTGCATAGCCAATGCTCTCCATCACTGTGAGAACTTACATCAGCTACTGTTGAAGCACAACATCCTCATCAGGTACACTGCTCAGTCATGTGATTATAGTGGAGGTCACTTATGGCGTTCTCTGCCCTCTCTCTCATCAGACTACTATCTCTGCTGTATGTCGGGTCCCCAGTACTATTTTCAGCCTCTCTCCTTCTGCACCTTTGCTGCCAATGCAAACCTCTTGTCAAGGTAACCCACCAACTTTTCACCAAACTACAGAACCTAACTCTTCCCCCCCCCCCCCCCCCCCCCCATCCTCCGTCCCTTGTGTTGGTCCTCTCTTAGCATCTCAAGGATGCAAAGTTCCATGAACACTGCATGCAAGTGGTGCAAGGTCTTCAGGGGAAGTCCCAGCTGGCCTCATCCGAGGAGAACACAGCTCTGGGTCTCTTAAGGAAATGTACCAAAGTGCTTAGATGATGATGTCGCAATATTTGTTCAGATGTGCCTGTACCACCTATCTATGTGTGCACCCTTGTGTCATGAGTTTATTTGTCACGCTTGTATGGTATGAAATAGTGGGTCTGGGAGCTAAACTAATTTCCAAAGACACTGGAAATGTACTTAGCTCATGCACGTACATAGTCAGGATGATTTTTAAAATAAAAAAAAGAAAAAAGTGAACTGAAAAAGTTGTCTTCAACTGTGCTGTATGCAAGGAAAACAACGCAGCAAAAAAAGGTAGTGAACAATTTGCATGTACTAGTTATATCTCCATGGTGTCACCAATGGGTGGGGCCATCATCATAGCAACGTTTGCTGGAAGAGGTAGCTGCTGGCGATCCAGCTGGGGTACCAGGAACCTTAGTCGGAGCTTGAGAGGTAACTGGAGGCTGGACACAACCTTCTCTACCTCTTCCCTGATCTGGTCACCTATGTGCATGTACTTGATGTGGTAACTATGGGCGGTGTGTAAAGGAAGCTGGAGGGATATGATTAGCACGCAGGAAAAGGGGGAGGAGTAAGAGGATACAGGAAGTCACAGATGGTGTCAGAACACTGCATCTGTCCGCCCTGCTGAGCATCCACTGTCTGTAACATATGGTACAGCTCCAAGACAACCTGTATCCATGTAGCCACAATGAACATAAGCACACACACACAAACACACACATAAACACACACACACACATAAACACATACACACACACACATAAACACACACACACACATAAACACACACACACACACACACACACACACACACACACACACACACACACACACACACACACACACACACACACACACACACACACACACACACACACACACACACACACACACACACACACACACACACACACACACACACACACACACACACCTCTAACAGTGCCTTTGGTCTCTCTATGCCCAGCCTGTTGAGAACTGGGCCTAGCAGGTGGCATACAAACAGCAGCTGTGTCTCATTCTGCACCAAGGGCCTGACTGTATTATGCAACCAGCTGTTGAAAGGAAGGGACAAGGGGGGGGGGGGGGGGGGGTAAGGGAAGTCATCCATGGGTCTCATTCTGTACCCTTGTAGCTCCAGAAGGGGACTGATGTTTGAATGGTGCCAGAATGCATGCATCATTGACAGAACACAGCCAACACGACTCCTGGGTCCAGTGACTACATGCAGTGTGTGGTCTGAACTTGGGATCCCTGAGGGCAGGGAGAGATTCCTTATAGTGCCCACCAGCTCTTCCATCAGCTGGGTCTGGAATGGCTTCTAATGGGAGAAATTTAGGGGGGTGAGGGGGTGGCGATGTTTGAGACTTATGGACTGGGGACTAGAGGGCTTACCGGCAATGACATGTACAGCAAACCCATTGCATTGATCCAGGCAAGAACCGTGTCAGTACCTTTTTCAGACAGAGAGGCAGCTCTGAGGGCAAGTAAGTAGTCAGTAGAGGATCACATGGGGTGTGGAATGTGTGTGTGTGAGAAGGGAGGAGGGTGTAGACTGACTTGCTATAAAGGGCTTCCAACAGTTGCTGTGAGGCCAACTTGGCTGTCACTGGAAGAGACAGTAGCTCCACACAAGTGGTGTAATGAACAAAGAGAAGAGGACCTGAGAATTCACCAAACTGCCAATTGCACGTTGGAACACAGACGTTGAAGGGCTGAAGGCCTGGGGAAGAGTATTAGTGGGGCGTGGTGTGGTACTATAGGGCCATGGAAGGAGGAGGAAGGAGGAGGAGGAGGAGGAGGAGGAGGGGAGGAGAAGGAGGAGGAGGAGGAGGAGGAGGGAAATTATGTCCTTACCTTCAACTAACTTCTCGATGACCTTCATGTAGTAAGGTGTGGTGGGCTTCCATAGAGGACCATCACGTGGTGTGCGGAGGTGTTTACTGAGCTCAGAGGTGAAGTACCTATTGATCCAGGAAAGAGGGGATAGGGAGGTGGGAAGGGGACTGCACTAGAGGGGATAGGGAGGTGGGGAGGGGACTGCACTAGAGGGGATAGGGAGGTGGGGAGGGGACTGCAGTAGAGGGGATAGGGAGGTGGGAAGGGGACTGCACTAGAGGGGATAGGGAGGTGGGGAGGGGACTGCACTGGAGGGGATAGGGAGGTGGGAAGGGGACTGCACTAGAGGGGATAGGGAGGTGGGGAGGGGACTGCACTGGAGGGGATAGGGAGGTGGGAGGGGACTGCACTAGAGGGGATAGGGAGGTGGGGAGGGGACTGCACTAGAGGGGATAGGGAGGTGGGGGAGGGGACTGCACTAGAGGGGATAGGGAGGTGGGGAGGGGACTGCACTAGAGGGGATAGGGAGGTGGGAGGGGACTGCACTAGAGGGGATAGGGAGGTGGGAGGGGACTGCACTAGAGGGGATAGGGAGGTGGGAGGGGACTGCACTATTGAGCCTTACCATTCTACACCCTTCTGTTGTGATCCTGTTGTGTGGCCATGTGCAGGAGGGGATGGTGTGTATGAGGGGAGGGTGTGCATGATGGGAGGTGTGCATGAGGGTAGGTGTGCATGAGGGTAGGTGTGCATGAGGGGAGGTGTGCATGAGGGTAGGTGTGCATGAGGGGAGGTGTGCATGAGGGTAGGTGTGCATGAGGTGAGGTGTGCATGAGGTGAGGTGTGCAAGAGGGGAGGTGTGCATGAGGGGAGGTGTGCATGAGGGTAGGTGTGCATAAGGGTAGGTGTGCATGAGGGCAGGTGTGCATGATGGGTAGGTGTGCATGATGGGAGGTGTGCATGAGGGTAGGTGTGCATGAGGGTAGGTGTGCATGAGGGTAGGTGTGCATGAGGGTAGGTGAGCATGAGGTGAGATGATATGCATGTGGAAAGGGCCGCAAATGAACAAATGCAGATAATTTTGCCACACACGCTCAATAGCTGAAAGGATTATTGGAAAAGTAAGGTGGCAGGTACCGTGCTGTTAGAACATTATGTTAGGTAGGGGGAGTGGAGATGCCTCAACACCTTATGGTAAGACTAGCCCAGTTGTGGAGGACTGTCAAGAACAGCTTACCTATGACAGTGAAGGTCAGCTTCTTCTTGAGATGAGGCTTTTCAGAAAGACTGGATTCATAGAAGTGCATAGTGGTATACAGATACGTCATGGGGTGCTCTAAAAGGAGAAGAACATGGGGTGCTCTAATAAGAGATGAAGCAAGAAGCAGACTGCTGATCATACAAATACGTCCTTGAAAAAGTCTTTTCGGAGTAAGCCATGACAATGCTTACATGCAAACATGCATGCATTTTTAGACAAAAGATAAAAGATCGGAACCATTAAACAACATCAGACATGTCCAATACAACACATTTGCTACTTACCATGGAACTTATACAGGTGGCCATAGCGATCCAACAGCTGCTCCAAAAACTGGGTGGTGTCTGAGAGTTCCAGCAGTCTCTGAATCAGTAGATCCAGCACCTGTACATTATAACATGTTACATAACATGCTGAAGAGATGGTACACGTTGTACTCACAGGAAGGAACCGAAGACAGACGTTCCCTTAATAGCAAGCCAGAAAGGGAGAGAGAGTGGGGAGGTGGGAGGAGAGGGGGGAGTGGTGAGGAGACAAGGAGTGTTAACCGAGCATATTAACTGAACCAGGGGTAAATGTGGGTTCACAACGTCAACGTGATGTTATGTGCTGACGTTGGATTAGAAGTCTAGTCTATTCCAACATAAACGTATCATCACCTTTACGTTGATGTTACACTGGGCTATCTTCATATTGTAACCTGCCTTTAGGTATATGGTGAAGTGACATATGGTTACCCTAGTTACCCTAGTTACCCCTGGTTACACCTGTTATTATGGTGCCCACTGCATTTGGGCCAAATGGGAAGGGACTTAGGGAAACATACCAAAATACATTGGTAGCATGGAGACTTTTGGAGGAGGTGATATTCCAGCAGTACTGGGATGGAAGGTTTCTGGATATTGCTGGGGACAGCAAAAAAAAACACCTCAAGTCTCCTCACATAGCACCACACATCTCCACACACACTGATCACATAGCACACATCCCACACACACTGATCACATAGCACACATCTCCACACACACTGATCACATAGCACACATCCCCACACACACTGATCACATAGCACACATCCCCACACACACTGATCACATAGCACACATCCCCACACACTGATCACATAGCACACATCCCCACACACACTGATCACATAGCACACATCTCCACACACACTGATCACATAGCACACATCCCCACACACACTGATCACATAGCACACATCCCCACACACTGATCACATAGCACACCCCACACACACTGATCACATAGCACACATCTCCACACACACTGATCACATAGCACACATCCCCACACACACTTAACACTTTCAACCTCCTCCCCTCACCTTATCTTGGTCCCACCATTCACCTTTCCACACCCCCTCCCCATTCACCCCTCCACACACCCTCCACACACCCCACCACAAACCCTCAGGTACACTGTATGCTTTTGGTCCCAGCTTGGGACCTCCCAGTAGTTAGGTGGTACCTAGGTGAGGTACAGAGGTATAGAGGAGAAGAGGAGGAGGAAGGAGGAGGAAAGGGAGGAGAGGTAGGAATGAAAATAGAACAATTGAAGATGTGGTAAGGGTGATGGTGGGAGGGGCATGTTATGTGGCTGGGAGGATGGTGATGGTGGGAGTGGCTAGAGCAGTGTAGCAATGAGGTTGTGGGGTTGACATAACACACTAAGTGATCCTGCCAATTCAAACTACCCCAACTGAAAACTTACCTCCCTCACAAAGAATGACACCCTTTGGCTGAACTCTTGGGGTACCAGCAGAAGGTGACGAAGTAATGCCATACAAACCTGGGCATCCTGACCATCATACCTCCTCAGAATCTATATTCATATGTACATACGTGTGTGCATATGTGTGCACACAAGTGTACATGTGTGCATATGTGTGTGTACATGGATGTGCATGTGGACCAAGAGAAGGTCATGGTGAAAACACACCACAAGCCTAGCTCTCTCGTGATCACCATCATACTACTGCACACACCACAAGCCTAGCTCTCTCGTGATCACCATCATACTACTGCACACACCACAAGCCTAGCTCTCTCGTGATCACCATCATACTACTGCACACACCACAAGCCTAGCTCTCTCGTGATCACCATCATACTACTGCACACACCACAAGCCTAGCTCTCTTGTGATCACCATCATACTAACACTCACTGCACACATTCACTAACATTCACCACACACAACACACTAACACCCACACTAACACCCACACTAACACCCATGCTAACACCCACACTAACACCCATGCTAACACCCACACTAACACACACTAACACTCACCATACACAACACCAGTCGGTCAAGAAAGACAATGTTATATTTCCACACCAGATCATTGAATTTTGTCATGACCTGGAAATGAAGTAAAAGTGGTGGGTTAAGAGGTGGAGTTAAAGAAAGGGGAGAAATGAGGAGGAAGGAAGGGAGGAGAAGGAAGGAAGGGGAGGAGGAGGGGGAGGGGGAGGAGGAGGAGGAAGGAAGGGGAGGAGGGAGAAAGGGGAGGAGGGAGGAGGAAGGGAGGAGGAAGGGAGAAGGGAAGGGAGGAGGAAGGAAGGGAGGAGGAGGGGAGGGAGGAGGAAGGAAGGAAGGCGGGAGGAAGGAGGAAGGAAGGGGAGGAGGAGGTAGGAGGAAGGGAGGAGGAAAGAAAGGAAGGAGGAAGAAAGTTAAGGTAGAGGGGAAGAGGTGGGTGGGATCAAGCAATGAGACCGCATTGCCTTACATTATTCAGTTGGTTGTTGGAGGTATTTGTGTACACCACATAGTCCACCAGCTTCCTCACTTGCGCTCCTTGCTTCTTAGGGACACCAAGAAGCGCAATCCTAATGGGTACAGTACAGGGACTTAATAACCAGTACTTAATAACTGATACTCAACCCAAGCAATTTTCAACTTCTAGTCCCCTGACCTTTCCAGTCCCAACAATGTAATGAGCTTACTTCAGACAGGTGTTAGGAATGGATCCAGTCTCAAGCAGGAGCCTCCAAAGAACACTATGGTAATGATGTCGTCATTACATCATTAAAAAATGCACAAACACACACACACACACACACGTAAAGTTTTCAGTAAAAATGCTCTAAACGACCACACCCACCCACCATAAAGCACAACCTCACCCACAACAAAGAAATAGCCACACCCACCAGTAAAAGAATGCAGAAGAATCAGTCTCAATAAACAATTGAAGTAACTCTACATCATTGTTCTTGGCTATGAGATGAGAGGAGAGAGATGGTGCATGTGTGTAAGAGGTACCATGACATTGTGAGACGCACATTTGTAGCGCCTGAGCTCCTCATCAACCTTATTGGTCAGGATGGTGCGATGATCAGCAGGGAGGGGAAAGAAACAGTGTTGGTGGAAAGAGTGAGGGAAGAAAGGTTGAGCTGACTCTGACCATCTGCAGAGGTGTCGGTGTGTAGATGGGATGAGGCATATTGTGAGTGCAGATGGTGGGGCAGTGTGTGATGGGGGTGTGCAGATGAGGGTGGGGCAGTGTGTGTGGAGAGTGGTAGTGTCACCGTGACAGTGTAAATGAAATTATTTTTAACAACTAAGTCAAATACACACATCCTTTCCAAAGGACAACCCTGCATAATTTATGACGCACTCAATCAGCTGTAATTTCATTAGCATGTGGTAGAGTTGAGTGGTGTAGTGATGAGCAGGTGTGCATAGTGGTGGTGTAGTGATGAGCAGGTGTGCATAGTGGTGGTGTGACAATATAGTGGGTGTACACAGTGAGTGCACAAATGGACGATGATCTCACGAATGAGGGGTAGCCGTCTGCACAGCTTTCATGAAAGGGTCCAGCCAGCTTGATGTATCCATGTCTGTGGAGGATAGAGTGTCACATGACTGCCACATGACTGCCACATGACTTACTTGCTATGTGTACAGTCTGTGCAATAATTAGAACAAAAACTTTGTTCAGTTCTTCAGAATCTGCTGACAGGAGCTAAGTGGGGTGACAAGAAGAGATGGGGAAGAGGGGGAAAACATGGCTGCTAGACTCGACAGCAAACACGCAATAAAGGGTGATGTAACACAACATCTCGTGCATCACATGACACCAACACAGATCACATGACACGCAGGACCTACAACTTTGGGGTCAGCAACACACAGTTTGGCCAGCTGGACAAGGAACTCAGGAGTGTTGAGACCTTTAATTATCCGCAGGATGGCTGCCTCTACACTAAAAACACACACACACACACACACACACACACGCACACAGCCTGTGTTACAGCATTGCATAGCCATACAGCTACATTCAAATGCAAACCCCTCCTTCACCTCACCCTCCTTCACCTCACCCTCCTTCACCTCACCCTCCTTCACCTCCCCTCCTCCACTCCCCTCCTTCACCTCCCCTCCTTCACCTCCCCTCCTCCACTCCCCTCCTTCACCTACCCCTCCTTCACCTCCCCTCCTTCACCTCCCCTCCTCCACTCCCCTCCTTCACCTCCCCTCCTCCACTCCCCTCCTTCACCTACCCCTCCTCCACTCCCCTCCTTCACCTCCCCTCCCCTCTTTCACCTACCCCTCCTCCACTCCCCTCCTTCACCTACCCTCCTCCACTCCCCTCCACCTACCCCTCCTCCCCTCCCCTCCTTCACCTACCCCTCCTCCACTCCCCTCCACCTACCCCTCCTCCACTCCCCTCCTCCACTCCCCTCCTCCACTCCCCTCCTCCACTCCCCTCCTTTACCACATTTAAGCACCCCTCAAGAACAAAACTTCACGCCAGCCGTCATGCATCAGGTTAACAAACCTGATGAAGAGCTGATTGGGTATCATGTTGACACTGGCCACAGTCTGGAATTGCTGCAACATCTGAAATTTAATGTTGAACTGCAGCTGGAGGTGAATACCGCGGTACGTGATGAGTTCAAGCAAGGCGTGCAGCACGTGCCAAGACTGGGTCTTGAAGGCAGTAGGTATAAGTTGGGCTAAGAGAGAACAGGGGAGAGAGAACAGGAGAGAGAGAGAAATAAAGTGTTCAAATGGAAAGAGCAAGGCGAGAGATACAGGGGTGTGGCCACAGAGATACAGGGGTGTGGCCACAGAGATACAAGGGAGTGTGGCCACAGAGATACAGGGGTGACCAGAGATACAAGGGGATGTGGCCACGAGGCAGGGCTGAAAGAAATAATGCTAATGCTCACTTTGCAAATTTCTTATCCCTAGCCACACCAGCAAACGTCCATAGGACTCCAGCAAGGCAGGCACCAGCGGCTGTGGGTCCTGCTGTTTGGGTCCCTCGGCTATCTTCATAAGGTGGTTCTTGAATTTGTCCATCAACCTAGCCACAGCAAATCACATGCTGATCACATGATGCAAGGCACAGCTCACCTGACTTTGGCGTGCATGGTGAGAACATTGAGAGTTGCACACGCAAGGGGGGTTGTGGGGGCTGGGGAGGAGGTTGTGGACCCTATAGTGCTTTCCAGCAGCACATTCACCAGCTTTTCGTTGCTGTTGTCTGAAGATGTGATGTGCATGTGACAGCAAGTGCACACAGAGGGGGCAAATAGGGGGGCTCACAGAGGGGGCTCACAGAGGGGCATACAGAGGGGGCATACAGAGGGGGCTCACAGAGGGGGCATACAGAGGGGGCTCATAGAGAGGGGGCACACAGAGGGGGCTCATAAATGGTGCATACAGAGGGGGCTCACAGAGGAAACATACAGAGGGGGCTCACAGAGGGGGCTCACAGAGGGGGCATACAGAGGGGGCATACAGAGGGGGCTCACAGAGGGGGCACACAGAGGGGACATACAGAGGGGGCTCACAGAGGGGGCATACAGAGGGAGGTACACAGAGGAGGCACGCAGAGGGGATTCACAGAGGGGGGGGGGCTCACAGATGTTGAGTAAAAGAGGAAGGGTGTAGTCCTTCATAGCAGCAGAAGCAACAGGTGGCTCCTCATTCTGCTTCTCAATCCATCTGCAAATCCATGAACACTCAATCCACAGATACACATCTTACCCCACACATAACCATCACATCCCATATGAGCATTAGATTATACCCCCTCCACACATATTACCCCCTCCACATACACCACCATTGCATCCTTCATCCCCCACCTCCACACACACACATTCACATATCCATCATCAATATCCTACTCAATCTGTTTTCTGAGAAGGCCTGGGGTAGTCCTAGGAAGAGTGACCCTCTCTGCTTCTGCCTGTTACCAATACAGTGTGCAGTCAAAAACATAGCTCATAAACATCCCTAATAAAAGCACACCTTTTTGGTATAGGAGATCCAGAGAATAGCCATTGAGACGTCAAAAACGCAAGACGGTTTAGAAGTGTCTGGAATAGGCAGAGGCTGAAAACCAAGCACAACAGTGAAACACCAGGCCAATACAGAGATTCTCACCTCCTTGTCTTGGTAAAGAAGGTCAAACACACTTATGACGGGAAGGAACTCCTTCTGGATCCAAATGTTGCTGGGCTGTTTTCAGATGGGTATCACATGACAGACACCTGACATGCATGTGCAAACCTGTGGAGCCTTTGCTGAAACATTGATACTAGTGCTGGTGGTGAACTGGAGGATTGTCCACATGAGATAACCACGCCCCTTACGATAATGCAACTGGTGCAGCTGAAACAAAGCCATACCCATCATCACATCATGCACCACCCTGACAATGTACATACATACATACATACATACATACATACATACATACATACATACATACATACATACGTACATACATACATACATACACACATACATACACATACATACATACACATACATACATACATGCATGCATACATACACACATACATACATACATACATACATACATATACATACACATACATACATATATATATATATATATATATACATACATACATACATACACATACATCCATATACATACATACATACATACATACATACATACATACATACATACATACATACATACATACATACATACATACGTAGACAAACCTTTGAATACACAATAGTTCCATTGCAGCCATACTAAATATATCAACTACGTTTCACACCTCACTATCACACACCTTCTCTCTTAACCGCTCCAGAACAGAGCCTAGAGGGGCTAGCTGGAGGTAGCTGTAGAAGATGAGGATGTTGGCCACCTGGTTCCACATCTCAAACAGCCTTTGGGCCTCTTGGTTGTGCTCAGATAGCTCCATGGCAACCACACCAAGGCGAGCAATGGCTTCTTCAACAAACTGATTAGGCTGTGAGATCTTAGTAACACGATACTTTAGGAAGAGGACTGGGGAAAGGGGCCACCTACACATACCTGCCTAGGTAGACTAAGAATGGGAGAAATGACGTCCTTGGAATTAGGCTGCATCACCACATAGTAAATCAGGTCTTCCTGAGGCTTCAACAGTGCCTGTGGTAACGATGAAGGGTGTAAATGTACGCATTTGATGTGTTGTGAGGGTGCTGTGTGTTGTGAGGGTGCTGTGTGTTGTGAGGTGTTGAGGGTGCTGTGTGTTGTGAGGTGCTGTGTGTTGTGAGGGTGCTGTGTGTTGTGA
The DNA here is from genome assembly GCA_963681505.1 of Eunapius fragilis. NCBI lineage: Eukaryota > Metazoa > Porifera > Demospongiae > Spongillida > Spongillidae > Eunapius > Eunapius fragilis. The sequence continues at coordinate 790,321 of OY811991.1, forward strand.
GGGTACTGTGTTGTGAGGGTGATGTGTGTTGTGAGGGTGCTGTGTGTTGTGAGGGTGCTGTGTGTTGTGAGGGTGCTGTGTGTTGTGAGGGTGCTGTGTGTTGTGAGAGTGATGTGTGTTGTGAGGGTGCTGTGTGTTGTGAGGGTGATGTGTGTTGTGAGATAGTCACAGTCATCTCAACTACAAGATGATGAGCAGAAGTGGGTGTGGCCTAAAGGTGTGTTTGTACATGCAGGTACATAGCCAAACAACTGGACACACCAAATGCTCACCTCCTTGTAAGGTAGGAGCCCTTTTAAGGTGTAGCAGCCATGTCGGGTAGAGTCAAGCCTCCACGCGTTAACAGGCATGTAGGTTGTGGATACCCCAAGCACAGGCCGCAGGAATGGAAGGACTGGGGTGGAGGATGGTGAAATACCTTTAACTCCCTCCAAAGTGCTACCCAAACACCCTATGTCATTGCATTACCCTAACCCCCAGTATCACAGTGCTATCCTGACACACTCCGTCACTACACACACACACACCTATCCCAGACACCATCTCAGCAGTGGTGACCATTCCATTACGCAGGGTACCAATGACATCCTTGCAGATCTATGAGAAAGGGCTAACAATGGAAGGGGGCATCAATAAGAGCAATGATTACCCAGTGTGGCGTGTGATTCTTGTCTGGATACTGTCTTTGGATCTGCCAAGGAGCATACACACATTCACACATACACATTAACATATGCAAACATTCACAACCTGTGCACATTGGAACCTTAAACCATGCACACACAAAATGATATGACATCACCTCATCGTGTGCGAAGTAAGCAGGCATAAGGGCCGAGTTTCTGTTGAGGATGTACGCGAGAAGCTACACACAGAGAGGGAGTGTGTTTAAAAGAGAATGGAGCCCATGACATAATACCTCCTGGCCTTGTTGCAAAGCCAGTGTGTGGTGTTCTGGGACTACTTGCGGCAGCTGGTCGAATTTCTGCAGTAGCAACTTTGTCAAATCTCTGCATCCCTAAGAGAAGAAAGGTGGAAGAGAAGGAACAAGAGAGAAAGGTGGAAGAGAAGGAACAAGAGAGAAGGATGGAAGAGAAGGAACAAAAGAGAAGGATGGAAGAGAAGGAACGAGAGAGAAGGGTGGAAGAGAAGGAAGGAGAGAGAAGGATGGAAGAGAAGGAAGGAGAGAGAAGGGCGGAGTATATCACAAGGGCTATTACATACAACGTATAGCAAAACAGCATACTTTGTAGTCAACACCTCCAATAATATCCTTCACAAACTTCAGAGACTCCCGCCAAACCATCTCTTTGCTCAGGTCCAGAGAACGTAACACCACCTCGCATACCAAACTGCATGTATGAACAAATAGGAAAGGGGAGGAGGTGAGACACTGGACCTGCACAATGTGTGCATGCAGCCAATGACGCTTCAATACGGTACTACCCACCGAGGTTGTAACGTTCCCATGGCGACCAAGCTAGACACTACCTTCAAGAGGTGGACAACCCGTAAGTGGTTCACTTGGTTGGTTACAAAGAGAATGTACTGCTCCAGGTGGAGGCGATGTGTCTCCTAAGATGTAAGGAGTGTGGATGGGCATTAACTGGAATATTGCATGGACACGAAATACACCAAAATATGCATCAGTTTTTTTTTTGCAGGTTTTGTGATGACATCACACCACACACTCACATACATATAAAATATAATACATACGCACATACAAATACATACATACATACATACATACATACATACAAACAAATACATTACATACATACATACATATATACATACATACATACATACATACATACGTACATACATACATATGTACATACATACATATATACATACATAAATACATACATAATAATAATAATACATACATACATACGTACGTATACATACATACATACATACATACATACATACATACATACATACATACATACATATATACACATATGTATATGCACATACGCACATATACATACACTCGCATATGCACAACGGACGACACGCACAAGTGTTACCCACTGGTGGGGATGAGTTGAACAGCATCTTCATAGTTTCCAGCAGATCCTCGTGGGGCGGCTTTGGGCTCGGCGCTAGCACCCTCTTCATGCAGCTGTTACATTTATTTTTAAATGGCTCCCTCTCTCTCTCTCTCTCATAAATATTTTCTTACCCGTGAAACAAGGACTCCAATGAGTTCTCGACCTGTATAAAAGCAGAGCCTGTCCATCGACTATCATTCATTGCCGCACGCCTACCGTGGAAGCCTCGAGGATGGCGCTCATGTTGAAGCGCTGCTGGCTGGTCTGAGCCATGGTCCCACTTGCCACAAACGCCAGCTCCGATGTTGCCATAAATTATGTGCCTGCTGGCGCGTTGAAGCGCAATGTTGGTTCCTGAAGGGTTATCCTTGGTATTCCTAACTAAAAATTTCGCGGCAAATTCAAAGCCGGCCAGCCACAGAAACGTCGAGAACGAAGCCATCAAGGAGCAACTATGCGATAATGTGTGTGGAAGGGACAACGTATCTCAACTCTATACATGTATGATGGCCCATTTTGAGTATTAATTTTAATCACAATTCAGCAGCCCAGCGGTATATAGACATAGCAATAATGGCGCTTGAAGATATTATCGTTGATGCATGACGTCATGTGATTGTTGTGTAATTAAATATTAATGACATCACAGTTATTGCGCTACTTCTGATAAACGCGCATGCGCATCGTTTGATCTCGTTTCAAGAGTTTCCATAACGGCAAATTCGTCTTCTCGGCGCAGAATGGAAGCCACCTGTAGCGAAACTCCAGAGGAAATTGTCGGTCCGCAATGGGATTATGAACTGCTTCAGGGACGGCAGTACTTTGAGGGGAAAAGTTCACACTTGACCAGTTTTGCATTGCAAACTCAAAGACACAGACGAAAGTTACGACAAGAGCAATTTGTTCTCAACAGCCTACCGCTAGATCTGCTAGCTGAGGAATGGCTAGGTCGCAGCAGCGTAAGCTTATCGACACGTGCCTATTTGGCGTCTCGCCTGCTGCCAACCCTTGTAATGGGCTTGGATAACCTTCTCGTTGAAGTTAGCAAACAAGGACTACACATTGAGCCTCAACCTCATCACAATTTCAACCCCGTCAATTTTCTGGCCCGGTACCTGATGCGGAACAACCCGAAGTATTGCGGCAATCTTCCGGAGATGTCGCCATACAACAGAAGCATGCGAAGAGTCGCGGACGAGCTGAATACATTGTTTAGCACAACAGAGGATGAAGAAATAGTCAAACTGAAGGCCGAGTCCAAACTGCGCACCCAGCAGAGGCTTCAGGAGCAGAGAGATAAGCTGCTAGAAGAGAACAGGAGAGTGATGAAGCTTGACGAGGTGTTCAAGCACTGGGAACTCGGAACGGGAGAAGGTATTCCTGCCAGTCAGGTAAATTCCTCGCACGCACGTCCTCGTGACTTGTTATTTGTATTTTCCCGTCACATATAGGTAGCTCAAGCGCTTCGAGCGTGGACGTCGGAGAACGGCAATGCGGGTACGTGTAGACATTTAATTTACTTGTGGTGACTGCGCGCGCTACTCCCAGACCATTGCTATGCTGGGCCCGACAACGCAGTTATGTTACAGTCCGAGTTCGTCAATGTAAGTGGAAAACATAAATTATTATTGCTATTTACGTAACAGATTGAACGTGACGCTGGTCAGAGCCAATGCAAAGGCTTCGCTAAGCAGAGTTACTCTAGGTTAAAATGGTAGTACAAGGACTGTAGTCGGTTAATAATATTTTAGAATGCGCAGTCTCAAAAGATTACACATTTGGGAATACATGTGATGCATTATTTGAACTGTGGCCATGTTATCACAAGTTCATACAAAACCTACAGGAAATGATGAAGACGACACAAATCCTACCTCCGGATACTTTCAATATACTTGCAGAATATTTGTGCACCCTAGGGAAAGAGCGTGCTCAGAGCAAGATGAGAAGAGATAGGATGTGGGTACACATTGACAGGCAAATACCCTGCATATCACACAGTATGCACTTGTCCATCCAGGTGCCTATTTGTCGACACATTCAATGATTGTGCCTCCCATAAGGTAAGAGAGGTCTGGTCCATTAGTGCTTGATCCTGCACACACACACGCACACACACACACACAACACACACACACACACACACACACACACACACACGCGTGCGCACACACACCTGTTCACTAATGATCTACTCTACCGGTTCCCATCTATTGCCGACTCCTTTCCCTTCATTAGGATGATGCACTTGACAGGGTTCGAGTGCTCTACCTACTGGCAAGGTTCTATGGAGATGCTCCACAGGAGATACAGAAGAAGCTAAGGAATCCACGCAGATGTATTTGAGGGATGGGACCAGGGGGGGGGGGGGGGGGGGGAGGATACATAAGACTGGAGAGGGGGATAGATAAATAAAGTAAAGTGCATATACAAAGTGCTAGATTGGGAGGATTAGGGGAGGAGATTGAGAGGATTAGGGGAGGAGATTGGAGGATTAGGGAAGGAGATTGTGGCGGATACTAGAGGAGGAGATTGGAGGATTAGGGGAGGAGATTGTGGAGGTATGATGCTCATGTTATCATATTATAGGGCCTATGGCAGAGCCTGTTGAAGGGGAGGAGTGGGAGGAGGAGGATGAGATACCTACCCACTCCAGCCTTTCTGAGCAGGACTCCTTGGATATGACGTCTCCCTCCAGTGCTGTCCATAACACTCCAAGGGTCATGGACTATAAAGATGGTAGCCACCACGATCTGAAGGACATGACAACCAAACCTGTTTCTCCAAACAAGTCTGGCCAGGGAATTGCTCGTTCTGCAACTGGAAAGACCAAAGGCTCTCACACACATACAACATCATCACATTGCTGCAAAGACTCACCAATTAGCTGCATGGTTAGCACCAGCAGACGGGCCACCTCCATACTCAAATCCAGGCTTCTGTCAGGTAGCAATGCCTTCACTGCTACCCCCAACGTTGCTTTAATCAAAACCTGCTTGCAGGAATGACATCACAGCCGACCACTCCCACAGGACCTGGAAGTGTGTGGAACTACAGCACCTTAACACAACCTCAGTTTGTGCACCTGGTCGACCTCTTCCTTGGGGAGGAGGCCCCAAAGTAGGACACACCCACCACTACTCTCACAACCCCATGCATACCCTTTCTTGGGGCAGGTCTGTTGCAGACGAGCTAGCAGCCTACCTGAAGAGCAACTACCTGGAGACAGATGAAGAGAGAGCAGAGAGATTGCACGCAGTGGGTCTTTCCCTGTCCCCTCTTATAGGATCACCTGAGCACTTACATCCCCCCCCCCCCCCACACACACACACACAGACTCAGCAGCACACAGCAAGCCTCCACAGACACCACCAGGTGGAGGCCATCTTTTCCATATGGGACAATGACCACTCTGGGTATATCGAGTATGAGGAACTAATGCTGGTGCTGGACAGGTGGAAGGAAGGACCAGCTAAACAAGCGCAGGAGGAGGGTGAGTGTGAGGAGGGTGGAGGGTAGGCAGGTATGGGTTAATTGGATTGTTACCATAGCGATAAGGGTTCTGGCTTCCCTTGATGCCCCCCATGGAAGGCTGGGGAGGAGTCAGTTCCACCTTTACATCGAGCAGCTCACTGCAAACCTTCCACATGACAAGGCCGAGGAGTTTATGGAGATGTTGAGTGCAAGTGTGAAGGTGTGTTCATGGGTAGTGTGAAGATGGTGTGGTGTGAAGGTGAGGTGCCACATGGTGTGAAGGTGTGGTGCCATGTGGTGTGAAGGTGTGTTGCCATGTGTGTTGCCACGTGGTGTGAAGGTGTGTTGCCATGTGTGTTGCCACGTGGTGTGAAGGTGTGTTGCCATGTGCTTAGGCTAATGTTACATGCACCATCCCATGTGCACACATACAGCTAACATTTGAGGAGCTGCAGCGTGGTAAAGAGAGACAGACACTGCTTCAAAGGATATCATTACTGGGTAGGGCAGGGGGACTTTCCCCTGAGATAGCAATGCATGCTGCCATTGCTGCTATACAAGAGGTGAGGAGTGGGGACGTAAGGAGTGGGGATGTGAGGAGTGGGGATATGAGGAGTGGGGATATGAGGAGTGGGATGTGAGGAGGGAGAGGTTGGTGATGGATGTGAGGAGGGAGAGGTTGGTGATGGATGTGAGGTGGAGGGGACTGTGGATTCTGATAGCTCAATATACAGTTAACCACAGGTTTCTAAGCACTTTTTATGTACACTGTTCCTCAAGAACAGAATTTATACCTCTTGCTGTACTGTTTATTAGCTAAATTAGCCCATGCAGTGTTAACGGAAAATGCGATCGATCTTGGCAGGATGCTTCAGCATTCGGAGGCTCTAAGAGGGTAGGTGTGGCTGTTGCCACACTGAGCAACTCTGAGGTGCCCCATCTTCATTTCAAAGCTGCCTCTGATGAGTGCCGAGATTGGGTCGTTGGGAGAAAGCTGGATTCCAGCAAGGCCCAGGTCAGTATGTGAGGGGGATAGAGGGGGGAGAGGGTTGGAACTACTCCTCTCTCTCTCTAGGTTAGCTTTGAGGCCGTGCACACTGCCCATCCTGTGCATGTGCCAGACATCAGGAAACATGGAGCAGTGTTCTTCTTTTGTCCAGAGCGCGAGTCATCCGATGAGGTAAGAACCGCTGACAACTGATCTATGTATTGCATTGGTACATGGTAAATGAACTATGGCCTATGGTTTTCTCTTTCTCTCTCTCTCTCTCTCTCTCTCTCTCTCTCTCTCTCAGTACAATGGGTCACTTGTAGTGGTCCCTATCATTAGTCCTCATCAACATGTTATTGGAACATTCAGTGTGGACACCCTCACTGATGATGACACTATTGACACCTGCTTCAGGCGTCATGAGCTCCACTTCTACCAGGTGACTACTCCCACAAACATCACACGCTCTGATTCCAATACCTTCCCCCCCACCCCCCAGGGGGTGGGCTCTTGCCTAGGAGAGGTCCTCAATTGGATTGATGTGCGGCAAAAGCTGGTGGATGTGTCCACATCTGCTCTCAGCTGGATACACCTCAGGTGCCCACAGGTATCCCTATCTGATGTGTACCTGGTGGAGCCATCAGAGGTACTCATGACCCATGATGGGCGGGGGGTGGGGCGTACTAAGCAGTACGTGATCTTCTTGTATCCTTAGGTCCAGGGCAAGTTCTCGCTTCGTAAGGTGTTGGCTACATGTCCAGGAGGGGTTAAAAAGACAATCAGTGACAGCAAGAGCTTTAAACTGGATGATGACCTGTTCAGGTTTGTTCAAGCTAGGAGTTTGCGACCCCTTCTTTCTGCAGACTGACTCCATCTTTATCACAGGGAATACCTGTTTCATTGTGTGGAACACTCGGAGTGTACGTCTGCGTATGCCTATGGATGGCACCATATTGCCCATCCCTTGAGGGACCATACAGGGTGTGCTGTGGCCGTGATCGACATTGCCACACCTCCATCCTCCTCCCTTGGCACACACCAGACCAGCGAGGTGGCCAGAGCTCTGAAGATGCTAACAGCTGCTTTTCTCAAGTTGTCTGCAACTGGAGATGAAGGTCTACTTGTGTGTACCCACAATCAGTTGTGTTTGTCTGTTATATTTCATATGGAGCACACCAATCAATGAATTGTACCCCTTGCAGAGGAGGTGATAGGTGCTGATGTGTTGTTTGTTAAGCTGATGCTTGCAGAACTCAAGGAATGTGTCATCCGACTTGATAACAGGTTGGCACTCAGTGATATCCCCTCCACCACTTTCACCTTTTTACCCTCCCTCCTGCCCCCACCTGAACTCTGCTCCACCACTCACAATTCTCCCTGCCTTCAATAACCTCTGCATTTTTGCAGGATATTGGCTGAGCTTCGCAGCTACATTGATCCTCCACAGCTGGTCCAGAAGGTGGTCCACACACTCCTGTACATCCTTTACCCTCATATTCAGCACAGTGGAGCGTGGGAGGACTCCAAACAGGTAAGGCCGGCACAACCCATTGGTGTCTGTCTTGCTGAGAGTCAGACCTGCGCACAGCACATCACCTCTGAGCTGCTGAGAACACTGCATGGGTTCAACCCATTCGATGAGACTAGTCACCCTCACCTCCAGATCATCAAAGAAATCCTTGGAGGTATGTCTCTGTAGTGTGTTGACCATAGTGGCATCGAGAAGTATGTTGCAATGTGGTGGTCAATTATGGTCAATGCACTGTTATTAATTCTGTGATATATGAGGTAAAGTATTTCTCTGTTTAGAGCTTCAAGTCAAGTAATTATCAACTTAGGTATTGCATTGATTTAAAAACTGTAATCAGTATCTATGGGATTTGAGGCATCTATAATAACTATTCTGTTCCCCCCCAACTTTAAAAAAAAATCACTATTTCCAGTGAAAAGTTGTGGCTTGCATTCTCACTCGAGGGGGCAATATAGGGCAGCAAAACATGGGTTTATTGTTTCAGTTTTCATTTTTGTATTTGAAACCACATGTTGACACAAGCTTGTAAAAATGGCACTAACTTAGAAACGTGTAGTTTGAGAATGGAAACACAGAAAAAAAAGATGTTATAAGTTGATGGATGCCTCAAAAACTGATTACAGTGAAAATAATAATTGTGATTCCAAAATATTAAGCTTTACCTCAATATAAAAAAATATGGAATATGATATTTGACTGCCATATTGCAATTATACTTCCACAATGTTGTCCCCACTGGCATTAACCATTGTGCAGTGACCACTCTCTAATCTTGCAATATGCCTATTATTGTGCCCTTGTACCCTACAAAACCAACCATTCTATCTCTACAGGCCTCAGCTCTCAAGAAATCAACCAACATGGTTCCATCCCTGCAAAATATATTTATAATTGGACCAGTGTGTGTGTTTCTCTGCTAGAACACTCTGCTACCTCAAAAGGACTCAAGCCTCAGGAGCCATGTCCTTAGGTAACTGGTTCTCACTGCCTGGAGACCAGCTGTGACACACAAAGGAGTGTGTGTTTGTGCCCCTCCCTGTCAGTACACAATAAGACTATATGTACTAATAGACCAGTGGAATCATTGGTAGTAGTTCTATATTTCAAAAAGGATGCTATAGTGAGCTATTTTTTTTAAAATTATTACGCGCATATGATGGTCCCAAATTGGCATCATCATTCTGTGACTCCTAACCACTGCATAAAACATATTATATTATTAATGTTTAATCTCCAGGGAAAAATCCTTATTTAAGGATGTCATTATCCTTAAATAAGGATCATCTTTTACATTGCATATTTTTGAGTAAGTAAGATAAAATAAATGCTACTGGTCAATTGTATACTGATTAGCCTCCATAACAAACTTTAAATGATGTCAATATGATCAATGTCCATGTGGTAAAACAGGGAGGAAGTGGCACATCCTTATTTAAGGATTGACACCATCCTTAAATAAGGATCACAACAGTAGAGTTTATTGACCCTAAAAACAACAATAGTTTTAAAACTCTTGATTTTCTCTGATAGCCATAGCCAGTTGATCCAGCAATACTCACAACCTGATTCGTCAAAGAAATAACTTGTGGTTAATAAGTTATGCTTATTTACACCATAACGCTTAAAAATTAATATCAAGCATTTGTGTATAATGACGTGAACTGATGTACATGTAGATGCTTGCTTCTGCTCAAACGCCAGCATGGACGAACCCTAGCCTCACTGAAATCACATGCACTGCATGGGAATGCACTGCCGCCACTCCATCGAACGGTGTGCTTTCTAGTTCTATCATTGAGTACAGTACCATATACAATGATGTATTGGGAGGAGGGGGGGGGGGGGGGGGGGGGGGGGGGGGGGAGAGAGATCTAGGAAGCATTGCCATTTGCCAATTGGCATACGATATGTGTTCGAGCTTAGTATAGCTTAGCCCCAATTAATTAGACTCGAGGGGACCACGCCATTGCCTAAGCCTACTGTTGTTGTCGCTGTCACTGTCATTTGACGAATCATGCAGTGCTGCCGCTTTGGTCACCTGGGCCTACATGTATGTCATCCATCCGTAGTGAGGAACTATATCCGTCGCTTTCTGTGGCTCCCTCGGTATCTAAGCAGGGTTGCTTAGCTTGATGCTTTCGAGTGTATGCAATCGCTTCGATCTTTGGAAGTATACTGCATGGCCAGTACGTGAGCGTAGATTGTTGAAGCCGTGAATATTGTTCCACGGATCCATCTGTCAGTGTATATTCTACTCCTAGAGCTACCAGAAACCTGTCCTTCCTTGCCATACGTCGCTTTGAGTTAATTTGCTCACTACTATATCGCCAGCGGCAAATGGCGGTTTCGCCGTATTTACACAGTAATACCGGTTTTTGAGCAAGCCAAACCTGTTTTAATCGCGGCAGTATCACTGATCTGCATGATCTTGAATCTAGTGAATCACTAATATAAAACAAAGCACCAAGTTTACATCATTCTTTTAGAAAGTTGTCATCATCCTTATTTAAGGATGGCCATCCTTGCGGGAGATTAAACATTAAAAAGTGCCATCCATATTTCAGAAATTGTCTCATCCTGCTTGATCCGACCAATGAAATTGCTGTATTACATGAGCATAATATACGAATTGTTTGCATTTGATAGTCACATGCATATTAGTTAATCCGTAATATACTCATTGGTGAAATACAAGCAAAGCCGGTCATGTGAGCGCTCATATCACCGTACAGCTGTTTTGCAAGTGAGGTAGAAATTCAGCGGGACGGGCTATTCTAGTTGTAACGCACACCTGGGCCATTATAACTGTCATCACCACCACTACCATCATCATCATCATCATCATCATCGTCATTGTCATTACTTCCATTACTACCAAATCACAAACAACACCTTCATCACCACCATCGCTATCATCTTCACCGTCATCAAATTTATTGCCAACATCGTTGTCGTCGTCATAACCGTCGAAATTGTCATAATACCATCGTCATCAGCCTCACCGCTCTCAGCGATGCACGCCGTCCTCGTCCTCGACTTGAATAGGCCTATCGTCACCGGCCTACCGTTGCAACCAAATGAACGAGTCGGCTCGTCTCCACTCTAGGTACTTTACCAAAAAGTTTCAAACAAACATTCATGCATAACTAAATGTATCAGTTTAAAGATCATATTGAATGGTTTTCAAAACAGTTTTTATCTTTTTTGTAGCTTAATCCTAACCGGAGAAACGGGCCTTTAAGTACCGATAAAACAATGTATGGTGAGTGATGCGGAGATATTATAAAAACTGTGATCGCGGTAATGCCTATATTCAAACGGTCATAAGATTTTTGTCTTTCAACATTTCGATTCCAAATTTGATATGAAGAATGCCATGTTGTAGATCTACACAAGTAATCTGCATTTAGGGAAGAAATACTATTTTCTTAGTGAAATTGTAACGTGTATTTATCGATGTATTATGCATTAAACTAAATTTCTTGACGTCCGTTTGAATGTTTCAAATAAATAAAAGATCAAATTGCGCCAGGTAATTAATGATAAGAAAGACACTGGGGTACGTTCAGACAGCATATTATGCACTGGAGCGGCTTGACTTCTTACTAGCATATCATTTGATGGGTTATTGAGAGAACCATGCAGGTATGGTTCCAGCTGATGCTCAAGAACTTCAAGAGTGCTTCTTACAGCCAAGCTCATAACTTCATTAAATTGGGATTCCTCATCACTGGATAATTGTGCTTACAAACACAGTAGAGTCTCATCCTCTTCACATATAGCTTCTCTCCAAAGACATTTGATATTGCAGTTAGAAAGAAAGTTGGTTTCTGTATCAGGTCCCGCAATGTCATTGTGCACATCTTTATCACGGGAACCATTTCAAGGTTTGCCTTACATTCGCTATTACTGTAATGGATCTTCATCCAAGGCCCAGTTATGAATTTTCCAATCAATCCTAGTACTCTTAGCTGAATTATTATCGATCTATTCTGTAAATCATTAATTAAGCTAGTCTTCAAACTGTTTTTGCAGTAACACATATTTTGCAGATAGTACAATAATCTATCTTTGATCTTAAAAAAATTTCCAGCCAAAATAAAACATTGAATCGATTTTCTACATATCGAATAACAGTCCCTGCATGGCTTAACATTTTCACAACGCAAAAAGTGCTTAAAGCCACTTGGGTCTCCTGTGCCCTGTTTAAATCGCATCTTGGTTAGCCCATATATAACATTTGCCACTGCACAATCACTGCCAAATGTGCAACTTTGTATCCCATTGTCATTGTCATATACTTTTAATGTACTTCTAATCTTATTCGATATACCCTCCAGTGGATGCACATTACATTTTAACTCTAAAAGTGTGTGCTGAAACAGTTCTTCTAGTTTTAACCATACACAGTGATTGACACTAACCCTATCACTCATAGTACATTGTAAATGATTATGAGCTAATTTTTGAAACTACATCTAAATTAAAGCAGGCTGAATATGCCATAACAGCATCATTTATCGAATTGGCAATGTGGGTATAATAATCATCCGTTTTTCCACCAGGAAGCTCATTAATCTACAACACATTAGCTTTTCCTCCAGTGGCACATATATGTACCTCATTGATATGTGAACCATCAATACATGTTGCATCCCATGCTAATGTTATGTTATCTTGTGTAACTAAGAGTTCTCCAGACTGGATGTCACTTAACACACCCATCTCATAGGCCATACGACTGATTGTAGCCACACTTGGAAGGCTTTGTACGCAATCTCCAGTCATTTCTTTAACTACCATTTCTATTACTGTTGCAGCAGTTTCAACAGAAACATTATTAAGAAGACAATAGTATATGCATTTTCTGATAGGTATATCATACATTTTTTTAATTTCTCATGGTATCACTATTGTTAGTTTTAGGTTGATTTAAAAAAAAACGGTCTTTGCATGCATGGTTAACGCATCTCCCGCAATCCTATAAACTTGGTCTGTGGCGAAAATAAATTATTGCGCACAGTCCAAAAATTCTGAAAGTTGCATATAATAGCGCTCATAGATCAATACAACGATGCAATGTGTTTATAAATAGGACCCGAGTATACACCCTCAAAAAAGGGCGTATTTATGTGACTCGAAGGTTGATTGGATTACATAATTCTACAAAGAAGTGTATTATAAATCCAATTTCTACATCTCCTAACAGAGTATTGATTCCTTTCTATGAAAACCAAATTCTGTTTTAATACGACAAGCAATGACGTAGCTGTGACACATTCAACGGCGAGCTGAAAATGAGCGATTGCGCATAGCCAGATCGTCCTAAAAGTTACAAGGGAGATAGAAATTGCTTGCCTGCAACGTTTTTTGACATTTGTGAGGAGGACCCGTCATTGGAAGAGTACAATAAACAACGTTGACTTTTTACTCTAATTAAAAAGCAGTACATCTTAATTTAGATATTGCGTACGATGTTACATACAATACTGCGTGAAAGAGCGCTCAAAGCTTCATGATCCAGGCAAATTTGAAGTATTATCGTCTTTAAACTATCGAGAACTAGATTTTCAAAAATACCTACCTCTCTTAACCTTCGTATAAACCAGTCACAATTTTTACTCAGATATTTGGATTAGTCTCGTACCCAGACCCACCCTTACGTAAGCATTATCGCATAATGTATAATACTACGTAGAGAGGGTCTGGCCAATAGGTCGAAGAAAGTTGTTCTGTGCGCCGGAATGTTGGCGCGTCCAATCAGAATGTTGGAATGTGAGTGACGTAGATTATTTGAATTCCAGACTTTGAATTACGCCCACTTGATACAATATGGACTTTATAGACGGCATCGTTACAAGGTTACTCAAACCATAGATAGTCTAAACTATGCCGTGAAAACCAGCTCAATGGAGTCATACATGTACAAGGCATCTCTAAACTATCTATGTACAAGGGAACGATGTCTTTATCGTTCTTCCTACGGGAAGTGGCAAATCCCTTTGCTACGCTATTTTCCCGTTTGCCTTCGATGAGCTGCGTGGTTGTGAAGGTAGCCTTGCCATCGTTGTTTCTCCTCGTAGCTCTCATGTAGGACCAGGTTCGTAATTTGTAACTTAGTAGTGCTTTTTTTCATTTGTGTACTATTTTTCCTAAAGGTGACTTCACTAACTTCAAGAGGTTTGTCAGCAGTCTAGGCCCTCACTCTCCAAAGCCCATGGTGATGCCCCCACTCTCCAAAGCCCCTGGTGATGCCCTCACTCTCCAAAGCCACCTGGAGATGCCCCTACTCTCTGGAGCCCCTGGTGATGCCCCTACTTTCCGGAGCCACCTGTCCTGTAGATGCCCCCACTCTCCAAAACCACCTGGTGATGCCCACACTCTCCAAAGCCACCTGTAGATGCCCCCACTCTCCAAAGCCACCTGGAGATGCCCCCACTCTCCAAAGCCACCTATAGATGCCCTATGTCATTAATTATACATAGGTGGTTCCCTGGGGGGCCACTGCTCAACACATGGCTATCCTAACCCTCCAGATCACACAGCTAAGGCAACAACCTCTGCTGGCCTCTACAGTACTATATGGCCCGCACTCTATTCACCCCACAATGGCAGTCTGCACCCTACCTAAGGCTACGCGTACAGCCTGCACCCTACCTAAGGCTACGCATGCAGCCTGCACCCCATTCACTCCACTGCTAGCCTAGGGTATGACGGTCGGCTCTTGCCTCCCTTAGCTAAAAATAGCCATTTGGGCCTGTGGTCTGACAAGGTGCTCTGCCTTACCCCCTTCTACTGCATGCACTTGCTATAGGTGGGAATTAACAGTTCATGTAGATTACATAATTGGACTGATGAAGTTGTTGTTTTAAGACTTCTATCCACTCATGAACTCTACTGTCATGGTTCATTCCAAGCCTGTGGATGATCTGTCTGGTAGCCTCATCAGAGAGACACATACCAAGCTTTTGTAACCTTGAGTACACCTAAAACAAAAAAAGGAAATCTTTGTAAATCAGTTTCTACATCAATGAACTGACATTTCAAAGCCTGATACTTTTCTATCGTTACAAAACATTTTCTGCAGACATATCCAGAGCTGAACTCGTGTTCAAAGCTGATGTGATCGACAGTGATCCCATAACCAAGAGCAACAATACCATCCCTGCAAAGTTTTGATGACGCGCTTTCAAGAAGCCGTCTGTTCTTGGCTTCTAAAACGGCCGAGCTCAGCGGTTCATAATTGATTAAATTCCACAAATTCGTGACGACACAAAAATGTTATACGTCACAAGTATTATGTAACATCTAGCCATTCCAGGAACAACTTTCTTCGACCTATTGGCCAGACCCTCTCTACGTAGTATTATACATTATGCGATAATGCTTACGTAAGGATGGGTCTGGGTACGAGACTATATTTGGATATGCGGAAGTACGTTACGTGAAATGATGTGAAAGTACCTATCCACTCGTGTTACACGGCGCCATGCTGCCTTGTCTCGATGTGTGCCCACATCGACAATCGTAATGTATGCTGTACAGCAGAATGACGTGCCAATTTGACGACGGTCTTGTAGGCGTGGCTATAGGTTATCAACAGGAAGAGTGCTGCTGTCTTAGGCCATAGAATGGCGCGAATCGAGCGGGAAACATGTGCCTACTTTGCAAAGCTATATCTTTGTAACGGATAATGTAAAAATTAACGAACAGTACAAATCAAAAGGTACATGGTCCCTCTACGTATGTACCAAATTTGAAGTGAATTGAATTTTCCTGCCGAAAGCTATGGCGGATTTGACCCCCAAGGGGTATCGGACAACACTGGCATGAAACTAACGCAAGACCCCAAAATCTATTTTGTCCTATAGAAATGGTGTAGTATGAAGTGTTGAAAATAGGAAGTCAATAGCGTTAACCGTTCGGAAGTTATAGCGATTCAAATGTGATGCATTTTTATAACAATATGCGCTAGGTCCCTTTTCGCAGCCACGATCCCATATATAGGTGCTGCCTTTAATTGGCTTCTAGTGACGTCATTAACGTGGTTCCCGTCAGCAAATGTTACTTGTCTTAAATTTGTAAAACACAAATTAATATACATGATGAATATTATTAAATGAATGTGCATTATTATTGTCAAATGAAGGTCCAGCTCTTGATAGCAGGGCTCTTGCAAAGGACCTCACCAAAGTGAGGCCGAGTCTGCCATAAATGGAAGTAGTGGCCTGGGGACTTGGTGCACCTCATGGGTATGGTTAGATGAGTGGCAAGACGTGATATTGCTTCCGTAGTCTCAGCACTCCAGGAGGCATAGGTCTCTACTGCCAGTGGTGTGCATTTCCAGCCCCAACTCTGCGCACTTTGGGTCATTAGAATCATGCTTCCGACACTCGGCCCTTAAAGCTGCAGACCCTGCCATCATCCCGCTTCAGACAAAATAGAAGGGTTTAGCAGTGAGGTAATGGTAAGGTCAAATGCTTTCCATGGGATCAATTGGGAACCAGAACATCTGCTGGTCAGGTGTTGCATTTGTCACGACCAAAACCACTGCCAACCTCGACTTGTGCATATACATTAGCTCTCCTGCAACCCTCTACAAACACATCACGGAGTTTGTTGTGGTGGGTAACCTCATCACCACCGTGCTTACAGGTAATGGCATGGTGGCCCAAAGGATCCAAGGCAAGACTTGACAGAAATTGCAGTTGAGGCCCTGAGCCAAGTCCAAACCCAACCACCATTTTAAGGATACTTGGAATTCCGGAGGGTCCACGTGGAGGTTAAGACCTGGTGAAGGAAGAACTGAAAGCCAGATCTCAGCATTGGGAGATGAGACTGATAGCAAACGGGCTCTGTCAGGTAAGGGAGAAAAAGAAGCTTAAATTGGTGATCCTCAATCTACCAATCAGATGCAGGTAATCATGTGATAAGGTAACCATTTGTATATTACCTTCTGGTATGCATTCTCATGCTGCTATTGAAACCGCCATGTCGAGCACTGTATATTAAAGGTAGGATACCCGGCGCTTCGCCATCATCAGAAGACTGCCATCACTAGCTTTGTGACATTTGATGAGCGATAAGGAATTAAGGAAGGCGTCAACTTAACTGGCACTATTTTCCGTTTATAAATCACACACCATTTTCTGATATGCGTTTGGTCTGATAAACGCTCTTTGAACCTTTGCATGGCCTTTGGGTTTGCAGGCTGTATTGATAACATTCAGCTTTTTGGGTTGGGCCGGTCAGGTTCACATTACAGTATAAACACTGCCCTATAATTAGAATCTGCCCGAGTGACATGTGAGCTTTCCTAACCCGTGACAGGGCCGTTGTCTGTATGTTAATAATTCCCGCTTATATCACCTAATGTAATTAGATTGTGGGTTTATGATCGCTAGCTCGCGATATGAAACAGCTTCCTTATTTGTTGTATTTTGAATTCGTCACTACTGTGTAAGGTATGAAGTTGTAAAATAACGCATACAATTGTTAATTGGCGTTACATCCTTCACGCAGTTCAAGTTGGTTGTCACGCAACGTTGGTAATATCAGAAAAAGTACACCGGTACGCAGTGCAATACGAATTTTCCGCGCTATATATGGACGGGTGCAGAGTTATTTTATACGCAACCCCTTAAGGTTGCAACATGTCCTAGTTTGGTGAATACATTGCGCATCTATTCAAAAACTAGTTATTAATAGAATATATAAACCACCGCTACCGAACGGTCATACATTCAAACAAATATGCATTGGGTAGTTCTGCTTCTCTTCCTGGCGGTGGCCACCTCCGCCGTCGGCGGGGCTGCCGTGCTCTGCCAGCACAAAGACGACATCGAGAATGTGAGGCCAATATCGAAGTAGCTAGAAGACAGACGTGAACAGCTTTCCTTTGCAGGCCGTGCACGGGGTCTACCTCGAACCGCACCAGCACGTATCCAAGAGAGCCGCCAACCAACCTATCCGGATCAGTGTGTTCTACGATACGTCGGTCACTTCTCAGTACGTTCACAGTTAACACAACTACGGCGTCTATATATGCCATGCATCTCCGTTTTAGATTGTCAACTGCTGTACAAACTAGAATAAAGGTTTGTGCATATGCGTGTGTGTGATGTGTGGGTGTGAATGCATGTGTGTGTTGTATATGTATGTGGGTGAGTGGTGGGTATAGGGTGAGCGCACGTACTGATACTTCCTGTCGAGCATACATACTAGGTAGTTAATTAGTTCTTGAGTACACTGCAGCGATCAACGCGGCGAAAGAACAGAGCACTGCATACATGTACGTACGTATACATAATCGTGCGGATAAGGTACCTCATGCACATACAGCAACGCGTTATACGATGATCGGTTTAAAGTTTTTGTGTTGGAACTAGGATAGCCTCCGCCTGCCGATACAATTAAAGCCGATACCAGTGAATTTCTCGTTTTATTTTTGCTGTGCGTGCAAAACATCATTGCTTGACGGAGGTTTTACTAGCGAGCGCTGACAGTTGTATTATGAAGCATTGCAAGTGCCACAAACCATCATTTGATAGCGCGTAATTAACTTCAAGTTTATTGCCAAGGAATAGTGAAAACAGAGCTCATATATAGACCCCATGCAGGTCTACGCCCAGTATGTGTTAATTGATAAGAGAGCAATGAGCTCTTTGATGTGTCCTATAGTTATTTAATGCGACAATACGAATTCCAAACTTAGTAACTGGGGGAGGCTAAATAGTTAATGCAGGTGCGTGCATATGTAAAGAATTGTACATGCTGTGCACCTGTCAATCGTAGGTGCGACTCTCCCCCGTACGAGACGTATATTTATGGGATATTATAAAAGCGGCAACTCCTACGTACACTTTCTTAGCGACCAATCTAGTTCCTTAGTATAATTCACACATACACACACACGCACACACACACACACATATACACACACACACACACACACACACACACACACACACACACACACACACACACACACACACACACACACACACACCTACTGGTCTCGTACCCAGGCCCATATTTTTCACAGCAGCGGGTGGATTACATCATTGTCTTATAGCGGTGATGTAATTCATCCGCTGATGGGTCCTTTGCCTGGCAAAATCAGGACCAGAGATAATGTATCTCTGCCCGGTCCCCAATCGAACTAAACAATGACTTCCCCGTCCCACGAAGCTTTCTAATTCTATAGCTAACAGTTACTCAAGAGTAACGCGTAGTCGGGTGGGCCTTAGTACTACCGCGTTTGGTCGGGTAGTCGGGTGACAAGATGTGTTCTGAACTGTTACGTAATATTGCTGTGAAATCGTTATATTAGTATATCGATGTTAAATCAGATGACCGGCGAGCGTGCTTACTTTTTAAGTTGTGACCAGTGGGTGGAGTCGCGGTTGGATTTTTCAGGGGAACAGGCACGCATTTTAGATAGAAAACATGCCGGGGCGTGATAGTCATGCGGTGATATCTGTAGTTGTCCAGGAACTAGGCTACGTATACGATAGTCGGGCGGGCCCTACTACCGCGGGTAGTAAGGTGAGAGCGCGGTCCAATCCGATTGGAGCGTTCAAGTGGGTCCAATTAACGGCTGATGTGAGATAATTATGGGTTTCCTGGAGGGTTGCTGACTATCTTCAAGATGGCGCCTACGTTAACATCATCCCAATTTGATGCCCTCGTCTTTGGCATCTGCATTGTCGAGTGCATTTTCTCCCAAGACTGCATAGCGTTCGCAACAAAAAAATTAATGATCTGAGACGTCACATAGATATCAGAATTAAATATATAACTGAAATGATTTGGTCTTTCTTTGATGTGATTGGATTCTGTACAGACATACGAGGAAGGCGTGACAGGGGGAGGGGGTTAAATGATGTTCACACAATCCTAATTGTCTGCTATGAATAGGGTTTAACCCCCCCTAGATCCGCTACTGCACAATATAAAATGTGTTTGAGAAGAGATCATATGATCTCTGGTGAGAGCAATTTAGGATCTGCCTCTAGAGGTCACGACCATTCATTTGATGGCTGAGCCCAAGCCATTGAATCAGTTGTCAAATCTCACCAGGGACAGGACTTTAGAAATGCTCTCACAATCTGTGTGCTGCACCTCTAGTTGTGCGCTGACCTTATCGCATTGCCGTACCCACTATTATGCTATGGTGCCTGTGTAAATTAATTATGAACCAAGAGAGTTAGCGGGCCTTGGATAAATACTTTGGCACTCGAATTAGGTGACTGCATAATTGATGAATGAGTAATGATGTAAGTTGATCATACCACCTCCCTATAAAAAATTCTTGCAACGGCTTGCCAAGTCTTAGCAAGTCTTAGCAAGACGTACCAAGTCTTAGCAAGACCTTGTTAAGTCTTGTCAAGACTATTTCTATTAATAGTGACGTAATAATCAAAACTAATAAAATAAGCATGCACGTGGTGGAAGTTGGAGTGTAATAGCAGAATAGATATATATTGTTTACCTCTGCAGTGCTGATAGGACAAGGTGTCAACTGAAGAAAAAAGAAAAAGGAATCCTACAAAGAAGGTATTACATTGACCCTGAACTGTAAGCGCATGTGTATATTCTAATTAAATCGCATTTGGCTTGGATTGTGCGCTGTACGACCTTTAAGGGATAAACATGGTTGCGGCCGCTCTGTACATGCCACGTTTGTAGTCAGAAACTCAAGGACTACAGTTATCATGTTTTGCGCCATAATGTAGCTAGGTCGTGACGCGTTAACCGCAACAGAAATTAACTCGATCGGCAGCTAATTTTTAATGTGGTGGTAAGAGATAAATATAATTTCTCAGTTTAACAGTGCGTACGTGGATAACTTTAAAGCCGAACGATCGACTTGTATGTGAACTGTTGATATCTGAACTCGACGTCCATATTTTCATTCGCGCGTACTATGGGTGCAATGTAATGACCGCGATATAGAAGCTAGTACAGACTCTTTTAAAGGTGGGGAGGGGGGGGGGGGGGGGGGGATAGGTAGAGGAGGCTCTACCTATATTTTTAGGGTGATAAAGTTTGGGGAGGAGGGGGAACCACGACCCCGTGCGTCCTACTCCACTTGCTCTATGTATGACTATAGTCTTTTTTTGTGTTAAGGTATAGGAGCTGTCAATTAAAAGTCACATCTGTCCATGAGATCAATGGAAAGTTCAATTTGCACCTTTTCAAGGTACTATATTTTGTACTTATGTTTATGTACAGGTGAGATTTTCACAACTTTACACAAAGTAAGTGGTACCATTCATCAATTTTTTAAAATGCTCATCCTTCGACCATTAGAGACTGAAGAAAGCCAGTCAGAATCAGCACCACTGGTGTAACATTTGCATTATTTGTGATAACAATGAAGATAAGTGTGCCAATTAAGGTTTGCTAGGTACTCTTTTTGTGTCTTTATATGCAGGATTTCTTTCAGGTCAAGGACAGTATAGTTTACAGCCAATTGCAACCCAAACTTGTACACGGTCAGTTGCTATCAGCTGTGTGTAATAAAATGTGTAGCAACTCTGTAGGGATTGCCAGCCAAGAATCCATCACTGTACATATTTGGCTTGCAGTTAATGGATTTCTATCAATGTTCAACTGTCCACTTCCATTCCTGGCACAAAAAGTGAGAGGGCAAATTGGACCAGTTATACTTGTATTATATTTTGTTCTCAACAATAGGAACAGCCCAAGTAAATGTGACAAGTACACATGCAGAGTATTTTAATTTTTAATATGAAATGTGTGATATCAGTTCTTTGTTACAGCTACATCAACACCCTCCGTATCGATCCAGGAAGCAAGACCTGAAATTCTTGAGCAAACACGCATAGTATGTTGAATTTTAATTTTGTTTCATTGAACATATATGTAGCTGTAGAATGTATAGGTGAATGGAATTGATTTTATGCTGTTACCAGCAAAGAGTATATTTGGACTGGACCTCTTTTTGGAATTGGCAAGGTCTTTTTTTTTCACCAGCAAAAGTGAAAGATTGTCTTTGGATCAAACCTAAGTTGCCTAAGTGATACGTAAGCTACATTGAGGCATACTCATTTCACTTTTGTAACATTTTTCTTCATTCAGAATTGATCAAGAATAGATATAACGACAGTGAATGGGAAATCAAAGATTTTGTACAGAAAGCTAATCCAAAGTGTAGGGACACTAAGTTATAGTTCAAGTGTATGAGTATGCTAATTTATACATGTACACTATTATATATTTAACCTTGCCAAGTCATACACAATCTTGTCAAATCTTGATAAGCCTTGTCAAGACCCATCTTGGAATAACTTGACACTTCAGGCCAAATCTTGTCACTTCTGTCCATATTTCTTGAAATCTCTTAGCAAGTCTTGCTTGTAGTCTTGACAAGTCTTGGTAAGTCTTGACAAGTCTTATGAAAACATGATGCAAGTTTTAACAAGACTTGCCAAGTCTTACTTTAATTTTCTTGGCAAGACTTGGCAAGTCTTGCCACTTTTTTTTTATAGGGCTGTATTCCAATGGACACGAGCGTGCAATTGTCTTGAATGGCAATATCTTTTCACTCTCATTAGAACACCATCATGCCTCAACTCACCTCATTCTTCAGTCAGACACTTCAAGTAAAGCCAGTTGGAGTGCCTATATTGTTGGACAGGTTAGCTCTATTTATTGCCCAATGTGCACATGAACTATGTTACCTTACACCACCCATCCCTCCTCCCTGCTCACAACCTCCTTTCCTTCCTCCTCCCACCATCCCACCCTCCACCCCATCCCCATCTCATCACCCTCTATCCCTCCTTCCCTCTCAGGCAATGCTCCACAAGTTCCTTCACAGTTATAAATGGACTCCGCTACTGTTATGCCACCTGCCGCACCACCACAACCTGTGGCCAGGCTACAGTTCCAGATAGTCACCTAAGTGTAAGTGGGTGTGGTTAATACAGTGTGTGTGTATGTATGTGTGTGTGTTTGTGTGTGTGTGTGTGTGTGTGTGTGTGTGTGCATATTTGCAGTGTAAGTGTTATGTTTGTCTTGGGTATCTAAGGGCAATTTATTTGTCCTGTTAATGTTGAACCGCACAGGTTTGCAGACAGTGTAACAATTTAGGAAGCACCTGTACCCAAATTGGTACCAATGGAGCAGGAGTAGCCAACACAGACTTTGTCTTCTATGTGTCTGCCACCAGTACCTCTCCATGTAGTACTGGAACAGCTGGTGCAGGGTCATCAACTGTAGCGTTTGCTACCTACTGCCAGACTGAATCATCCCTTGACAGGTACTGTGTGCAACTGTGTGCAACTGTGTGCAACTGTGTGTGTGTGTGTGTGTGTGTGTGTGTGTGTGTGGTATGTGTGTGTGTGTGTTGTGTGTGTTTGCTGTGTGTGCATGTCAATTTTTATTTGTTATAAAACGTCATTGGGTACCTATACTACATACCTGTTCATTGGGTACCTATACTACATACCTGTTCATTGGGTACCTATACTACATACCTGTTCATTGGGTACCTATACTACATACCTGTTCATTGGGTACCTATACTACATACCTGTTCATTGGGTACCTATACTACATACCTGTTCATTGGGTACCTAAAAATCTATTGTAACAAACATAAATATAATCGCACCATTTATATCATTTACATGATGAAGTGCACAATGATTTGGATTTGGATTTTCTGGCAGTATAAGATACAAATTCTCTCCCCCCCAGGCCTATTGCTGGAAACATCAACTTCTGTCCGAGTGCACTCACTACTGCCAGTGATGATTACATTCTGTCTGTGGCCAAGCACGAGGCAATACATGCATTGGTGAGCTCTAATTAGAGTGTCACCATATCAATCATAAGGTCCAAGCAATACATGCATTGGTGAGCTTTAATTAGAGTGCCACCATATCAATCATAAGGTCCAGGCGATACATCCATTGGTGAGCTTTACAGACAGTACTCGATTTGTATGTATTTATGTACAGCTTGTGGATTATCAATGTTACTCTGAACTTTGCTCGTCACTTTGATTTTACTTCTATTTATACAAATCATTACTAAAATGCATGATGCACTGTGTAATGGCCAACCTGCAAATGTTCAGCTGTGCACCTACAACAGGGCTTCTCCAGTGGGCTGTTTCCCTTCTGGAGGGATCAAAATGGTGTACCACGAACATCCAGAGATGCAACATTTAATCTTCCTCCTCTTGTAAATGGGTGAGCTAAGCATCTTGTGTGTGTATGTGTGTGTGCATGTGCATGTGTGTGAGTGTTAGCTACTGGGGTATTTTCATACTGACCACTCCCCCTCCCAGTGTATACCAGACCGGCACTACCACTATTAAGCCACTAACTTACGCTAACTGGGCTGTGAGTACAGGGACAATCAGTCACCCAGTGAACCTCCTTGTCACACCAACTGTGGTGGTACGTTGGTGACATGTGTGTGTGCCACCCCACTGTGGTTATTCTCCTCCTCCCCCTCACTTGGATAGACTGTGGCCAGGACTTATTTCAACTGTCCTACTTTGGTGGGTGTGGAATTAGAGAACCAAGGAGGAACTGGTACTATGATCAGCCATTGGGAAAAGAGGCTATTGGGGGTAAGAGTGATGGTCCCCAGACCACTAGCTGCTTTACTAATTCTCCACCAGAATGAACTCCTGACTGGAGTAGTGACATTTAACCCTTTGCTCTCTGCACTGACATTGGCGGCTTTGCAGGATTCAGGGTTAGCTATTATCATAGAGCATTCTCCACCTCTGTCCATCCATCCCTCCCTCCTCCCTCAAACAGGTGGTACCAGGTAAACTACACTGTGGCACAGCCCCTGGTGTGGGGGAACAGTGCTGGCTGTCAGTTTGCAACAAGCAGTTGTGGAAGTTACATAACCAGCAGACTGGCATCGTGAGGAAGACTCTGTGCTAATTAGTGGATGATGTCATCCATACCTTTAACCAATCAGGGGCAGTTCTATTGATCCATTCTGTAATATCAACTCGGCAGCAGGAATAAGCCAGTTGGGGTGTACCGTAGACAGAGGAGCTGTTTCCTATTGCAACCTGGTGAAATATTCCTCAGCACTGCCTGCTGACTATCAGGTGATGTCAGGTGATGTCACATGATGTATTATCCTGTTCATGTAACTCCATGTGTAGTACTTTAGCGCTCTGGGGTCTACAGCAGGAGGGAGCATTGAGATAGCTGACTTCTGTCCATTCCAAGATGTAAGTTGGTTCACTGCTACCCTCTAAACATCAGACCTCCGTCCTGGGTTTGTAGGCCTAGTGGTACTAACAATTATAACTGATTGGTAGGGGTACAATCATTACATTGTGAGCCTGATCATTATAGGATACCAGCTTGATCATTATAGGATACCAGCCTGATCATTATAGGATACCAGCTTGATCATTATAGGATACCAGCCTGATCATTATAGGATACCAGCCTGATCATTATAGGATACCAGTCTGATCAATATAGGATACCAGCCTGATCATTATAGGATACCATTCTGATCATTATAGGATACCAGTCTGATCATTTATAGGATACCAGCCTGATCATTATAGGATACCAATCTGATCATTATAGGATACCAGTCTGATCATTATAGGATACCAGTCTGATCATTATAGGATACCAATCTGACCATTATAGGATACCAATCTGATCATTATAGGATACCAATCTGATCATTTATAGGATACCAGTCTGATCATTATAGGATACCAGTCTGATCATTATAGGATACCAATCTGACCATTATAGGATACCAATCTGATCATTATAGGATACCAATCTGATCATTTATAGGATACCAGTCTGATCATTATAGGATACCAGTCTGATCATTATAGGATACCAATCTGACCATTATAGGATACCAATCTGATCATTATAGGATACCAATCTGATCATTTATAGGATACCAGTCTGATCATTATAGGATACCAGTCTGATCATTATAGGATACCAATCTGACCATTATAGGATACCAATCTGATCATTATAGGATACCAATCTGATCATTTATAGGATACCAGTCTGATCATTATAGGATACCAGTCTGATCATTATAGGATACCAATCTGACCATTATAGGATACCAGTCTGATCATTATAGGATACCAATCTGATCATTATAGGATACCAATCTGATCATTTATAGGATACCAGTCTGATCATTATAGGATACCAGTCTGATCATTATAGGATACCAATCTGATCATTATAGGATACCAATCTGATCATTTATAGGATACCAGTCTGATCATTATAGGATACCAGTCTGATCATTATAGGATACCAATCTGAGCTTGTTAAGTTCGCGTCACTATGGGGGGGAAGATGACCCTGCTCATTAGGTCTGGTATTTCCCAAGGGGACAACCCTGCTCATTAGGTCTGGTATTTCCCAAGGGGATAACCCTGCTCATTTGTATTCTCCAGATCTTTACATATTCCAATACTGGCAGAGGTACTTACTGTACCAATGCTACCAACAACATTAGTCCACCTGGTATAAACTACCTTGGTGAGACCTATGGGCCTGGCTCTGCGTGTTTGAACCAGGGGACCAAGGGATGGTCTGTTACCACCTCTGGGAGAATTTATACACCTGGTCAGTCTGGGGCTGGATGTTATCAGGTATGACATTTATATAGGAGTGAGTTATGGAGAGAGGAGAGGGGGAGGATGATATAGAATGTGTGGGTGGATATATATATATATATATACCAGTATAATATGTAAATGTGTGTGTATATATACAGGGTGTTTGCGAAAGAGCACAACGCTTCTATATGAATATAATTCCTTAATAGGATTGTCAATCTAAAAATATTTATGAATGTACAATACCCATGTTTAGTCAAATACGAACCACATTATTACAATTCGATTATCTTTAACAGTTCAAAAGTATCTAATTGACACAATAATTTAAGGCAACCTTTAATTAATGACATTATTTATAAACTGCAGAATAACTTTGATGAACTTTTGAAAAAGTTGGCCGTTTTACTAGTTAATATTCAAAACAACAAATCAAACTTGAGAATGCTAAATGACCACTACAATTTTAATTAACTTTGAGTTTTAATAGCTCACCATTACATAATTCATTACCGAATCAAAATAGTGTTTTTTAATACTGGTCTAATTATTGATGGTCCCATAACTGCTTTAAACTAAAGTTATGGTCTTAAATGTTGATAACTCATGATTGAACTTAGTACTTGAAATCAGTGCTATTCCACTGCAATGCATATCTTGCGTTACTTATTAGTAGTTATTAAAATCAATATCTCTAATCATAATCTTGAATAACTGTTAATAGAGGGCTTTGAATATTTTGATTTATGGGGTTTTTGATACAATGACTTAACCGATTACAATAATAATAATTGATATCGAATTGGATTGTTAGTAATTGGCTAACTACTGCAACATATGTTAAAGTAATGAAGAGCAGTTAATTAATTTTAATCCTGAGTTATAGTGATTTAAAAGTGTCAAGGGACGTAGTGCATATTATAAAATTTTCCAGAATGGAGCATCAAAGTTGACACTTGCAATTAAAATATCCACATAATTAAAATTTCAGGTCACTGTAAGCCCGTGATTGACAGACTAATTTCCACTGCGTAATAAAGAATTTGTAGGTTTCTGTTAGAATGTGAAATTATTTGAAAACATGCGCTAGGTCCCTTTTTGCTGCCTCAATCCCATATTTAAATGTGTATATAGTATATATGTATGTGTGTGTACCTGTATGTGCAAATGTGTGTACATGTGTATGTGTGTGCATGTGTGTGTGTGTGTGTGTGTGTGTGTGTGTGTGTGATACACTCTGTACTACTACTTACAGTTCACCACATTTGCAAACAAGACAAGCAAAGTTACTGTCCTGGGAAAAGACTACTTTTGCACAACAGTGGGTCAGCAGGTACTGTCACACCCCTCCCACACACACACACAGATTGTACGCACACTGATCAATACAATACACACACACACACACTGTTAAATTACTCATGTGCTTGATCCCTTTAGATAAACATTGATACGACAGTGAACAGTGTGAGGTACCAAGGGTCACTGCTCTGTCCTGCTGTACTGGTAAGCCAAGAACACCACTGGTATAGCCCTCGCTAACGTGCTGCCGTTATTCTCCCCTCACACCACACTGCCACACCCACAACCTCACCATCACCTGCTCACTACTGTCTTGTATGTACTGCCACACCCACCCACCTCATCTTAGCCGACAGGTTTGTGGGTATAATCTGTAGTGTCCGAAGTTACATGCATATAACATACACACACACACATACGTATGCACATATGCAAACATGTCAATACAATATGCCTATGATTCTACACATACAGGATCTATTAGTGCTCCTGTTGTTGGGTCAGCTTCTCACGTCCATAGTGGAGTACCAGTGTCCCTTATTTGGGTCATGGCCTTGGCACTGTATCGTGTATAGATGTGTGTGCCTCTGGCTGAAGCTATGGAATGGATTGTATAGTAGGTGTATTGTGTGTTCGGTAGGTAGTGGTATGTATCATGCTATCTATCATTTGTTTGAATTAGAGTTATATAATATAAATCATCTACTTATATGTTAGCCCTGAAAACAAAAACACCTCTTAAAAAATATATTAAAAAGTTCAGCACAGGGAGGATGGATGGAGGACAGCCACTGAGAGGTGCTGCAACTAGCAACTCCCCCTCCCCCCACCCCCACCCCCACCCCCACATACGTCTCTATTGTGACAGGCCAGTGGACCTCTGCCTTGATTACCTGCAGCACCAACTAGCATGGTGGACTGTACTATGATTTTCTCCTCCCAGCAGGCCCCTAGTGATGCCATGGTCTAGCAAGGTTGCCTCTACTATTGGAACTGTTCCATGTCTTCTGGGAGTTGAGTTTTGTGTCCTGGGGAGGCCGGGGTTTTTTGATGGCCCTGTGGCCGCATAATGGTAGCTGAGCAATGACGGCCGGATCCAGGATATTGTGGTCCTTTTAATGAGTTGTGTGTGTGAGATTGCACATATTTTGACTCCTGACAGCACTCGTATACTACTCCTGACAGTGTGTGTAGGTGGGCTATTGTAGGTGGCTAGTATAGATGCCTAGTGTGTATATCTAGTGTGTAGATGTCTAGTGTAGGTGACTAGTGTGTAGGTGGCTAGTGTAGTGGAGTGTAGGTTTTTATTGGGAGAGCACCCTTTTTAAATCCATGGGTACTACCTCTGTGTAAAGTGTTCACATTGTGCCAGGATGGCTGGCTTGACAGCTAACATTTCCACACAAGTGTTGTATAACCATTATCGCGCAACATCTAAGCTATAGATTCAAAGCTGGGGCCCCCTATGGGGGAGCGTACAACGCTCCACATAACCCTTTGCTGGGGTCGAAGGGGGTACCCCGCCCCAGCAAGGAGTTGTGAGGAGCGTTGTACCAGTAGCTTTGAATCTCCATTCGTTGTAACTATGTTGCGCGACAATTATCAGGGGATGGCACGTGATCCGAGCGTGGAGTTGAGTTAATATGTGACTACGTCTAGTTAGTCTCGCAAGCCAGGACGTACGGAGGACTGGGCTCCTCCTGCTTACGTCGTACGTCCAATAACTAAGTACGTCTGGCTTGCGAAACTCGTCACAGGCTAAAGGTAAAATTTAGCAGCTACAACTTTACCCAAGGAAAAAAAATTATGCACGGCATCTTGCAAATAATCATGCAAAGATCATGCAACGTCTTGCATCGCACGTGAAAGATTACGGGTAGAGTACGGATTGGTCCGAAAAACATGCACGAATCATGCTAGAACGTGCAAGATTTTTTCCCTTAGGTACGGTGGCCCAGATCGCGTAACAAACAGAGCATACACTGTGTAAGAAGGGGTGTTATACTAATGCGTATATACACATCGTTATACTCAAATATGCTATACGATCTATTGTATAACAATTGTAAACGCCTTTGTTGACATAAGTCATGAGATGCGTACATGCTTTGTATAATCCCACTAACAAGTTGTGTAAAACATTTTGAGTGATTATATGTTATACATGACGAAGTATTCGCATGTTTTATACCACATGTATACATTATGTGGTCTACGATGTATACACCATGTGAAAAACATCATCACCACATTATGTGTAGTATTCACATGAGTATAACAGTATGGTTGAAATCAATTCAAACCCGTTAACTGCTGTCCGGCTGCGATCATGAATGCTGAAGCACTCTTGCATGTACAAGTTGGCCCAAGGCGGAAAGTTAGACTCACATGCAAGCCATACCTTTAGGCCGTCAATTAAAGTTTAGGAAAAAACTTTTTTCCTAAACTTTAATTGATGGCCTGGGGACGAGGCTAGAGGCAGACCGGATATGAGTTAGTTTACGGAAAGGTTTACAAGCTAAGTATACGATTACGTGGTAATGGCCAGCGCATGCGCACTAACATAGTTGCAATAGTACCAGGCTTTTTTTCCCTAAACTTTAATTGGCGGCCTGGGAACGAGGCCAGCCGAACTTGTGTCTTAAAACAGGGAAAGTCTGAAAACAAGACTGAAGTATTCATCCACCAGCCTTCGCGATGGTCTGAAACTGAACGAGACAGACTAATTAAATTAACAATAAATTATTCCACTTGAATTTGTTTTACCATGATTCAAGACCGTAATGAACCAATTATTTCAATTAGAGTGGTCCTTGAGATGGTGAACACAAATGTCTGCATCAGTAAGTGGTACTGGTTGCACAGCAATGCACTCACGTTTCGAATATGAAGTAAGGAGAGAAGGTTTGAAGGAGAGTGGTCCTAGTCCTGGGGTCTCCAGAGGTTCTGTTCCGTAGTATCAATTGGGCACAACACCAGATAGCAGCCATAAGAAGCTCCAACTCGCATACTCAGAAACATTTTTATCCTCCTTGATCTAAATAAGTAATTTGTAAGATACTCAAGCCGGCTGTAAGTTGAAACCCTTCAAAATGTGTGTTTAGGAAGGGAGCGCTACATCCTCCACTGCCGCCCTTAGAGCTAGTCTGTATAATGCAAATTCAAACCTGTCCTGTATATATTAATGGACAGTTCCTAAATAAATGCGCTATTGTAGGTTTGATAAGTCAATGCATTATGTCAAAATAACACACAATGCGCGTACACACAATATAGATTTGAACACAAATCATTATGTAACAAATAACTCATCCTATGAGAACAGGATGAAATCTCAAGTGAGCGACAGAGCGCGAAATGTAGACAAAAACACATCCTCATCAACAGTGGAAATATCAGCTATTTCTGTAGCTAGATCCTGTAATTGATCCAACATTTTTGTCTTGGCAACATCAGTTTTTTTTTCAGAAACAGCAGAGAAATCCAAGAACGATACTTTAATTTTCTTCCCATGACGGTAATAGCCAATGTTAGCCAAGCGTATATCATCATGACAAAAACCATATGAAGAGAAATCTTGAATAGCACTTTTTACAAGAGTAAGAAGGTTATGTTGCATTTTCAATCTGTTGCATGACAATAGATAGGGCATAACAATGGCATGCTTGTTCTTCATCAAAGTGACGACACGTGATGATTTAAACCCAATTCTTTGCCAAATACGTGATTCGTTTTGTGCTTTATCCCTATTGTTATCTCTACGAAATTTCAGAGCACACACTAACAGTTCCGAGCACATGAATCCTCCCGTGCCCACGCCATTATGTTAAAGGCATGGCGGCAACTAAATCCAAGGCATTGTCTGATCTGGAAACAGAAAACAAACATTAGTTTAAGTGATGTAGAGCAACCATATCTTGAATGAATGTAATTAACATGCAGTTATGCCAAGGTGGGAGGTTTTAAAGGGAGTGGAGGGACGAAGGGAGCGTTGTAGTAGTACACGGACAAATTTTGCAGATTCCAATGTTTATTTTTTTGTCTTGACTGTTGTCCTTCGTTCAGTTGAATTAGGTAACAAAACAGTTTGCATTGTATAGAACATTTTGTAGGGTTTGTGCACGTCCAAGAAAGCACTGGCATTGGGCTAACAAAAGCATTTCTGCATTAATTGGTACATTAATTGATTCGTTTTCAGCCATTAAAGCTAGAAAAATCGCTTTTCATACATAAGGAATGTAAATATTCATTATTGTCATGTATTCATTGATGTTTACGTTACGCGTTGTGTCTCAAGCTGCAAACGTGGATGAGCACGCATGCAATATTGAAAGGGATTAAGTTAATTTTTTTCCCCCAGACCACCCTCGAGCGAGGTTGGAAGGGCCGCCACCAAGACCTTTTTAGCATAGGGCCGCCAAACATCTAAGGCCGGCCCTGGTCCTGGTGAAATAAGTTACTAGTTTACTAGCAAAGTGAAGAGGAGATAGGAAGTCACTGGTTTCTATCGTGCAAAAAAAAAAAAAAAAAACAAACATACTGCGCTGCTTAACTGTAAAACTAGCTCGGCAGGATTCATATAAAAGTGCCATCGGGCTGGGTACGAGACTAAAGGTTATTGTTTGTACCAGTTATTAAAAGTAATTAATTCACGTGCCGATATGCAGTTCAAAGCAGAGCACAAAAGCAAGGCGTTTGGAGAGAATGTTATTCTTGTATACAGCCCATTCTGGATTGGACTGATGATCATAGTTGTCATCAGGCGATGGTACGAGGCGTTCACACCCAACGACTACCTTCTTTTCAGCATCGGGCTCGCCCTCCCTTGCATAGCTCTGCCCCTCGTTTTCGCCGATCCCGGAGAGAAACGGATTCCGCTTTTGCAGCGTTATGTCGTCAAAGCCAACGTGTACATTCTCGTCATCGGTTACCTCGGCAACTATTTCCACACCCACTATTTTTTCAAGATGATGGATGTTGCGTACACTGGACCGTTGGCCCCGGGGGCCGGGGTTGATTTGAATGACGTCCCCGTCAGTATGTACTTCATGACGCACGTCTATTTCATGTCGTATCACGCGTTTCTCACTCCGCTGATACGCGCAGTGCGAACGTATTTCGCCAAATACGGCACCATAATACAGACCGCTGCCATAACAGTGTTCGTCCTCGCTTCTGCGTTTGCAGTTGCTTTTGCCGAAACCTGGACGATAGCTTCCTTTCCTTATTACACATACGCCAGCTTCTATGACATGCTTACCAAGGGTTCAATGCTGTACGGAACGTTCTTTGTGGTAACGTTTCCATCTTTCTCCAGGCTGGACGAAGACGCGAAGGACTTGTGGACCGTGAAGAGGGTTATCACTGAAGCCCTCGCCGCTATGATGTTGGTGATTGTAGGTGGTGACCTGTGGAGGCTCGTATTCATACGATTTGGATGGCTGAAAAGCTCTGTGGCTATACTGGGTGAATGAATAAGCGTTTTCCCCGGCCTGTAGGTGTACAGTGTAGGTTTGACGAATCATTTTAATATGTGCGTGACGTACTATTAATTATACTTGAACATAAAACAATACAGACATAGGGCTCCATCCTATAAAGGGTAGCTGAAGCAACTGGCCCAACCAGGCAGGTGCTCAGAATACATTCGTGAAGGTCATGCGCATGTTAAATGATCGACTTTGGCTTAGAAGAGGTAATAGCAATTAAGCCGTGATACCAACTGGGCAAAACACTTAACGCCTTCCTGGCCCCATTCACGGCTGTACGCCTCAACAACCATGGGGGTGCACACCCAGCCAAGCCCCCCACACCACAGGGATGCACACCCAGCCAAGCCCCCCACACCACAGGGATGCACACCCAGCCAAGCCCCCCACACCACAGGGATGCACACCCAGCCAAGCCCCCCACACCACAGGGATGCACACCCAGCCAAGCCCCCCACACCACAGGGATGCACACCCAGCCAAGCCCCCCACACCACAGGGATGCACACCCAGCCAAGCCCCCCACACCACAGGGAAGCACACCAAGCCACGCTCTCCACACCACAGGGATGCAAACCCAGCCAAGCCCCGCACACCCAGCCAAGCCCTCCCCACACCAACTGTCTAATGCGGAGCGGGGAGAACCTGACATCAATTTTTTGTATGACTTTCCCTTATTAAGTACGTTACGTGCATTTGGGCCTGGATACGAGACTACATTCTCTTCTTTATTCTGACGTGTCAGTCATTTGGCGCAGGGAACATGACATCATTTACACTTATAGCCCATTTTAGATATTGTATAGCGGAATGATGGAACGCTGGACACGTATGCTTCTCTTCATGGCGGTGGCCACCTCCGCCGTACGCGGGGCTGCCGTGCTCTGCCAGCACAAAGACGACGTCGAGAATGTGAGGCCAATATCCGAAGTAGAAGACAGACGTGAACAGCTTTCCTTTGCAGGCCGTGCACGGGGTCTACCTCGAACCGCACCAGCACGTATCCAAGAGAGCCGCCAACCAACCTATCCGGATCAGTGTGTTTTACGATACGACTGTCAACCAGCTGTACGTTTAATAGTTGCCACAGCAGACCATAGTGGTATTTTGATTAATTCGATCTCGTTCCCAGTCAGACGGTCATCCAGAGCAGGATAATGGTTTGTGGTATTATACAACTTGGCAGGTGTTAGTTATGTGGCTACACTTCCCCTCTCATATTAGACCATCATGCCTCAACTTACCTCCTTCCTAAGTCAGACACTTCAGGTAAAGCCAGTTGGAGTGCCTATATTGTTGGACAGGTTAGCTCTATTTATTGCCCAATGTGCACATGAACTATGTTACCTTGCACCACCCATCCCTCCTCCCTGCTCACAACCTCCTTTCCTTCCTCCTCCCACCATCCCACCCTCCATCCCATCCCCATCTCATCACCCTCTATCCCTCCTTCCCTCTCAGGCAATGCTCCACAAGTTCCTTCACAGTTATAAATGGACTCCGCTACTGTATTGCCACCTGCCGCACCACCACAACCTGTGGCCAGGCTACAGTTCCAGATAATCACCTAAGTGTAAGTGGGTGTGGTTAATACAGTGTGTGTGTATGTGTGTGTGTGTGTTTGTGTGTGTATGTGTGTGTGCATATTCTGCAGTGTAAGTGTTATGTGTGTCTTAGGTAGGTGTTAAGGGCAATTTATTTGTCCTGCTAACATAATTATAAGTTGAACTTCTGCCTGATGTTGGCATTATGTGTGTGGTGTGTGTGCTCACATGAGGTAGTGCATGTGTGTGTGCTCATGTGGGTGTGTGCTCACATGAGGTAGTGCATGTGTGTGTGTGTGTGGTGTGTGTGCTCATGTGAGTGTTTTTCTACGTGCATGTGTGTGCACGTGGGTAGTGTGGGTGTGTTCCTATGTGTGTGTGTGGAGTAGTGCACGTGTGTGTGTGCTCATGTGGGTGTGTTCCTATATGTGTGTGTGTGGTAGTGTGTTCATATGATGTGTGTGTATATTTCTTTACCTGCAGGTTTGCAGACAGTGCAACAGTGGAAACACCTGTACCCAGTCTGGTACCAATGGAACAGGAGTAGCCAACACAGACTTTGTCTTCTATGTGTCTGCCACCAGTACCTCTCCATGTGGTTCAGGAACAGCTGGTGGCCCCACTAGTATAGCCTTTGCTACATACTGCCAAACTGAATCATCCCTTGACAGGTAAACTGGTGTATGTATGTATGTATGTATGTTTGTATGTATGTATGTGTGTGTGTGTGTGTGTGTGTGTGTGTGTATGTATGTATGTTTAATTCCCCACCTAGCAAGTGTGAAACCCAGCCCAAGCATACGTCCCATTGACTGTACGCGGTAAAAGGCAGAGCACCCCGTGAGACCACGTGCCCAAATGGCTAGAGGTAGCTAAGTGAGGCGAGAGCCGACCGCCATACCCTAGGCTAGCAGATAGCCATCGTAGGGTGAATGGGGTGCAAGCTGTATGCATAGCCTTAGGTAAGGCGCTGACCGCCATGCCCTAGGTTGCGTGACCATTGTGGGGCCGATGGGGTGCAGGCCGTAGTACAATAGCCATGTGTTGAGCAGTGGCCCCCCAGGGGACCGCCCAAAGTTAACCCCCCACCCCCCATAAAGGCTGTATTTCCATTGTTGGTGCCAATGGTCTGTAAGTAACAAGGAAAACGTGAAGGATTGCAAACAGAGCTACAGAGTGTTTGCTGGCTGGGCATGGCCGCAAATGGAGCTGTTCACAAAATGCCGAAAACTTCTCGATACCCACTCTGTAAGTACTTCGCGTGGAGGGGGCTATGGCATGTGTGACGAGTCATGCAAGCTGTTGCTCTACAGTTCTGCAAGGTCGGGAGGGACAGGGCTACCACTTGGGGTGGAGGGAGGACCTGTAACTCTTGAATCTGCCTGGCCTGCAGGTTGGAATTAAGAGGGCAGAAAAGGGTTGCCTGGTTGCGCACCACACCAATATGTCTTCTTTGAGGTGGTCCCAGGCAATCAACTTAGACTTGTCCCTGGCTGCAGCTTGTCTAAACAGTGAATCATTTTTGAGGCAGGCAGCTGGTCGTGAACCTGTCTCTTGGCTGGGCGGTGCCTCTTGTTACCAGTACCCAGTCTCTTGCGCCCACCAAACACCAACTCGTCATGCACAGGTAGTAATTTATCGAATTCGATAAACTTACCGAGCCTGATGCGACGTATGAGGTGCTTGGGCTGAGTAGCGGTGCACGCGACAAAGGGGGAGACTGTTGGTAGATCCCTTCTGCGAAACAATCTACCAGTTCCTACTTCTCTGTCTGTTCAATACAGAAAAGTGCGGAAAGAACTTATTCCTTATCTGGAAACAACGTTCACAAAAGAAAACAGTACGAGCTCTTTCAGTTTTTGATTCATCAGAAACGTTCCTGATCTCAGATCCGATCCAGATCAGGGACCGGTGGAAAAATCACTTTTAATTCTGTCAACTTCTGCTTCGAGGATACTATAACGACAATGATTCCACAGCAACCTGTTGTTGAAGAACTAGATTCTCCTCCAACTATGGAGGAAGTTTTTCAAGCTATTACTCAAATGAAATGTCAGCGTGCTGCAGGCAGAGATGGCATACCTGCTGAATTACTTATCCATGGTGGTGATAAAGTTGCTGCAGAGCTACTTACACTGTTCTCTGAGATTTGGTCTTCTGAACAAATACCAAAAGAATGGGTAGATGCAGTAATTGTCCCCATCCCCAAAAAAGGAGATGTACGTCATTGTGGAAATTGGAGAGGCATTTCTCTCCTTAGTGTTCCGGGAAAAGTTTTGCTCGCATTATTGCCAATCACATAACTGCCCTGTCTGAATCTCTACTTGATGAAACCCAATGTGGTTTTCGGAAGCAGCGTGGAACCATTGATATGATCTTTACTGCTAGACAGCTACAAGAAAAAGCCAGGGAACAACAATGCCAGTTATACATGTGCTTCTTCTATCTCAAAAAGGCCTATGATTCTGTTTCTGTTCTCAGAGGTGCTTTATGGCTTTTACTTGGATGTTGGGGTTTTCCCCCTAAACTTGTTTTAACATCCGGAAGATTATGCACTCTGGGATGCAAGCTTCTGTACGTGTTGATGGTATTTTGTCTGATTCTTTTAGAGTTTCAAATGGCCTCAAGCAAGGTTGTGTGCTAGCTCCTTTCCTCTTCGACCTTTACTTCAACAAGGTGATGCAAGATGCTTTAGATGGTTTTAATGATGGTTTTCAAGTAAAATACAAGCTTGATGGCAAACGATTTCGGCGTTCAGGGACCAAATTGCCAATGTCTGTAAATATTTGTGACTTACGTTTTGCTGATGATGTTATGGCAAGTTGTCGTAATGGTGATGCCCTCTGAGCCTTTATCAACCGTTTCACACATGCAGCTCATACTTGGGGTCTCAGTGCAAGCACAGGAAAGACAAAAGTTATGGTTCAGTTACCACCAAATATACCAGAAAGTTCTACCAACCTATTCTATATCGAAAATTCAGTCATTGAATCAGTTACATCTTTTAAGTACCTTGGTTCCACTCTTTCATTAGATGTTTCTTTGACAAGTGAAATAAATAACAGAATTGCAAAAGCTGCTAGTTTGTTCAGTCACCTTAAAACCAAGGATTGGCATAATTCCAACCTGACTATCAAAACAAAGCTTACTGTATACAATGCTGTTATCCTGCCTGCACTACTCTATGGGGCAGAGGCCTGGTCTGCAAATGCACATCAAATCAACCGTCTCAACACACTTTCCACATGGCTGGTCTACGCCAAGCCTTAAAAGTAAATCCTTTTAACCATATACCAAATGTCTATGTTTGTGAGAGGACTCAATCAACAAGGATGTCTACTCTTGTTAGCTTGACCAGATTAAGATGGTTGGGCCGTGTTTGGTGCATGGATGACACCATGCTCCCGAAGAAAATTCTTTTTCTTTTTGGTGAGCTAGCAATAGGTAAGCGTCGCAAGCACAAGCCCAAACTCTTAGGTGGAGAGGCTGTGTAGCTGAAGACTTACATTCATTCCAGATCCGAAGTGATTGGAATAATCTAGCATCCTCAAGAATGATGTGGCAAACTATGCTTCTAGATGGTTCAGTTTCTCTGGATACTGCCCTTGATGATAAAGCGAAATTTTTATGAGCCTGTCGTAAGGGCAAGCCTTTTTTTTCCATGCAGTGTGTGTACCATCTACAACAAGTCTTTCTCAAGTGACCGCTATCTACATAGTACAAAAGCATGGCCCAAATAATAGGGTCACGATGTATGATATCAAATGCCCACAAAATGGCTGCTCCTTCTCATCTCACTCTGAGGAGGGCATCAAGATCCATATGACTCGCATACATCATAAACAGTGTTCAAATATAGTCACTTGTTCTGTTTCCTCCCCTGTGGTAGCAAATGGTATGCAAATAAGCTGTCCTGTTCGAAGTTGTTCATTCACCTCGGCTTCTACTAAAGGCATCAAGATCCATCTAAGAAAATCACATTCCTGGTCCAAACACGACGTTGACACTAAACTCACCACCTCCACTGTTTAGATCGTATCAATAGAGACCTTTCCATCCCTCTAACGTGTTGCACTATTGTGTAATGTGATGATCATTATTATGTATGTATGTATGTATGTATGTATGTATGTATGTATGTATGTATGTATGTATGTATGTATGTATGTATGTATGTACGTATGTATGTATGTATGTATGTATGTATGTATGTATGTATGTATGTATGTATGTATGTATGAATGATGTATGTATGTATGTATGTCTGGCAAGGACAGATTAACTGCTGATTTGCTCATTTATGGAGGAGATGCTGTCATCAATGCACTGCATAGAATTGTGTGTGAAGTATGGGCTTCTGAATCTGTTCCTAAGGATTGGGTTGATTCTGTTATTGTTCCAGTCCCAAAAAAAGGTAACCTACACTTGTGTGACAATTGGAGAGGTATCTCCCTTCTCAGTGTGCCTGGCAAGGTTTTCAGTCGCATTTTAGTAAATCGTATCATAGATCATTATGAATCTATTTTGGATGAAACTCAGTGTGGGTTCAGGAAACAACGTGGCACAGTTGATATGATTTTTACTGCCCGACAAATCCAGGAAAAAGCCAGAGAACAAGTTTGTAACTTATATATCTGTTTCTTTGACCTAAAGAAAGCATATGACTCTGTACCCAGAGATGCCTTATGGCCTCTACTAACCCGTTATGGTTTGCCTTCCAAAATGGTCAACATCATACGCCATCTACATTCCAACATGGAAGCTTCCGTTCGCATCAAAGGAAACTTATCTGAACCCTTCAAGGTTGACACGGGTCTTAAACAGGGCTGTGTGTTAGCTCCCTTCCTCTTCAACATGTATTTCAATCAGGTTATGCATGATGTGCTAGCTGGTTTCCAAGATGGTGTTGAGGTGAGATACAAACTAGATGGTAAACTTTTTAGACGACATGGAACAAAACTTCCAACATCTACTATGTTATGTGACCTGCGTTTTGCAGATGATGTGATGGCAAGTAGTCACACTTCAGATGGCCTACAAGAATTTATCACAAGGTTTTCGAATGCAGCCCGGTCCTGGGGTCTCTGTGTGAGTACTGACAAGACCAAAGTCCTTGTTCAAACTACATCAGATTTTCCCTTGCATACAAGGCCTATATTCCATATCAACAATAACTTACTGGAAACAGTTCCAAATTTCTGCTATCTCGGTAGCACTCTATCATCTGTACCTAATCTGGATCACGAAATATCCCGCCGTATTGCTAAAGCTGGTGCTATCTTCAGCAGTCTCATACGGGGTGTGTGGTACAACTCCAATCTCTCAGTACGAACCAAACTTACCATGTATGAAGCCACCGTCCTCCCAACTTTGCTATATGGTGCTGAAACATGGACTGCAAAGGCTCATGATCTACATCGTCTTGACTCCTTTCATATGGCTTGCCTCCGTCAGGCACTGAGGATAAGCCCCTTACAGCACATTCCTGATACTACCATACGTGCAATGTCTGGGTCTCACCGTGCTTCATCGCTGGTTAGGCTGGCAAGGCTTCGTTGGTTAGGTCATGTTTGGAGAATGGAAGACTTCAGGATACCAAAGATGATTTTGTTCAGTGAATTAATCAGAGGCAAACGTCCTCAACATCGGCCTTTTTTACGTTGGAGAGACTGTGTACGTCATGACCTCCAACACTTTGGACTGCCAGCTATATGGCATACCCTAGCTGCTCAGCGGCACTTGTGGCGCATGGAAATCTTACGAGGGTGCTCTGATTATGACAGAGCACTTGACAACAGAGCTCAGTTGCTTCGTGCATGTCATAAGGGTGAAGCCTCACCTAGCTACTGCCCTGCA
This sequence comes from Eunapius fragilis, assembly GCA_963681505.1. Lineage (NCBI taxonomy): Eukaryota > Metazoa > Porifera > Demospongiae > Spongillida > Spongillidae > Eunapius > Eunapius fragilis. Next base: position 831,199 of record OY811991.1, read on the forward strand.
TGCAATCAATACTTTACATCTGAACGCTATCTTCTCAGTCATAATACCCAAAAACATGGCAAAGCTGCACAAGATAACAGAGTCCAATCCCACAGCGCCCAAACAGATTTGAGCACAACCTTTTCATGTTCCAGCGGCGGATCCAGGGGGGGGGCACTCGGGGCACGTGCCCCCCCCCCCCCCCCCCCCTTCATTAATAAATTCATAACTTTTCGGGCCGCATTTTATAATATAGCTGCACGATTGCGCTGTCTATTGATATCCGCACGCATGAACTCTACTACTGTACTATATCCCGGGCCCCCCGATACGCGATCATACTTCCCCCCCCCCCGCCCTTCGTATCGGGCCAGAAACCAACAGCACCCCCCCCCCCCCCCCCCCCCCCCGCTCTTCGTTTTGGGCCAGAATCCGACAGCACCCCCCCCCCCCCCCCCCGCTCCTCGTATCGGGCCATAAACCGACAGCACCCCCCCCCCCCCCCCCCGCTCCTCGTATCGGGCCATAAACCGACAGCACCCCCCCCCCCCCCCCCCGCTTTTCGTATCGGGCCAGAAGCCGACCCCACCCCCAGCCACACCCACCATCCGTGCCCCCCCCCCCCCCCAAAACCTGTATCCGCCGCTGTGTTCTGTCTGCAACTTTACATCCTCTTCTACAAAAGGCATCAAGATACATATACGTCGCAAACATCCAGACCATCCATCTATTACTGCCAACATTACAGAAATTGTATGTCTTGTCTCAGGATGCACTTTTAGATCAGAGTCAACCAAGGGTGTTAAAATCCATCTACGCAAGTCGCACAAATGGTCCAAAGAGTTAGTGGACGCTAGTTTTTGCCCATCTGTATAGGGCACCTGACTTTGGTACTCTTCCCCCAAACGTATTGTATTGTCATGTACAGTGCGATGGTTTATTATTATTATTATATTATTATGTATGTATGTATGTATGTATGTATGTATGTGTGTATACATATGTATACATTGCCTCCTCCCCAGACCCATAGCCGGAAACATCAACTTCTGTCCAAGTGCATTCACTAGCACCTCCAGCGATGACTACATTTTGACTGTGGCCAAGCACGAAGCACTACACGCATTGGTGAGCTCTAATTAGCACATACTGGTGTGTTAGAGCGTATTGGGTACCAATAATGAATGTTGCACTGGTAAGTTGTATATGTATTTACAGGTGGGAGGGACATGTGTTTACAGGTGGGGGGAGGGGACATGTATACAGGTGGGGGGAGGGGACATGTATACAGGTGGGGGGAGGGGACATGCACAACATGAGTGTGAATGCAGACCTCAACATGTGTACCCACATGCAGGGCTTCTCCAGTGGGCTGTTTCCCTTCTGGAGGGATCAAAATGGTGTACCACGAACATCCAGAGATGCAACATTTAATCTTCCTCCTATTGTGAATGGGTGAGCTAAGCCTGTTGTGTGGTAAGATGTGTGGAAGTGTATGTGTGTACATGTATGTACATATGTGTACATGTATGTACATATGTGTACATGTATGTACATATGTGTACATGTATGTACATATGTGTACATGTATGTACACATATGTGTACATGTATGTACATATGTATACATGTATGTACATATGTGTACATGTATGTACATATGTGTACATGTATGTACATATGTGTACATGTATGTACACATATGTGTACATGTATGTACATATGTGTACATGTATGTACATATGTGTACATGTATGTACATATGTGTACATGTATGTACATACGTGTACATGTATGTACACATATGTGTACATGTATGTACATATGTGTACATGTATGTACATATGTGTACATGTATGTACATATGTGTACATGTATGTACATATGTGTACATGTATGTACATATGTGTACATGTATGTACATATGTGTACATGTATGTACATATGTGTACATGTGTGCACATGTGTGCACATGTGTATGTGTGTGTGCGCATGTGTGTGGTTTCATAACGCAGCAGACATATGCCCCGCCCACTCCAGCTTATCCCATATCCTCCTTCTTACACAGTGCATACCTGATCGGCAATACCACTATTAAGCCACTAACTTACACTAACTGGGCTGTGAGTACAGGGACAATCAGTCACCCAGTGAACCTCCTTGTCACACCAACTGTGGTGGTACGTTGGTGACGTGTGTGTGCCACCCCACTGTGGTTATTTTCCTCCTTTCCTAAGGCCATGGCCAGGACTTATTTCAACTGTCCTACTTTGGTGGGTGTGGAGTTAGAGAACCAAGGAGGAACTGGTACTATGATCAGCCATTGGGAGAAGAGGCTATTGGGGGTAAGAGTGATGGTCCCCAGACCACTAGCTGCTTTATTAATTCTCCACCAGAATGAACTAATGACGGGAGTTCTGACATTTAACCCTTTGTTCTCTGTACTGACATTGGCGGCTTTGCAGGACTCAGGGTTAGCTATTATCATAGAGCATTCTCCACCTCTTTCCATCCATCCCTCCCTCCTCCCTCAAACAGGTGGTACCAGGTCAACTACAGTATGGCACAGCCCCTGGTGTGGGGGAACAGTGCTGGCTGTCAGTTTGCAACAAGCAGTTGTGGAGGTTACATAACCAGCAGACTGGCATCGTGAGGAAGACCCTTTGCTAATTAGTGGATGATGTCATCCATACCTTTAACCAATCAGGGGCGGCTGTATTGATCCGTTCTGCAACCACTACTCAAAAAATATAGACCAGCTGGGGTGTACCGTAGACAGAGGAGCTGTTTCAGCCTGTAATCTACACTCCTTCACCACAGCACTACCTGTGGAGTATCAGGTAACCACATGACAGATGTTTTCATGATATATATATATATATATCTGTTTTCAGTACTTTAGTGATCCCAATGCAGGAGGAGATGTTGAGCTAGCTGACTTCTGTCCATTCCAAGAGGTGAGTTAGGCTTCAGCAGTGGGTATGACCCCTGCTTGTTACACCTCCTGCATAATGAACCTAAAGAGCAGGGTACCTTTCCCTTTGTGAAAACCCAAAGGGCACAACCCTACTCATTAGGTCTGGTATTTCCCAAGGGGATGACCCTACTCATTCCCATGGGGACAATCCTACTCATTAGGTCTGGTATTTCCCAAGGGGATGACCCTACTCATTCCCATGGGGACAATCCTACTCATTAGGTCTGGTATTTCCCAAGGGGATGACCCTACTCATTCCCATGGGGACAATCCTACTCATTAGGTCTGGTATTTCCCAAGGGGACAACCCTGCTCATTAGGTCTGGTATTTCCCAAGGGGATAACCCTGCTCATTTGTATTCTCCAGATCTTTACATATTCCAATACTGGCAGAGGTACTTACTGTACCAATGCTACCAACAACATTAGTCCACCTGGTATAAACTACCTTGGTGAGACCTATGGGCCTGGCTCTGCGTGTATGAACCAGGGGACCGAGCAGTGGTCAGTGACCTCTGTGACCTCTGGGACTGTATACACACCCACCTTGTATGGGGCAGGATGTTATCAGGTAGGATGGGGAAGAGGACATTTATGTGTCAATTATCTGGTTCACAACACACACACAACACACACACACACACACACACACACACACACCACACACACGCACACACACACGCACACACACACAAACACAGTATTCATGTACAAATAATGCAGTTCAAATCTCTATCTTTGGAACAGTTTACACCTGCTCTTTCCCAGGACAACAGGTGCCTATATACCTGGTTTAATATTAATAGATGTTACTCCTTCTCCCTCCCTCCCTTCTCTCCTCCCTCCCCTCCCTTCCCTTCTCTCCCTTCCTCCCACTCCCTTCTCTCCCTCTCCTCCCTTCTCTCCTCCTCTCCCTCCCTCCCTCCCTCTCTCTCTCCCTTTGCTCCCTCCTGCTCCTCTTATACTTTCAGTTGAATGTTAGTGTCACAGCTGGTGGGTACAAATACACTGGTTCTCTGCTGTGTCCTGCATACAATGAGATATGCACACATAGCCAGGCGTCTTGTCAAGTAAGTCCACTCAGGGTACATGTGTGGGGGCTGCCTTTAACTGGCCCCTCCCATTGCACAGGTGCCTGTGGTGACCAGCGGTGGAGGGGCGACCAGTGGACTGCCCACCATGGTGACCAGTGGACACATGGGTGCCATGGTGCTGTCGGCCATCCAACTGCTGGGCATCTCTCTTGTGTGGCTGCAGTTAGCATTTTAAGTCCGGCTTAAGTGAGAACAGCTAAAATATTGGAGTGATTAGTATAAAATAAGACCATCCCATGACGCATGTATATAATAATATTAATATTAAAAAGTGCCGAGTGATGAGTGCATTTCATTTTTAATATATTGTACATAGCACAAGGGAAGGATGAGTACAAATACTGACAGAGGTCACCTCTGAGTGCATAGGTACTTTTTGAAGAAGGCATAGAAAGTGTGAAGCTCACTGAGGTGCTCAGAGTCCATCAGTGTGAACCTGATACCATACTCGGCAGCCCCGCCCACCTCATTACCCGCACTGTCAGCTGTCAGTGTGAAGCTCAACACAGGAGTAGCTCCACTAACGACAGGGTCCACCCCCCTGTGCCGTCGTGCCTGTCTCCTGTGTACCCACGTGTTGCCATAAGCAACGCAGGTGTAAGTAGATGCCAACCCTTCAAACGCTTTGCTGAGGGTTGCCATGGCATCACTGCCCACAACACGAGGTCTCTTACTGACATCATCAGACTCGTTGGCTTCCCTAATGACCTCCTCCCTAGGCCCATCTCTTTGCCTCTTGCGTACACCATCCCTTGAAGGAACATCCAACTCCATGTCATCCTCGCTCCCAACAGACGTGTGAGAACTACCTTCTTCGTTGGAGGACGCATGGGTGCCACTTCCCACTGCACCACAGTGCTCCTGTGACACCAGGGGGTTTCCCGCCACACCGCAGTGCTCTGGTGACACCCCCGGGCTTCCAGCCTCACCGTAGTGCTCTGGTGACACCCCCGGGCTTCCAGCCGCACCGCAGTGCTCTGGTGACACCCTTGGGCTTCCAGCCGCACTGCAGTGCTCTGGTGACACCCCCGGGCTCCCAAACAAGGCAACACAGCAGAAGCCAAGCGTGTGCTCAAGGGTGAGGGCCACAGCTCGTAACAGCACTAGGGACAGACGTCTGCGCACCTCAGCACCGGTGTGGTCCAGCTGTCCACACACGGGGGAGAGGTGGGAAAGGATGGGCCACTGGTCCTGGACCCCCGAGAACACAGAAGCCATGTCCTCCAAGCCAAGGTGCACGCTCTTCTCCAGTAAGGCCTCTCCCTCGTTCCTGCCGCCCCCAAGCTGACCCAAGCTGAACAGGTTCAAGAGGGAGGGGGAATCCCCACAGGCCTGGAGCTGCTGTAGGGCCAGCATGCAGTGCCCCACCAATAGGATGAGAGCGTCCCGAGATAGCGCCTTGGCAACATTGTGGCTAAGCTCAAAGGGGTCCTGTATACACAGCTGCCCCGGTCTGAAGTGGGAAACCTTGACGGAGGCGTTGTCCCGCTGGGCAAGATGTATGGCTTCTTCAATTGTGACTCTCCGAGTTGGGTTGACGTGGACAGTCACGCAATGAGTGTGAAGGTCTAACACTTCGGAGTAAAAATGGAAGAAATGAGCCAGCAGGCTTGCTGTGTGTGTGTGTGTGTGTGTGTGTGTGTGTGTGTGTGTGTGTGTGTGTGTGTGTGATGTGGGAAGTAAGCATATAAATGCCATCACAAAGAGAGAGAGAGAGAGCTCTTTTTATATGATATTACCAGGTGTCTGGGTATTCTTGCTAGGCATAAGTGAACCAGGAGGTGTGTAGCTGCAGCTCCACCCATCCACAACGATCGGCTTGTTGGTAGTAAGAGCAAATCCCTGTGCATACCACGCCATGTTGATGGGCCACACCCCCGGATCCTGCAGACAGGGGAGCACGGGTGGGTCTGAACACTGCAGTGCACGTATGACCATCAGGGTGAGCGCGTAGTTGTGGAGCTGGGCACGCTTGATGCCCGTCGTCCTTATCCAAAGACGGAGGGTGGAGAGAATGGCGTAGAATCGTGTGTCAAACTCACAATAGGCTCTGATTAGTCTCGTGTTGTATGGTCCAAGCCTGGGGAAAACAAAGATAGGGGAAAAAAAAGTTAAGAGTGGTTGATGTTGTGGTGATGGAGGCAAGTACGTGGGGTGTAGGTAAGGGTGAGGGATGTAGGGGTGTAGGTTAGGTGTGGTGATGGGAAGGTAAGGGTGAGGGATGTAGGGTGTAGTGTAGCACGGTGATGGATATAGTGATATCCAATGATATACAATGATATCCAGAGCTGCAGGTGTAAGAATACCTGCCTGTTATTGATGGAGACATCTGTGTGAAGTCTTTGGGGCTCATAAAAGAACCTGACGATGGGACAGCGTGCAAATGGTATGGGGACCACACGGGTGAAGCGTGTGTCGCTCTGGATGACGGAGAGGATGGTGTCAAACTGTGGGGAGGAGCTCTTGGCTCCCTGTTGGAAGTGGGTGGTGAACAAAGCCTGCGGCAGGTGAACGCCACTGGCTGGGGACTGGCAGTCTGGGTCTGGGCCCGAGACCAGGCAGAGCTGGAGCAGCTGTTGGTTGTAATAGTTCTGAGGGGCAAAGTCGTCCCTGTCACGAGGCATGGGGTCGGTCAGGATGCAGACGTCACAGTCCGATGTGGCGAAGGCGTGGCCAGACACCACGGAACCAAAGAGGATGACAAGGGAACGAGGAAACACCCTCTGGAGATGGACGCATACCTCACACTGCGCCTTCATCGCATCCGCTGTCATTCGATACGATGCGGCTACCAGTTCCATCTGCGCGGTCATCTGCAATAACAAAAAGGAAAAAAAAAAAAAAGTCACTCCTTCAAACAAAAAAAAAACTATCGCGCTGATAGACACTAAAAGCGCGGGCATTACTGTAGGGGCTTGCTGTAGCTGGGAGAGCAGGTCTGGCGGCAGCTCTACCCTGCTCGAAATTGGCGCCATAGACTGCTGATTAGCGACGGTCTCCATAGGTTCTGGAGTACTGCTACTACTGAGCCCAGGAGATTCGTGAGGTACCCTCGTTGGCTGTAGCTTGGCCTCTCTCGGCTTTACCACCAACCGTTTCCCATGTAGCACGAGTTTATTCGGGCAGCGAAGTGCTTGTAAGGCTCCATCAACGTTTGTGAACTCGACGATGGCAAAAAACTACGAAGTATAGCTACAAATGACACCAACGGACTGCTCGATAACGGGTACCCTGTACCTTTTTGTCGTCCAAAGCCACCTGTACGACGGAACCGAACTGCTCAAAAAGACTTTTAATCTCCGCGTATTTCGTCTCTGTAGGTGGGAATCCACGCACGTAGACCGATCGTCTCGCAGTTTCTAACTTCTGCAGTGCAACAATATGGCGCCTGCCCTCCACGTGCTGACGGAGCTGTTCCTCTGACGGGAGTAAGCAGTAAGCACGTGCCATCTACATCCCTTCAGCTAGCTAACCAGAGCTTGCATATATCCCACACACATCACAAAGGGTACATACTGCTGCCATTTTGTGACGACTTAGACGCCAAGAGGGAAAAAAGTACATGACGTAACGCAATAGGAAACAAAACGCTGCAACCATGCTAGCCCTATCGCGATCCTTCTCTGTCCTTGACGGAGCTATCTTTTGGCTTATCTCTATCTTCACGTTCTTTTGGTCTGCCATTCCTGTCCCTATCACGATCTCTCCTGTCCTCTCTTCCTCTGTCTCTCCCTTCATGCCTGTCTTCTCTTGGCCTGTCATCTCTTGACTTCTCTTCTCTTGACTTCTCTTCTCTTGGCCCGTCATCTCTTGACTTCTCTTCTCTTGGCCTGTCATCTCTTGACTTCTCTTCTCTTGGCCTGTCATCTCTTGACTTCTCTTCTCTTGACCTTTCTTTTCCTTCACGATCTTTTAGTCGCTCCCTCGGTCTGTAGTATAATAAAAATAAATCATCATAGGTGAAGACATCATTACACACCCCACCTGTCCTCTTCTTTCCTATCTCTGCTTTTAGAACGAGAACGATGTCGTTCATCTCTCTTCTCTTTCTCCCTACTCATTGACCTCCTATGTCGCTTACCCGGCTGTTCTTTCCCCCTCGAACGGGACCTGGACCTTCGTTTAGTCACTTCTCTCTCCTTACTTCTGGAACGTCCAATCCCTTTACTCTCTGCTTCTCTCTCCTTGCTTCTGGAACGTCCAATTCCTTTATTTTCTCGTTCTTGGGACCTTGGTCTCTGCTCACGAGATCTAGGCAACTGCTTGCCATGATCACGCTCACGAGACCTATAGAATGGCAATAATAACTAACCAGAGTTCAGAAACAAATATGAGTCCCATCCAAACTGTTAATTAACTATGAATACCCACCCAAACTGTTAATTAACTATGGGTACCCATCCAAACTGTTAATTAACAAATAGTCTGCACAAGGCATCTCACCTGCTCCTGCTGTCTCTGCTAACACGCCAAGTTTTCCCTTTAACGTGCTTCTCTTTCTCATCATTCTTGCTCCTCTCTCCATCCTTCTCATCATGACCACTACTCCTGCGGTCACCATCTTCAGATTCACCATGTCTTTTCTTTATCTTGTCCTCTTTAGACTTCTACAAGAGATAAAAGCAGTGGTGGTTACGTAACCAGACGGATGGACTTAACTAAGACAACCCCTGCTGCTGCTGCTGTCAGCCAGGTGCAGCGAGTACACACAACACTAGCACTGAAAAGACAAAGCGATGAAGACATCAAACCATGCTGGGTACCTGGGTACTGGGGAGGGGTATCTTCGGAGCCTCTCAGGGGGAGGGGCATTCCTGCCTCCAATACATACTATATATGTTGACTGAACATATAAAAAAACACACAAATGTTCCCAGATAGCTACATTCATTATACCTAGAACAGGGCATGTATGGCATGTTATATATCACATACACACACAGACACACACATGCACACACAGACACACACATATATTACACACAGTAACAAGAGTTGAAGTGGCAGTTTTTTACCCCCATGTAAATCTATTAAATCTATGACAAATCATATCATATCAACAACAATGATTGTTTTATGTCAACATACCCACACCAATAATGCCATCGAATCACATTCCTGGAGGCAGTTGCTACAAGTTGGAAGTTGACAAGTCCCTACTACTGCCTAACCCCCACCACCACCCCCCTCCCACCCATCACATACAGCACTAACCTGGAAGACTGACTAACCGATTTTTTTTTGTGAAGGGCAGTCAAACCTTACAAAGCAATTATGCTAGCATGCGTCAATGCGTAGTACAGCACTCTCTGGTTTCAGGCCAAGTTCTGTATAGTACACATAAAGTTGGTCTGGTCAATGCCAGTTTGATCCTTTTTTTAAATTTTTTTAATTTCAAATAATAAAAAAGCATAGGTCGTCGGATCAAGGGCACCAGTAAGTTGGGCATAAAAGGGTTAAACAAAAGAACCACGAGCACAACCTGCCAAAGTAGACAGGAGACGTGACCACACCTCTTACCTTGAGGTCTGCAATGGTAGATCTGATGCGTGCAAAGCCAAGGTGCTGTTTACCCAGAAGGTGGGCATCCACTCTTAGCTGGACATCCCCAATGACCAGGAAAGATCCACACACGTCACACAGCTCCATCTTCTCATGAAAGTCATGGGCATCCAGATCAAATCCTCCCACCCTCTGCAAAGAGAATATAGTACTACGTATATTTACACGCTAGTAACAGTTTAAGTACATCAGAAAGAGTATTTCTAAAGGTGGAATTTCTTACAACAGATCATCAGCCAATCACAAATAACAATACAAACACACTAACACCACTGCCCAGTATACCTAAGCTAATGACACCACTGCCCAATATACCTACGCTAATGACATCACTGCCCAGTATATACCTAAGCCAATGACACCACTGCCCAGTATACCTAAGCCAATGAACCACTGCCCAGTATACCTACGCTAATGACACCACTGCCCAGTATACCTAAGCTAATGACACCACTGCCCAGTATACCTACGCTAATGATAATGATCGTACTATTGCAATGTCACAATACATTATAGGGTTTCATCAAGGCCCCACCCCCTGCATATTGTTAACCCCCCCCCCCTTGGGACAATTTAGGGTGCATCAATTTAACTGCACCTTCTAAAAAAGTAACTTCAACTTTTGCCCCTCCTTTGATATTATTATTAGTAGTACTAAATTTAATTCCTTCTCCACTTAATGTTAAATTGCCGTCTATGCGTAGACGATTGCATGCAGTATCGTATATATCGATGGAGTAAAGTTTAAAACACTACCTACCCACGTGTTGCTTAACCTGTTTAGAAGGCTCAGTAAGAAAATGAATATTTTTTGGAGGATATTAATACCCGAAAATTGCTCTGAAGTAGCACCGATGGTCCGTTGATTTAACATTAAATCTTTAAATTTTCAAATTTCCCTATCCTCATTGGCAACACTGTTACTTCCAACAGTATGGTCTGCAGATCATCTCCAAATACGTAACATCTTGATACAGCAAACACAAAATATCCTATTGAACGGCCAGTTGTAATCCTCACTGCTATACTCTCATCACATGCTCTACTGTTCTTAAGCCGTGAATTTCTGCTCACACAGCAAATCCAAGACCAACTTACTTTGTGTGTCATGTTAACAAGGTGCATTCGCTCCTTCTCCCTCTCCTTCTCCAGTTCCTCCACCCTCTTCATCAACTGCTGTGCTTCCTCAACCTGTCCCTGTGTCCCCAGATGGTCCAGCTGTCCAACAATAACATGTAATAGTGACAGACTGTATGAGCAGCTGCTCTGAGTTACCTCAGCAACTCTCAAGTTTATCTCGTCATTGAGGGCCTTCAGTTTGTCACTGTTTATACCACTCTCCCCTTGCAGAACCTTGAGTAGGGAAGGCAGGGTGATAACATCCCCACCACACCAAGGCATGTCCACTTCAAGTGGGCATACCTTTTGTTTTGCAGACACACTCTTCTGAAGCCTCTCTCTACCCCTCTCAATCCTTCGGTCGAGATCTCTCACTATCTTTTCCAAATAATGCAAAAACTCATCTTCGTAGCCTAGCTTGCCAAATCGATCGCTCTCTTGATACCTGTACGTACAACACACCCCACATGCATGCAAGCACGTAAAATGGACGTCGTTTCGTCTAGTTCAACGTACAGCCTCTTCAGCCTTTCGTCGTGAAGTTTGTCACACGGTCCTATATGGACGTAACGAGGCGCCACTTATGTAACACAAAAAAACATGACTGCCGCAATGCAAAAGCAGTACCTATGTCAGATTTGGTGTTTGTGAACAATTCTGACGGGCAAAAGCCGCACAAAAAATTTCGGCACACCTGGAGTGAAGATGGATCCGTGAATATAAAACAAGGTGACGAGAATACACGTGGCTGTACATGCAAAGCACCATATTTACCTCTGGGTCCGACCACCTCGTTTCTCTCACTTTCTCTCCCGGAAGTGCATTCCTCTGTGAACCCATCAGCTCGTCAAGAAGCGCAGCTGCTTCCGACGCCATTTTTCCACCGTTTATTTCTTTATGAGAGCGCGCTCTTGTACTGACGCAATTCTGATAAAATGGCGCGAGATAATATAAATTGTAGAGTAATGAATTCTTAAAAAGTAATCAATTCAGGGCGGACTTTTAAGTAAGTTGTTCATCTCCTTCTTCCACATCCTTTAAGCTAAGAATCTCCACTGTGCCTCGCCCCTTTGTTTCTGCACGAACAAATTCATCAATCTCCCGAAAGTGGCCTGGGTCTATCAGGCACACCTGGAAGGGGGGGGGGGGAAGTCAAGTAAGGTAGATAGTGGACTAAAAACTCACAATGGCCAAGTCTACATCCCACTCCTCTTGTTCAACAGAGATAAGAGGCAACACCTTCTCTCTTATCCGCCTTGCCTCCTTGGTAGGTAGCATAAGCTTCAGCTTCATCTTGGCCCTCTCTATTTGCATGGTGGGCTTAAGCAGTCGGATTACATCCAGCACCTGGACAGTGATATGAGGCAGAGTATGGAACTGGGGCTAAACCAGGTGGAGCATGGAACTGGGGCAGTATAGTGAAAACAAGGAATATGGACTGGATGTATGACCATAATTTGGGAGCCCTGTACATGTAAAGAGAAAATGGAGTCCTTTACCATTCCTCCTCCCCAGGCCATGGGTCCTCCCTCCTCCCCCCCAATACAATAATGGATACAGTTTTATGTTATAAAATGAGTACCAACATACAAACCCGACCCCTCCATGCTAGCACACTTATTCATATTCATTCTACTTTACCCCCTGCCCTACCCCCATGTTCCTTTATCCCCTGCCCTACCCCCATGTCCCCTACCCCCATGTCCCCTTACCCCCATGTTCCCTTACCCCCATGTCCCCTTACCCCCTGCCCTACCCCCATGTCCCCTTACCCCCTGCCCTACCCCATGTGCCCTACCCCATGTCCCCTTACCCCCCTGCCCCATGTCCCCTTACCCCCTGCCCTACCCCCATGTTCCTTTATCCCCTGCCCTACCCTCATGTTCCTTTACCCCCTGCCCTACCCCCATGTCCCCTTACCCCCTGCCCTACCCCATGTCCCCTACCCCCATGCTCCCTTACCCCTGCCCCCATGTCCCCTTACCCCCTGCCCTACCCCCATGTCCCCTTACCCCCTGCCCCCATGTCCCCTTACCCCCTGCCCTACCCCCATTTTCCCTTACCCCCTGCCCTACCCTTATGTCCCCTTACCCCCTGCCCCCCATTTCATTGGTACCCAACAATTGTCCTCATAGGAACTTCCCCCTTCACCCTCCCACTGTCACTTCACCCTCCCACTGTCACTTCACCTCCCACTGTCACTTCACCCTCCCACTGTCACTTCACCCTCCCACTGTCACTTCACCTCCCACTGTCACTTCACCTCCCACTGTCACTTCACCTGTTGTTTAGTACTCTTGTGTGGATTGACAGAAAAATGAACGTCCTTCATAGCTCTCTCAATAAGCCCCACAGTGTAAGGTCTCTTTGTCTCTGGATTTACACACTTCTCTGCCACCATGGTGGCTATTTCTCTGAACATGGACTCCAACTGCGAGCTTCGCTCCTTCTCTGATACCTGAAGGTCTCCCTTAGCAAGTATCTTTAAAAGGAGGGCGCTTTTGTTGAGACAATACTCTGGGGACAAAGACCCGCTATAACATAATACCTCTTTGCACACTTCCAAGTCATCGTCGGTGCCAAAGGCTGTTACCAAGTCCTCCTTCTTAGCTACCTGCCCCTTTGATACGTTCGTAAAGACCGTGTGAGTCTGCAAGACTTCTTCGATGTCCTTCTCTCTAGCAAATCAAGAGCGGTTAGAACTAAACGTGGATTAATTTGGCAGCAACTCACACTTTGTTCCTCCATGAAACCACTTTGTTCTTGTAACATGCTATTTCAAATCGCTTGCCTGCCCGCTTCGTGCGAACTATGGCCACGTTGGTGAGCCTAATTTGGTTTGTTGGCGTGAAGATAGACATGATCGCAAATCACTACATGTACCTTCAACATTATTAGAATTGCGCAACTATTAATTGGCTCGTGCCCAGGGCCACCGCTCAATGATCAGTTTAATTAATTTGCGTTTTAAAATTACTTTAAATGTTTTAATATGAATAATACACACATAACTAATTTTTTTTTCTGGAGGGAAAGATATGGTTGACCGAGAACTAAGCAAAGGAGACATCGAGCGGTACGGACGCCAGATGATACTCCCTGAATGGGGAGTGCAAGGCAAGCTGCCGTAACATAAAGGGGGGGTTGGAAGGAGGATAAAGACGGTTGGTAACTTTGCCGCTTGCAGGTCAGCTTGCCGTCCATTTGGCCTCTGTCCTGGTGGTGGGTGTTGGCGGGTTGGGCTGTCCCGTGGCTGTCTATCTCGCAGCAGCTGGGATCGGTACGTATTGCCACGTGCCGCTCCCGGACACGTGACGCATGTCGGTATTATATACTACCGAGTAGTTTTACCAGTCGTTACTAGGCGAAATAGGGCTAGTGGACTACGACAACGTTGAGCTGGGCAACCTACACAGACAGGTTTGCATACCCCCCCCCCACCCCCTTCTCTGTCAATGCAATCATACTTGTAGCCCCCACCGTTGTCCGTAGGTCCTTCACACCGAGCGTACCGTTGGCCTATCCAAAGTGGAGTCTGCAGCTGTTGCTCTGAAGGCGCTCAACTCGTCAACCAGAGTCTCCACCCACCATGTCGTGCTTAGTAGCCAAAATGCGCTCGCGCTGCTTCGACAGTATCCTCCCCGTTCACCGTGGAGAGTTAGCTAGTGTTTATGCCACCCCCACCCCCCACCCCCCCCCCCCCCCCCCCCCCCACCCACCTCACATGGCTGGCCGGGTTATGCCTGTTGACAACACCCACAGGTATGATATCGTTGTTGATGCTACAGACAACGTGGCTACAAGGTAGATTAGATACCCAATGTTTCCATTACTTGCGAACATCCCGACTTCATGCCCCCATCAGGTACCTCTTGAACGACGCCTGCGTGTTACTCCAGAAGCCTCTGGTATCCGGCAGTGCGCTCCGTCTTGAGGGGCAGGTAACCACCGCAGCTATTATAATCATGCACCAATGACCTTGCCTCGTCCCCACCCCTACTTTATAAGCTCACTGTGTACCACTGGGGTGGGGGCCCATGCTACCGATGCTTATTCCCTCGCCCTCCTCCCCCTGAGACTGTCACCAGCTGCTCCGATGGAGGGGTCCTAGGCCCTGGTGAGGACCAACCCCCCCCCCCCCTCCTGTGACAGTCATAGTGGCAACCACCTACAACAGTTATTAACTTGTGGTTCTCTGCTGTAGTACCTGGAGTGATTGGCACCCTTCAAGCAATGGAGGCACTTAAGATGGCTGCTGGAATGAATCGTATCCTGTCTTTACATTTTTAGCCTGTACCAGAGGTTGGGTATCTCTTGGGAGGTCTCCTTGACTTGAGTTAGCCTCTTACAGCCAGAGGTTGCTTCTATTTGATGCACACTCAGGTGACTTCCGTGTTGTCACTCTGAGGCCACGGAACGCACAGTGTGTGGTGTGTGGGGATAACCCTACGATTAGAGAACTAATTGACTACGAGCAGTTCTGTGGATCTGGTCCAAACGACAAAGTAGGTTTGGCAATATTTTGGCTACCGACAGTGGCCATTTAATGCACGTCCATGCACCATATAGGCTTGTTCTATTAACCTTCTGACTGCAGCAGACAGGATCACATGTACTGTGAGGAAACTTGGGTCCTGTGGCAAACGCGGGCCTTGAGGTTGACTTTCTCCCAGTAGGACTACAAGTCTATGGTTGATAGAGAAGTACCTCACCTCCTCATTGATGTCAGGGAATGCACCGAGTACAGCATTTGTAGGCTGAAGCACTCTGAGAGTATCCTCCACCTATGTGTGGGCTAGATCAGTACCCTCAGCTATGTGTAGGCTACATCAGAACCCTCACCTATGTGTAGGCTACATCAGTACCCTCATCTGTGTGTAGGCTACATCAGTACCCTCACCTATGTGTAGGCTACATCAGAACCCTCACCTATGTGTAGGCTACATCAGTACCCTCACCTATGTGTAGGCTACATCAGTACCCTCACCTATGTGTGGGCTACATCAGTACCCTCACCTGTATGTGTAGGCTACATCAGTACCCTCACCTATGTGTGAGCTACATCAGTACCCTCACCTGTGTGTAGGCTGTAGGCCAGATCAGTACCCTAACGCTAAATCAGACCTCAGTACCGGAAGAGGGTGTGGGGTAAACATTTTGGTTCTACTAGTATGGACTAATATCTCCCTGAGCTTGTGTGAAAGACATTCCACTTAGGCGTTTAAAGGAGGATGAGATGTTGGGGAGGGTCTCAGCTCTCATCCACCAAATGCAGACTAAGTCACCTATTGAAAATGATGGTAAGATAGACACCAGCATGTCTGCAATTGTTTTATACTTCTGCACATTTTGTAGTTAAAGTTGTCGTAGTATGTCGCCGTGGCAATGATTCACAAAAAGCCGTGATGCTACTGAAGGAATGCCTCCACATGGATGGCCTGTGTATCCAGGATTTGGTGGGTGGCCTCACGGCATGGACAGAAAGCATCGACCCTTCCTTCCCCAAGTACTGATGCCACACCCTGCTTTGGTTTTGGACTGTATCACATTGATTAGAATCAATTATTTGAGTTATTATCATGTCAGATCAGAAGTTTGCATTCCTCAGGTGTTATATTAGGTATAGAAAAACACCTTTAATAACCAGCAATAATTTGATTGTGGGCCCCATACTCAAACAGCAGTTGTCACGTTCTTCATATCAGCACAATATTGAAAGCCCTTCAAGAAGAAATAGAAAGAAAAATAAATTGTCATGGATATGGATAGGCAGAGAGCAGCTGTGGGTGTGTGGTCATAGAAGTGTGGTCTGTTAGTGTATCTTCTCCATCTCTTTGTAACGCTTCAGCTCTTCCAGGGACACTGAAGGAGTAAGTCTTTCCAAGGCATCTAAAAAATTCTGGGAGGTGACCTCCAGGACACCCTCCCAACCTTCGTCACTCAGACCTGTGAAACAAAGAACAGGTATAACCTTCATTACATAACACAATTGAAAAGAAAAACACATTTTTTAAAAACATTGCTGTGAAAAACGATAACATTTTCATAAAGGAGCATCAATGCTGACACTTGCAGTCGAAATGTGCGCATAATTTAAAAGGCCATTGTAACTCCATGATTTCCACGTGCATAAGATGACCTCTAATAGGATATCAAATAATTTGAAAACATTAAAAACATGCTTTTAGGTATATGGCAGGGACCACATTTCGTGATATCAAACATAGCCGCCAGCTGCTGTGTTACCTTGTCTTTCCAGCTCAAAGATTTTCTTTCTCATAGCAGCCAACATGGCGTCAGAACAGAGTGCATACAAGTCTGCACCAGTCAAGTTTGTGGGACACTGGTTTGCAAGTTTCAAAAGGTCAACATCTTTGGAGAGCTTGAACCTGTAACACAAATGTATCGTGATACACAGCAGGTGGATCACGACGAAAGAGGGAGGAAGGGTCACAAAGGATGTAGGTGGGGCAAAGGGGAGGAGGGGTCACAAAGGATGTAGGTGGGGCAAAGGGGAGGGGTCACAAAGGATGTAGGTGGGGCAAGGGGGAGGGTCACAAAGGATGTAGATGGGGGAAGGGGAGGGTCACAAAGAATATAGGTGGGGCAAGGGGAGGGGTCACAGGATGTAGGTCGGGCTTACTTTCTTGTGATGGCTTTCAAGATGTTGTGCTTGACGCTAACTTCCTCACTCACACCAAGGTACACCAGCCTGTCAAACCTTCAAGAAGCCAAATGGCGCAACATTTTACCTTGGGACTCGCCATGTGACATGCATGTGATATGTGACTCCACCTTCCAGGTCGCAGAAGTGCAGGATCAATCAGGTCAGGCCTGTTTGTGGCGCCAATCACATACACGTCTTGTGACTTCTTCAGACCGTCAAGTTCTGCTAGCAGTTGGGACACTATTCTAAATAAAGACCACCTATCCATTAACAACACCCTTAACATTGACGCAACAATACTAACCGATCCATCACACCGCCCGAGTCCCCAGACTTTCCACGGTTGGGTGCGATGGAGTCCAACTCGTCAAAGAAGATGACACAGGGAGCAGCACTTTGTGCCCGTGTGAAGACTGGGGAGGAGGCATGAGGTGGTCACAGTGGATGGGAGAGCAAAGTAACCTTACCTTCTCTCACGTTCTCCTCACTCTGGCCTACATACATGTTGATTAGCTCGGGACCTTTCACACTGTGCAGGAGGAAAGAATACTTGCACAACTGCGGATAGGTCTGGGCACCACGTGATTACCTCAGGAAGTTCAGTGAGCACTCAGTGGCCACTGCCTTTGCCAGAAGGGTCTTACCTGTACCAGGAGGGCCATACAGGAGAACACCTGGTGATGGAACAGCAACTGTCATTACCAACACACACACACACACACACACACACACACACACACACACACACACACACACACACACATACACACACACATACACACACACACACACACACACACACACACACACACACACACACACACACAAACACACACATACACACGTACATACACACACACAGCTGCCTAGGGTAAACGTACCAGATCTCTTGAGCCCTGATGTGAATAGTTCAGGGTGTAACAGGGGAAGTTGAATAGTGTCTAGTATTTCCTGCTTAGCAATCTCTAGCCCGCCAATGTCCCGCCATTCCACGGTTGGGATCTGGGAGTATGTGCCACCATTTAAAAAGTAAACCCCCCCCCCCCCCCCCCCCCCCTTCACAGGCAAGTCATACGTAAACTGCACCCATTACAAACCATCCATAACACCGTTCATTAGTGCACATATAACCCTCACACACACACACACAACACCAACCCCACCTCCCCACCCTCCTCATTGGTGCCCTACTTTGGGTGCTCCAATGGCATCTGAGTGCATTGAATGGAGTTCGCTCAGCGCACTGTCGAAATGGCTCTGGGCTATCTGGACCCCACATATGCCTATGTCCTGGTTCTGTATTTCTTTCAGAAGCTTTTCGTCGTCGGAAGTAGAAGATGAAGGGTAGCTATACAATGTAGAAGGAAGAGAGACAGCAGATAAGAGGGAGGATAGAGAATAGAGGGGAGTGAGAGGGGAGGGAGTAGGGAGTGGAGAGGGAGAGGGAGAGAGGATGGGAGAGGGAGGGAGAGGATGGAAGGGAGGGAGTGAGGGAAGGGGAGGGGAGGAAGAGGATGGGAGAGGGAGTAAGGGTGGGAAATAGGAGAGATAAGAGGAAGTGATACATTAGAAGAGGAGTAGAAGGAAAGAGAATATGGAGAGGTGACCACTGAGGCTACGTAGATACGCAAATAAGAATCCCCTACCAGTGCTTGACAGTATCTTGGAAAGCCTTCTGTGATGCTAAGGTGAACATAGACACAAAGTCACCCAGCCTGAAGCCCTGGAAGGTAATGTGAGGGGGACACTGAAGGATAACACTGTGCAACTACATCCTTCCTCCATTCACCTTACAACAAACGTATCAGCATACCATTTAACCTGTAATGCAATACTTGCCCTCTGTACATAACCACACCCTCACACAAAATTGTCACCTCTCCTCACACTGGAATATCTCTCCTGTTACATCACAACGTGCATTGACAACACACGTCATCATACCTCACAACACATCACCCTCACAACATCACTCCCTCACACAACACACCCTCACAACACTCACTGCTGTCTTCTTTGCAACTTCACTCATATCAACGTGCTTGGCAGTTGGTACGGTAGCTGCCAAGGCCTGCAGCATGTCCAGTCTTTCCTTCTCGTTGGGGGTATCGAGGGCAACCTCATTGAGGAAAAGGCTACGGACAGTTGGGGACATGGACTGAGGCTGGCAAGTGGTGCCGACCACTGCTATTGGATATGAGCTTAGAGGGGAATGAAGGAAAGGGGATAAGGCAGCTGGCAAAGGAGACATATTTGGGAATGCCTAAAAGAATGTACCCACCTATTAGTATTGGACAACAATACTGCATCCATAAACAATTCAAAAATCTCATCAATACGTGGCTCTGTATGGAGGGGCAAACCAAACTGGTATGGGTTTAGGGGCTACACATTTTGTGAGGGGAGAGAGACAGGGACCTTCAAAGGGTCAGGGTGGGGGGTACTCACCTCCTTCAAGGGGTCAGGGTGGGGGGTACTCACCTCTTTCAAGGGGTCAGGGTGGGGGGTACTCACCTCGTTGAGCATCCTCCCTCTCTCGGCCAAGGACATGTATGTTCTTGAAGATGATAACACATGGAGCATAGGTAAGAGCTGAGGTGAAGAATGGGGTGTATGGGGTGCATGGATGAATGGAGGTATGAGGATATGGGAAATGATTGCATGGATGAATGGAGGTATGAGGTATGGGTAAATGATTGCATGGATGAATGGAGGTATGAGGTATGGGGAAATTATTGCATGGATGAATGAAGGTATGGGTAAATTATTGCATGGATGAATGGAGGTATGAGGTATGGGTAAATGATTGCATGGATGAATGGAGGTATGAGGTATGGGTAAATTATTGCATGGATGAATGGAGGTATGAGGTATGGGTAAATGATTGCATGGATGAATGGAGGTATGAGGTATGGGTAAATGATTGCATGGATGAATGGAGGTATGAGGTATGGGTAAATTATTGCATGGATGAATGGAGGTATGAGGTATGGGTAAATGATTGCATGGATGAATGGAGGTATGAGGGTATGGGAGAATTGAGGTAATACCACATGGAAGAATGGAAGTATAAAAATGCATAGAAGAACAGAAATGTGAACCAACAAGAGCAGGGTCACCATGGGAGCAGGGTCATCATGGGAGTAGGGTCACCATGGGAGCAGGGTCACCATGGGTGAGAGCAGGGTCACCATGGGAGCAGGGTCACCATGAGTTTACCTTCACTAATATCAGAGTGTAGCTGTTTCTCCATGTAGGCCAACGGCTCATTGCAGTAATCAAAGCAATTGAGCTGCATCAAAGAATAATTAGTAGCCAGTGGATGATGTTTGGTGCATGGTGTGTTGGTTAATATGTGTTGGTTGATGTGTGCATGCTGTGTTGGTTGATGTGTGCATGGTGTGTTGGTTGATGTGTGCATGCTGTGTTGGTTGATGTGTGCAGGGTGTGTTGGTTGATGTGTGCAGGGTGTGTTGGTTGATGTGTGCATGCTGTGTTGGTTGATGTGTGCAGGGTGTGTTGGTTGATGTGTGCATGCTGTGTTGGTTGATGTGTGCATGGTGTGTTGGTTGATGTGTGCAGGGTGTGTTGGTTGATGTGTGCATGGTGTGTTGGTTGATGTGTGCATGGTGTGTTGGTTGATGTGTGCATGGTGTGTTGGTTGATGTGTGCATGCTGTGTTGGTTGATGTGTGCATGCTGTGTTGGTTGATGTGTGCATGGTGTGTTGGTTGATGTGTGCATGGTGTGTTGGTTGATGTGTGCAGGGTGTGTTGGTTGATGTGTGCATGGTGTGTTGGTTGATGTGTGCAGGGTGTGTTGGTACTCACCTCCACTACATGCATACGACATCGTCTGGCCACTGCTTTTACAACAGTCCCTTTGCCTACTCCAACTGGACCTGTGACCAAAATTGATGGATTACAGGCACACCTAGAGGGAGAGGAGGAGAGGGGGAGAGGGAGAGGAGGAGAGGGAGAAGAGGAGAGGAGGAGAGGGGGAGAGGGAGAGGAGAGAGGGAGAGGAGAGGGAGAGGAGGAGAGGGAGAGGAGGAGGGGGAGAGGGAGAGGAGGAGGGGGAGAGGGAGAGGAGGAGGGGGAGAGGGAGAGGAGGAGGGGGAGAGGGAGAGGAGGAGGGGGAGAGGGAGAGGAGGAGGGGGAGAGGGAGAGGAGGAGGGGGAGAGGGAGAGGAGGAGGGGGAGAGGGAGAGGAGGAGGGGGAGAGGGAGAGGAGGAGGGGGAGAGGGAGAGGAGGAGAGGAAGGAGGAGAGGGGGAGAGGGAGAGGAGGAGGGGGAGAGGGAGAGCAAAAGGATAAATATAAGAAGAAATGCAGGAGAGAAGAACAGCCATACCTCTATACCCATCAGGGTACGTTACTTCACCCTCACCCTTATCTCCCCACACATACATCTGTACACATACATCCCATATACACATCCCACACACATCCCCACACACATCCCAACACACACACACATCTGTATAAACATCTTCCCACACACATCCCACATACACATCCCCACACATCTCCCCACACATCTGTACACATACACATCCCCACACACATCTCCACACATCCCAACACACACACACATCTGTACACATAGCATCTCCCCACACACATCCCCACACATCCCAACACACACACACATCTGTACACAGACATCTCCCCACACACATCTCCCTACATGCACATCTGTACAAATACACATCCTACACACATCCCCCCCCACACACACACACATACCCCCATACACACATACCCTGATGTGGTAAGCAGAGGTATAAAGAAAGAGAACAGGGTGTTGCAGTACTTTGTCAGACCGGCTGGTAGCACATCGTCCCAGTAAGGGTAAGGATGATGACAGAAATATGGCGGTACAAAGCTGGGAATATAGGAGCTGCTCTTGGCTTTCTGAAGGAGAACAACATAATAATCTGAGTGGGACGTTATCTCTAACCAGCGGGGATTGCCTCCCAACTACAGCAGGGATGCCACAGGTATATGCCATTGATGCCAGGTTAGGTCATAAGGTTAGAGCGTTGACTGGTTAGTCATTAAATACGGCATCCGATTGTATTAATAACGTTACAATTGATGCCAGATTAATTGATAACTCCATCAATGATAATTACAGCAATGATTGATCAGTTAATAACTACAGCAATGATTCCACCTGATTGGTTGGCTGACATCAAATTACAACTTCAATCCACCAGCATTCCCCAAGAAACACAATGGTATCCCAAAGTACGCAAAGAATTACCAGAAGGGAAAACACAATATTTAGTATCCCACAGTACACAGAGAATTACCAGAAGGGAAAACACAATATTTAGTATCCCACAGTACACAGAGAATTACCAGAAGGGAAATTGTGGTGGTCTTATCCTTCAGACCACCATCAGGACACTCTCCATCACCCACGTAACACCTTGCAACACTGTAGAAGGTCTGGGTACCTGTAACGCACGGTAAATTGTAATGGGAGAACAAACTCACACAGTCACATGTACACACTTGCACCTACACACTCACACTTGAGCACACACATCACCACCACACTAGCATACCTGGCTGTACTGTGACACTGAAAACATCCCCAGGACTCAGAATTCTATGGTTGTAGGTGCAAACACATTACTGCTAGTTGAATAAAATGACTGTGTGTATGTGTGTGTGCATGTACGTATGTATGTATGTATGTATGTATGTATGTATGTATGTATGTATGTATGTATGTATGTATGTATGTATGTATGTATGTATGTATGTATGTATGTATGTATGTATGTGTGTGTGTGTGTGTGTGTATGTATGTATGTATGTATGGATGTATGTATGGATGTATGTATGGATGCACATGTGTTTACCTAGAATCTGTATTGCACAGGTGGGTAAAGTTTGCATGGTGGTCAACTTTCTGGTCCCTAGTGGATGGCACGAACACCTCTTTGAGGTGGACTTTTGAGAGTGTGGGCGTGTCTTGTGTTGGATATGCACATATGTGTGTGTGGATGGGAACACATATGCAGTTTCCTTATGCCATGTACAGCAATGGAACACTTACCTGCCTTCTGTATACATGTGTTGTTGGTGGATGAATGTGTGTTGTTGGATGAATGTGTGTGCATTGGTTTAAGTGTGTGTGCATTGGTTTAAGTGTGTGTGCATTGGTGTAAGTGTGTGTGCATTGGTGTGTGTGTGCAAAGCCACATGTATCATACATTCCCCACACAGCCGTAAGAGGATCTCCCTCACCGATATATTCACACGATACGTACAGTTCCTGGAGAGGGCAAGGGTTTCTGGGAAGAGGGAGAAGAACATCTCTGGATGCACAAAGGCACCCCCTTCACCAGGGCCATAGTCCCAGTCACGACAGGGACGAGGGACGTAGCGTTCCAACTCCAACATCCCCTCGTACAAGACGGCTATGGCAAAGTGCTTTGTTGCCCCGGACTTATCCTTGCCTGAGGGTGAGACAGAGAGGGGCAACACCACATCAGTCAGGTCTTCTATGTCAACAGAGTGAGAGATCGATTCGAAGGCAGTCACAACCACGTGCTGGTAGTTATAGATGGAATATATCGTGGCCAACGCTTTCGGCACAACGATAAAGTGTGGGAGGAGCTTGAAATCTGACATCGTCACCACAGAGATGTCGAGGGCGTTGTCTTGCTCGGAATCTTCAGAGGTCTGCTCCAGTTCAGACGCAGAGCTAAACTTATGGCGAGGGTGCAACACATCAATCTCACCGCTATCATCAATCTCATGTGTCTTTGAAAACCTATGCCTTTTAGCGTCTAGAGAAAGTTCTGGTCTGGGCACCGGTAGTGGGTTAGTGGGACTGCTACAAGGAGGAAGGATTGTCACTATGGTTTTTTCCGTAATGGACCCTTGGCGCAGGGGGAGTGTTTCCATGACTCTGAAGGTCATCAGGTGACTCATGCACATATTGATTGAGACGTCCACGTTTGTAATCTCGCTTGCAACGAAAAGGAAGTAGTAATCGAAGGACGTGTGGACGATGATGGGATACGGAGATGAGCGGACCTTGGCGTACAACTGTTTAGCAAATCCGTCCAAGTGCTCCTGCGAGGATTTGGCGGTGCTTCGCGTGGGCACGAGCACGGCTCTGTCCAGGGGGAAGGGAGTGGCGGGTCGAAACCACACCAACTCATTGTTAAAAAACTTGTACACTTCCAGAAACTCGCGCGTCACAGAGAGACAGACGGTGTGTTGTTGAGACGGGTGCGACCTCTGGGGAACATCGGAAGGCGGGGGGTCGCTCGAGGCCGCCTCCTCCCTCGTATCACACTCCACCACCGGCACGGTCACCACTTGCGGGAAGCGGCACTTCTCAATGCTACTGTTCTTCAACACGCCATTTTCGTGCATGTAGTCATTGATGGTATCATAGGTGCCGAGAACGTTCAGCTTACAAATAGATATGGCCGACGAAGAGAAGCGTTTTTCACGTACTAACACAACTAGAGGGTCCCTTTTCAGCTCTGAACTCTTCTCCCGTAGCTCAGCGCGCTGCCATATCTCTTCGACACTCAACTCTGCATACATCGTTTGGGCCCTCCCTCAAGTTAAGTGACCCGTGCTATTAACTAGCGTATTCATTATTAACGCAACCTTATAGCGGCCCATGTATGCAGTCCCCGAAGCATAGCGGTGTACGCATACGTCCATGGACCGAAGCGGCTGAGGAGTTTATGGTGCAGGAGCGATTTCCTCACCTTAGGAAGCGGTTGGAAGAGGGAATCGACTGTCTCGATCCGACGGAACGCGAGGAGTTGCACCGATTGGCCCGCTTGCGGGCCGACGAGCTGCAACTCGCCAGCGGGCACCAGCCACTTCACGCCAAGGTCTCTTTGCTAACGGGAGGCAACTTAGTGCACGTTGACGCCGACGCAATAGTGAATGCGTCAAATCCGCTGCTTTCCACGGGAAAAGGTGTACATATGTTGGTGTCTCGAGTGACTTGACTTCTATTGCCGCTCTGCCTTGTGGTTAGGTGTGAATGGCGCTATTCACACAGCTGCTGGACCGGGCCTACTGGAAGAGTGTCTTGCCCTCGGAGGTTGTGCAGTGGGACAGGCTAAGGTAACGTCAGGGCACAATTTACCGGCACGGTACGTGATACACACGGTGGGGCCCGAAGCACGCGAAGTAAATCGAAGCGAACTACTAAGGTACGTGTTTGTGGGACAAAACCCAAACGCAATTTTCTCTCTGCCATGAATCAAGGACTATGAGTCCTTGTATGAATGTACAGATGGCTGTTGACGACGTTCGCACTATATCTCGTATGCGCCATATAGATCGTGTTACAAGTCTTGCTTGGAGCTCTGTCCACAGCGCGGTATTCGCACCGTGGCGTTCAGCTGCATATCCACCGGGACATACCGCTACCCTTCTGTGGAGGCCGCGGATGTGGCTCTGAGCACCGTCAGAGAATGGTTACTGACTGGGAATAATGCAGACTGTATTGACCGAGTGATTTTTGTGACGAGGCGTTCGTGCGACGAGGAAGCCTATAACTACCTCATGTTGGTTTACTTCCCTGTTGAAAGGTAATTGCTGTGTGTTGTTAAATCAGTGGACTTTTTGACCCCTTTTTCACTGCCTTGAATAGCGCCGGGAACCCGAGTGCGAGCAAAATTTAAAGAAAAGGCCTCATTAACGGGACCGCTTATTGTGATGATAAATGCATTGCGCCAGCTGTTATATTATCTTTGATTGCGCCTCCTGCTATAAAATCCATCATGGTACGGTCTAAAAGGGGCGGGGCTTCAACGAGTAAGTTTTTAAATCAAAAAAGAAAGGAAAATCTCATGGCCTGAACTGTCAACATGCGAGGTAGAATAGACTGAATTTTTAATTGCACGCGTCAACTTTTGATCCTCGTTTCTGGAAAATTAAATCCCTTATCGCAGCCTCGTTCCCATGTATTCGTTAAAAGGGGAAGCTGATGCACGATAATTTTTTCGCTTTTAAAAAAAAAAACGGTTCATCTGCTAACTATCCGCGCCCCCCAGCACCCCTCCAGCCTCCTGCCTTAGCTTCCTGCTCTGTTCCTTGTCCCCTAGCATGGCGCAGGCAATGCTCTTCACGTTCAAGGCCCTGGCCACCTCAGGGTGTTTCTCCCCATACACAGCCTTGGCTGCGTCCACTGCCAGCTCGACGTGCTTCTTGGCAACGATCAGCTGACCCAGGATGAGGTAGGCGTGGCTAAGGTCTATCAGTGTGCTGGCCACAAGCTTCCTCTGCCTCTTGGTGACATTGCCGTCGTCAGGTACAGTCTGGTACGTGGCCAACGCCTGCTCCAGGTAGCTCTTGCTCTGCTGACGTTCCCCCAGGGAGCTGCACACAATCCCCAGTGAGGACAGAGTGAGGCCCAAGTCCAGGAAGTGCTTGTTCCGTTCAGCAGGGATGGACTGCAAGTGTCTGTGTATGGAGAGGGCCTCACTGAGAAGCTCCTTGGCACCTACAAAGTCCTTCATTGAGTACTTGAGATCTGCCATCTCTGCGAGCGTCCGTGAGACACTGGGGCTCTTGGAGCCAAAGAGACACTTCTGCTCCCCCAGGAGGGACTCAAAGCGCCTCAACTGAGTTGCATACTCAGAGGTGATGGAGGCTTCGATGGAGGTAAGTGCTGAGGAGCAAATGAGCTTGTCTGCAATGGAAAGCAGTGGATACTGGGCAACTTGCTGGAACAGGGGCTTCAGAGAGACTTTCAGCCTCACATCCTCTAGATCCCCTGTGGCCGACTTAAGCTCCTGGTTGAGGCTCTCGGTGACCCTATGGTAGTGTGAGACGAGGTGAAGGTACTGGGAGTAGGTCACGCTCTCCCCCCTTGGTCTACAGCCAACAACACCACCGTGAAGTACAGCTGAAAATCTGTCTGGATTCTTTTTGAAGCTCTCCTCTGTAGCTACTCCAGGTGCAGATACACCCGGAAGAGAACACATATATTTCCTCAGTGTTTGGCTTGCGTTGAAGGGGCGATATGACTTAAACCATGCCGTTTTATTGAAATGGTCCTCCGCTTGCGCCAGGTGGTTTTGCTCCAACCGAGGTACGGTTTGACTTATAAACTGTGTGCCCAGCTGTGGGAATGCAGCACAATGAACACGCAAGGTCTCTATTCCCCCCGGAGCCTGGGACTGGAAGGTTAAGAGGGGGGACTCTCGAAGGGTTCCAAGACCATCAACAGGATGCTGGGATGTACCAGCAACTGGGGGCACATCGCTCTTCTGAAAATTAAGCAAGGATTTCAACTGCTTGAAGTAAGAAGTCACAGTAGAAGTAATGGTGTCCATCATGGCTTTGTTAGTAGCAGCATCTGGTTCACTACTTCTGGGTGGTTCCATCGGTGGCTCCATACTTGGAAGCACGAGTGCGGGATCATTGGGGGGGACAGGAGGCGTAATGGTGTAGAAGGGGTCACTAAGGTGCTGGGCAATAGCAGACACAGGAATGGGGAACTGAACATTGCCAAAGGAAGCGATGAAATCGAAGCCGTGTCTTGCCAGTGGATCATAGCTGCTGGCTGCTTCCAAGTACAATGACACCATACGATCCATCCTACGCTCCTCACATGTCTCTTCCTTTAACAACTCCAAGTACTTGTCCAGGGAAACAGCAGTGGGATTATCGTGTCCGTGTCCTTCCAGGAGGAGGCGGTAGACCTTGATGGTTGCACCAGCCAGTGCCACAGCCATAAAGGACCTGGGCAGCTCACCTACAACCCTGGAGACATCTCTGTCGTCAGACACATGAGGAACAAAACTTTTGATCAACTTCACAGCATCTGAGTCACTGATTCTGGATAGAAATAAGTCATAAATACAATAAAACACAACACCAAGGAGAAGAACTCACTCTTTGATTTTAAGGTCCTTCCTATTGGGTTGCTTGCCAGGAAAGAAGGACACAGCTGTGACCAAAACTGCACCCTTCTTTGTTCCCTCCAAACCCTCTTGGAGGGAGTCGAGCATGCCCGAGCAACCATCGCCAAGGTTATCGACCACCATTAGCCAGGGAACCTTACTGCTGCTCAGCGTAGAATTGAGGGCTTTGGCAACAACAAGACAGGAGTCCTTCCATGTCTCCACACAGGTTGCCGAATTATCAGGCCTTCTCTCCAGCTTTACCCCCAGACTGAATGCTGCCTCTCTCAGGGTCAGCAGCATCTGCTCCTCATTGCTGCCATCCACGTATAGTACAACAGGTTTGCCAGATAGCCACACATGCATGGTGCCCCTTGAGGTGAACTTCTCGGTGTACTGGTGCGCCAGGTGGGTTTTTCCAACTCCTGGTGGGCCAGTCAGGAAGAGGACGGGGAGGCCGCTTTGGTGATGCAAAGCTTTGATTGCTCGATCAACGGTATCGGTTTGATCAGTCAATTTGATCACAAAATGCATCGCCTTTGGCGGTCGGATTACGGTCGAAACCGGCTTGCTCTTTCTCAGCGACGTGAGGTACTCCAGCAAGAGCAGGAAGGCTAACAAGCCCCCTCCAAATATTAAGGATATCTTTGTGAGAGGGTCGTTATTGATATAGTTGCCCACCTTTCGCATCATCCACATCCCGGGAATTTCGCGTCCTGTGACGGTGGTGGCGTGAAATGAACGTGCCATCGAATGGCGTGGGGCTGCAGCTGTCCAAGAGCCATTAGGTGTATAAGGGTTTGATCTCAGTCGAAGGGGAAAACGGTATGGATCTCTTAGACCTCTATAAACACGTCCGCCGGATACATATCGAATAATCATGCTTGTAGCCCGATACTTGCAATGCATGACTTGCTGAAAATTTATACGAGAGGCCACATGACTGCTGCCAAGCCTAATGCCTGGTGAACTGCAACAGTTCTTTATATGTTAGCACGTTTATAGCAGTACATACACACTTCTCCTCACGAGACTGAGCACGCATGCGTAAAAGGAGGAGGAGCACAGGTCATGTGAGCGCGAAAGAAAATGGCGTCACACTTGGGAAAATGCGTTGTTTGAATGAGACTATAATCTGTTAAGTAGGTTTTTCGTTGTTTTTTTATTTTCTGAGTGGAAAAAAGCTGTTAACTGTTAGTTCAACGGGCTTTAATGGTTGGCTGTTGACTTCAACTTGTGTAAGTTATTCCAGTATGTTTAATAGGGGGTTCGAAATGTTTGGGCAGGGAGAGCCGTAAGCCTGGCTTTGCGTTGATGCATCAGGAAGCTTTAAAGCTGTAATTCTGTGCGTCCTATTTTTGTACATACCAGGCGCATTGGCACCAATACTTTAGTGGTTTCTGTTCTTCTTTGCAGTGTGAGAAAGCAGGTGTAACATGGTGCTCTCCGCGAAACAACGCGAAGAGCTGTAAGTAGATTGCAACACAACCATCTTGTGCGCATTGCCATTGCATAAGGTGGCGTTGACATTATATCGAGTGATTAACGTTTTAAACTTGTGCCTCACACCTGTTTGTTGCCCGCCCTTGTCGACCGTTTCACGGGGGTGGGTGTTTTATTTAGGGAATGCTGAGATATGGTCTTACGTCCGTGCTTATGGGCAAGTTGGTTAGTAGGTTTGTGCGACAATGACGGAAGGGGGCGGAGAAAGGAAACCTGTCTCCTTGATACATTGGATCAGGTGATGAGCCACTAACGTTTGCTGAAACAGAATTGTTCTAGAGAGGAGGTGGGACTATGCCATAGCCACCACTACATGTTGCAGGCTGGATCTACTCCACCCCCTTCTGTCACTGCCTGGACCCCCACACCATTACTGCCTGAACCCCCAAACCATTAGACCCCCACACCATTACTGCCTGGACCCCCACACCATTACTGCCTGGACCCCCACACCATCACTGCCTGGACCCCCACACCATCACTGCCTGGACCCCCACACCATTACTGCCTGGACCCCACACCATCACTGCCTGGACCCCCACACCATTACTGCCTGGACCCCCATACCATTACTACCTGGGCCCCCACACCATTACTGCCTGGACCCCCACACCATTACTGCCTGGACCCCCACACCATTACTGCCTGGACCCCCGCACCATCACTGCCTGGACCCCCACACCATCACTGCCTGGACCCCCACACCATCACTGCCTGGGCCCCCACACCATCACTGCCTGGACCCCCACACCATTACTGCCTGGACCCCCATACCATTACTGCCTGGACCCCCACACCATTATTGCCTGGATCCCCATACCATTACTGCCTGGACCCCCACACCATTACTGCCTGGGTCCATTGCTGTGGGCATGTCATCTTAGTGGCTATCTTCAGCAGCTACTATTTTTACTAACATACAATCATTCACATTCCTCATTGGTATATCCAACTATTGCATTGATGTCACTACATGCAGCCTGTATCTAAACCAGATGGTATGCATCAATCACGCCCACATCCTCTAAGGTCAGATCAGACTTTAATCACTGTATTGCAGCATTTCTGGATCTAAACCAAATGAATTGCTACTGATCCTAACCCACATATGTGTGGATATGGAAAGAATAGGGAAGAGGTAGTGATGTGGTGGGGAGGTGGTGGTAGTATCTATGGGGAGGTGGTGGTGGTAGGGTCATTGATGTGGTGGGGAGGTGGTGGTAGGAAGGAACAGTTATGTGGTGTTAGTGAAGGGACAGTGATGTGGTGGGGAGGTGGTGGTAGGAAGGGACAGTGATGTGGTGGGGAGGTGGTGGTAGGAAGGGACAGTGATGTGGTGGGGAGGTGGTGGTAGGAAGGGACAGTGATGTGGTGGGGAGGTGGTGGTAGGAAGGGACAGTGATGTGGTGGGGAGGTGGTGGTAGGAAGGGACAGTGATGTGGTGGGGAGGTGGTGGTAGGAAGGGACAGTGATGTGGTGGGGAGGTGGTGGTAGGAAGGGACAGTGATGTGGTGGGGAGGTGGTGGTAGGAAGGGACAGTAATTCAACAGGGTGTGGCAGTAGTGAAAAAGAGGAGGGGGGGTGTCCTATGCCTGTCCACCAAATAAACAGTTGCACATTTTATGCTGCCATAGCAAACCTTTCTTGGGCTGTGATGGTCGTAGTGGTACTACCCAGTGTACACTACATAACATAGCACTGGAGTCCATTGCAATGGGGCCCACTATAGAGCATAGCACTGGAGTCCATTGCAATGGGGCCCACTGTAGAGCATAGCACTGGAGTCCATTGCAATGGGGCCCACTGTAGAGCATAGCACTGGAGTCCATTGCAATGGGGCCCACTATAGAACATAGCACTGGAGTCCATTGCAGTGGGGCCCACTATAGAGCATAGCACTGGAGTCCATTGCAATGGGGTCCTCTATAGAGCATAGCACTGGAGTCCATTGCAGTGGGGCCCACTATAGAGCATAGCACTGGAGTCCATTGCAATGGGGCCCTCTATAGAGCATAGCACTGGAGTCCATTGCAGTGGGGTCCTCTATAGAGCATAGCACTGGAGTCCATTGCAGTGGGGCCCACTATAGAGCATAGCACTGGAGTCCATTGCAGTGGGGCCCACTATAGAGCATAGCACTGGAGTCCATTGCAATGGGGCCCACTATAGAGCATAGCACTGGAGTCCATTGCAGTGGGGCCCACTATAGAACATAGCACTGGAGTCCATTGCAGTGGGGCCCACCACAGAGCATAGCACTGGAGTCCATTGCAGTGGGGCCCTCTATAGAGCATAGCACTGGAGTCCATTGCAGTGGGGCCCTCTATAGAGCATAGCACTGGAGTCCATTGCAATGGGGCCCACTATAGAGCATAGCACTGGAGTCCATTGCAATGGGGCCCACTATAGAGCATAGCACTGGAGTCCATTGCACAGTGGGATCCACTACAGAACATAGCAGTCATTGTATAATATACCACCAAAAAAAAAAAAAAAACACATTTCCACTTGTGCCAGGTCTCACGGCTTGCAAGAGAACCACCACCGTCTTGACTAGCCTTGTTTGGTGATGTCACGCATACCCCGTCATATCAGGGCGTTGTTTTTTTTTTTTTTTTTTTTTTTTGTAGCAATTACGCCATAGCCGACTACTTGCAGACACAAGGGTTTAGTGCGGCTCTGGAAGCATTCAAGAAAGAAGCAGAATTGGTTAGTCCTCTCACATCACCACTAACTACTGGTGGCAAGTATTGTGTACCCCAAACGTTGTTCCGCAGAAAGAAGATGAAAATCCATCCAAGTACAGTGGTCTTCTAGAGAAGAAGTGGACATCGGTCATCAGGTTACAAAAGAAGGTGTGTGATGAGAGGGGTGTGCTGTTTGGCTGGCATTCCACAGGGCATGCTCCTCCTCCTGTTGTGTGTTCAGGTGATGGACCTTGAGGCCAAGCTGACAGAGGTGCAGAAAGAAGTAGTTGAAGGAGGTGTGGAAGGGATTATATGTAAATGGGGGGGAGGGGGGGGGGGGGGGTTGGACAGAGGCAAATGTGGAGTTAGAGGAAGGAGATGTGTAGGGAGATGAGTGAGATGGTATAGGGTGGCATATGCAGAGGGAAGTGTGGGCAGATGGGAGGGGAGGGAGGAAAGGGCAGATGGGATGGGAGGAAAGGGGGCAGGTGGGGTGGAAGGGGAAAGGTGGGGCAGAGGGAAGGAGGTGTTTAGTTTTGCTCATGTGATGTTGATATGTTGTTCTAGGGGCAACCAGAAAGACCAGGTCAGCTACAGATTGGATCCCAAGACCACCAGAACGGTAACAGTTAAACTCATAGCCTGTTATTTATTTATTTTTGTATCTTCACCACACAACACACGGTTCTAGCTATGAGCTGAAAGGCCACCGAAATACAGTCACTAAAGTAGCGTTCCATCCAGTGTACAGGTTTGGCAATAATTTTTATCTGCATGCGTGTGTGTGTGTGTGTGTGTGTGTGTGTGTGTGTGTGTGTGTGTGTGCACGCACGCGCGTGTGTGCTTGCGTGATGTAACATATCCATACGTATTGTTGCATGTGTTCATTATGACATCATCACTAGATCATACATTGGGTCATGCTGTGATAAGTGCACCTGTTTCTCTTTGGCTCCTATCCAGTGTGCTTGTTTCTTGCTCAGAGGATGCTACTATGAAAGTTTGGGACTATGAAACTGGAGACTTTGAGAGAACTTTGAAAGGACATACAGATTGTGTCCAAGATGCAACCTTTGAGCACACAGGAAAACTGCTAGGTGTGGAGAAATTTGGAGGGGAGGGGGGTTATTCAGTGCCTGAATGATGAACAAGTTTACTGAGGTGGTCTTCTCTGCACAGCCTCCTGTTCGTCTGACATGTCGATACGTTTGTGGGACTTCACTCAGAGCTATGAGTGCATCCGAACACTTCAAGGCCATGACCACAATGTCTCCTCTGTATGCTTTATGCCTTCTGGCGATTTCCTACTCTCAAGTTCCAGGGACAAAACCATCAAGATGTGGGAAGTAGCAACAGGGTAAGCTTCCCAGCACATGTAGAGAGTGAAGGTGGGGGGGGGGGGGGGGGGGGGGGTAGCATCAGGGTAAGCCCCCAGCACACAGTTTGAATTTGTCGCTGGCATTCTTCAGGTTGTGTAGAAGGAGGGAGAGGGGGGGGGGGGGGAGGGGGACAATGCTGCGTTCCTTTGTATACACTTTACACCCTTGTTTGCCGTATTGAGGGGGATCAAGGAATTAGGCCATGTGATTTAAAGGACTTGTGTAGTTCAGGGTCATCCTGTTGAGTTAGTGGGGGATTGATTTGATCAATTGCCTGCTGATGTGTGACTGTAGGTCCGTATGTTGTTTAGTGTGCCCTTTCATGGTAATGATAGGTGTGCCCTTTTCAGAAGGGTTTGCCCTTTTATGGTAATGAGATGGGTATGCCTTTTTTTTGCCTTGTCTTGCTTAGCGGTTCTGCATCGCCTTGCTGTGCTTAGCAACATTACGTAGCATTTCCTTTCTGCTGCAATCACCATCATCGGTGATGCCTGTGCATACCTTATCCTTTGGAGGCCACCTCATCAGTGATGCCTGTGCATACCTTATCCTTTGGAGGCCACCTCATCAGTGATGCCTGTGCGTACCTTATCCTTTGGAGGCCACCTCATCGAGGATGCTTGTGCGTACCTTATCCTTTGGAGGCCACCTCATCAGTGATGCCTGTGCGTACCTTATCCTTTGGAGGCCACCTCATCGAGGATGCCTGTGCGTACCTTATCCTTTGGAGGCCACCTCATCAGTGATGCCTGTGCGTACCTTATCCTTTGGAGGCCACCTCATCAGTGATGCCCGTGCATACCTTATCCTTTGGAGGCCACCTCATCGAGAATGCCTGTGCGTACCTTATCCTTTGGAGGCCACCTTATCAGTGATGCCTGTGCGTACCTTATCCTTTGGAGGCCACCTTATCAGTGATGCCTGTGCATACCTTATCCTTTGGAGGCCACCTTATCAGTGATGCCTGTGCATACCTTATCCTTTGGAGGCCACCTTATCAGTGATGCCTGTGCATACCTTATCCTTTGGAGGCCACCTCAAACCAGCTGCCTCACATTGACAAATACTTCCTTATTTGTTGTATGTTTTTACTAAATTCATGCAGGGAGTACAGACAGGCTAACCAGGCATTAGTGTAAGCACTCAAATATATCTCAGCTGTTTTAAACTTGCTGTTACACTGCAGAAGCCACTGCGTCTAATTGCGGTTTACAGTATGTGGAACATGTAATCCTTTTTTTAAAATTTTTAATTATTTTTCTTCTGATTGGGGGCTTCAGGGTGATATTTGATTCATGACTCTGTTACGGGGTTCCAGCTTGCATTTGGTATGTCTCCTCATAAATCTCCCTGATGTCTTGTTAATAGCACTCGTGCGCACACACAACACACACACACACACACACACACACACACACACACACACACACACACACACACACACACACACACACACACACCAGAAAATTAAATTTTCTACTGACATTCATTCAGTTTTCATTACACCTTACATTGTCCTGTATATGCCAATGATTAGGTGCAAATGAGGGTTGTATTAAGGGCTTCTGGAGGTGCCAGCTTTACTGACCACTAAGTAAGGAGTTACTTTTACCTCCCTCACTTCCAAGAAGCCTTATTGCACTGCTGTTAAGCTGCCTCTTATTTAATCTTATCTGGGCTTTATCTGGTTTGTCTGTTTTATCTGTTCTGATCTTGATCTGGTTTTGTCTGGTTTATCTGGTTTTAACTGTACTTGTACAGTGCATTTTTTGAAGGTATTCCTCTAATTGTACATGACATACATGGAATGACGCTGTAATTTAAGCAATTGTAGTTTTCCATTTGGGTTAGCAAAACAAGCCAGGTATCTGAATCTAATATTGTACAAAGCACCAGTATCCCTGGGATGCCATGTGATGGACAGACATAGCCCTTATAAGGGATGGCAGACGTAGCCCTTTGTAAGGGATGGCAGACGTAGCCCTTTGTAAGGGATGGCAGACGTAGCCGTTGTAAGGGATGGAATGTGATGGACAGACGTAACCCTTTGTAAGGGATGGAATGTGATGGACAGACGTAGCCCTTTGTAAGGGATGGAATGTGATGGCAGACATGTTGGGATTTAGGGAAGACGAGGCAGGAAGGGGGCAGGGTCATTTATTGTTTGGCCAGATTTCATATTGTTACACTGTAGTTGTCAAGGATCTTTGTCAAGGTGTGTATCTTGTCAAGGCTTTATGCTATTCTATGTTGCAGGTATTGTGTGAAAACATATACTGGACACAGAGACTGGGTCCGTGTTGTAACAGTCAGCCCAGATGGTACAGTAACCTTTGGTGTTATTATGTCATTCACCCTTGAACTCACGGTGCCGCTGTGTCTGTGTGTGTGTGTGTGTGTGTGTGTGTGTGTGTGTGTGTGTGTGTGTGTGTGTGTGTGTGTGTTTGTACATGTACAGGTCTTCTATTGGCTAGCTGCTCCAATGACCAAGTAAGTCAATCGATATCTTCTATTGCCATAACATAGGTCACTGGGTTTGGATGGAAAGCTGTAAATATGATGTGGCTATAACTGAGGAGGTGGATAGTGTGGACATCCGCCTGCATTCTAAATTTGTTTGGTATTGTTTCTTCACATTTTTGAATGCATGCAACTAGGCTTTTGTTATAGAAAACTGTTCATGTCTGTTGTCCTGAATGTCATCCTGTGGGTACAATTGTACATCCGCATGTGCAGCCAAAGGATTTTGTTTTGTTTTTTTTTTGCTGTTTGGCCATTTATGGAACCTTGTTACATTTAACGGACTGGTACGTAGTGCAAGTCCTTTTTAGGATTGGGCCGAGATAAGTAAGGTTTAAATCCTTGTAAATCGAGCTGTGCTACTGGAGCTATTCATTACGCTCCATGCATGGTGGATGGCTCTACTAGTGTGGTTATTTTAGGCGCACTAATAGGATTTAAGCCTTGGTTATCTCGGCCCAGTCCTAAAAGGACTTGTACTGTATGTCAGTATTGTTAAATGTAGTTAGGTCCCTTTTAATGACTAAACGGCAAAAAAAAAACTTTTTTTGCTGTTACACCCGGGATGACAATAGTGTAGTTGTATACTAACTTCCAGCTCTGTTACACTTGGCATTTAGGGGTTTAGAACAAGGAGCTAGTGTACTCATCTGAACCCTACCCAGATGAGCTGTTTTGTAGACCAGCCTTGGTATCCAAATAGTTAATTGACCATCAGATATCAAGGATACTTTATATGACCAAATTGTTCAATTGGGTGGCCCTGTTTGTTCCTGTAATTAATAATTGTTACCAAGTTACTTGATGCTGTCAAAATGAGTATCATGATAGGTGTACTTCAGAAAGGTGAAGGTCATTCGAAATTGATCTTACCCTAATTTTAGATTTTCACTAGTGATAGCTTTGACTGTCAAGGGGGGGAGGGGGGGTTTGAATTAACTGAGATTGTTTTTATTCCACCCTGTAGACGATACGAGTGTGGGTAGCGTC
Organism: Eunapius fragilis; assembly: GCA_963681505.1. Lineage (NCBI taxonomy): Eukaryota > Metazoa > Porifera > Demospongiae > Spongillida > Spongillidae > Eunapius > Eunapius fragilis. Next base: position 868,578 of record OY811991.1, read on the forward strand.
CACTAAAGAGTGCAAGTCTGAGCTCAGAGGACATGAGCATGTGGTGGAGTGTTTGGCATGGGCACCTGATACTGCACTGCCCCATGTTGCAGATGCTGTGGGATTGGAGGTTTGTTAAATGAGCTAGCAGCAGTTTATTGTGTGTGTGTGTGTGTGTGTGTGTGTGTGTGTGTGTGTGTGTGTGTGTGTGTGTGTGTGTATTCTAATGTACTTTGCTATTTAAAGGGCCCACTTGGAAATATCATTTCTCATTTTTAATTAATTTCCTTCATTTGAATGTTGGTATGATTTGTGCTGGGGTGCTATTTGTGCTGGGGTGCTATATGTGCTGGGGTGCTATTTGTGCTGGGGTGCTATTTGTGCTGGGGTGCTATTTGTGCTGGGGTGCTATATGTGCTGGGGTGCTATTTGTGCTGATGCTATTTGTTGTTATCTGAAAGCAGTAAGAGAGCCTATCCGAACTATGTTTGGCAAAAGTGTTGCTATCCTTAGACCCCTGGCTTAGACCCCTGGCTTAGGCCTTCGATTTAAACTAATATTTACATGTCAAGCATTTACAGGCCTGTGCAATATACTTAAAAGTGGTCAGGCTATGTGAATAGACGATCCACACAGTTTTCATATTACAATGCTAGTCTGTGTTCCAGTTTTGGAACAAATACTTTTATGCATAATTCAATGGATGACCTATATATGCTACATCATATAATCACTCAGTGTAATTGCTTTAGCCTGGGGAGGGAGAAAGGGAAGTGGTCGGGCAAAAGCCAGCCCTGCATTGTAATTTATGTACAAGTTGCACATGTATATGTATCCATTTTCCTAAAATCAAAAACGTACCTTTAGTTATTGACTGCATGGGACCAGGGCCCCTGTTGCTATGTTACTTTGTCATCACCAGTGCTGCCTCTGTTGCTAGGGGTGACCAGGGCCTCTGTTGCTAGAGGTGACCAGGGCCTCTGGTGCTAGGGTGACCAGGTCTGTTGGTAGAGGTTCTTGTGCTAACTTTGGTCTTTCTTGTTTCTGCAGAAGAAGGCAGGGGCTCAACCAGGCCCATTTTTAATCTCCGGTTCTCGTGACAAGACTATCAAATTTTGGGATGCCCTAAGTGGTCTTTGTCTTTTGACCTTGGTAAGCATATGAGCTGTTCAATACAACCCTTCCTACTTACCTACCCTTTTCACTCTTCATTTTTGTAACTGTGGTAACACTGCATTGCCTTTGAAAGGTTGGCCATGACAACTGGGTTCGTGCAGTTGTGTTCCACCCTGGTGGTGGTAAGAAGATCCTCAGTTGCTCTGATGACAAGACTCTGCGGGTCTGGGACTACAAAAACCAGCGATGTGAAAAAACCTTGGAAGCGCACACTCACTTTGTTACAACGTTAGGTACCCTATTTTTGGGCGCTGTTGACACATTGTTGATCTGTTTTCCATGTCTTGTCACACGGCTGCTTTTCCAGATTTTCACAAATCAGCACCATATGTTGCAACTGGAAGTGTAGACCAATTAGTGAAGATATGGGAGTGTCGCTAGTGTGTTCACTGTGTGTTCATAGGATCAATGGTCAACTGTGTTCTGCTATTTTGGAGGCTTTCCATTTGGAATGGATCGTGAATAAAATTTTTGTACTTTGTCTCTAGTGTGCCGTGGTCAGCTCATGCATTTGTCACCCATTACGTCATGTTTTATTAGATATCGGTCTGCATAGCCGAACACTATTTAAAGCAAATTCCACACATACGAGCTTTATACACTGTTGTATGGAGAGTGTATGTTCTTTGTGCTGTATAGTATCTGTTTATTTGTGAAATGTTGGAAAAAGAAAAAAATCAGTTTGCAAAAAAAAAGTTTGAGAACTGTTGTGGGTGGTGAAGTACGGAAAAATTTCATGTCTAATTGTACGTTAGAATGTCATGAGTAGTAGCAAGGTTACGCTAGCGAACATAACCGCTGCTGCCGCCAGAATTAGAGGACACACTCCCGTAATGTGATGCGCACCACTCTCGATTTGATCTCCAACTTGAAACTTCAATTAACTTCCATATAACGGGCTCGTTCTACACCCAAACCCAATAGGTTGGTTCTTGCAGAGATAATATATATTATCTCTGCAAGAACCAACCTATTGGGTGTTATCTCTGGTTCTTGTGAACATCTCTCCCCCTCGCACTTATACGGTACAGATATTCAATTAAAATTCATTATCATCTCAATGGCATAATACATTCCGCAACTGTATTACATAATACATCTCAAACAGGGTACTGTTTCTATAAGATGATACAGACGGTCACCTACAGTGGATTTCATGATAGTGTTGTCAAAAAATTTTTTTTCAAACAATGTTGTGTTTACTTGAATTTATTTTCAAAACAGAAAACTAAAATCTGATTGCACAGAATTCTTTTGTTGTCAGGTGACTAAATCAAAAAAGGAGACCAACTTCAATTGCTAAGACATATCGAGAGTTAATTTAGGATTTGACCCCGATTATGAAGTCATTAAAAAAAAACGCGACCCGCTTCTAACAAGACTCCTGACGAGCGGATGGCTTACACTGTGCAAATGATTTGTTATACGATAGTATATTCTATAGCGCATACTTAAATATATACGCACCTGCGTATAGAACCATATACACGGGTGCGTATATTGAAATATAACCGATCACGTGACATTCATGGGCCTTTGAATTCACTTTGTGGCTATGTTGTCGGTCACCGTTACTAAGCGCTTCATATTCCGTGTATTTGTCCTACTCCCACCCCTCGTTCTCGATCCAATTTAATAATTTGCACAAGTACAACAGAACGACAAACTAACAGTCCGAGGTGGCATTCAGCATAACTTCATTCCAAGTTGCCTGTACAGAACAACAACTGTGAATTCTTATCATAAAAAATTATTTAACTCACCGCATATGTATCCTTGCGAACTGTCGTGTTGATACAACGAAATGAAAACGAAATTGGCAACGCTTACCTTTCTAGTCACGTTTGATCTAGCAAATTGTGAACAGTTGGGAAAGGTAAAGGAGGTTACACGCTTTTACCGGACCTGTCAGCAACAAATCACGATCAGGGGCGGATGCAGGATTTTGGCGAGGGGGGGGGGTCCGACATGAATAATTGATGAGGAGGAGGGGCGCGCGCTTCGCGCGCGAAAAATTTTATGGTACGCATTCCAATTTTTCCACAGATTGTACATGTACGGGGGCCGGGGATTGGAAACTAAGGCAATCAACACCAATAAATGAGTGACACTCCGTTACATTTCTGCCGGCTATTGTAGTCTTATGGATTTAAATGGCTGTGTTGTTACATGCATGCGGTTTCCCCATTGCTAATTGAACCACTTAAAATTTACCATCGCACTCCGGCAGATGACCTACTTCAAGCAGTGAACAGTATAACATTCTCGCGCAAAAAAATTTTTTGCACACATTCCACAGATTGTACATGTAGGGGGATTAGAAACGGAAGCAATCACAACCAATAAATGCGTGCCACTCCGTTACGTTCTGGTTTCCAGGCTACTGTAGTTTTGCGGATTTAAACGGCTCTATCTAGTGTGTTTCGTCGCAGATTTGCATTGTACGCCAGCTTAGTTTTTTTGTAAAAATTTATAATTTAAAATTTAAATTTGCAATGGTCTTGCAGCAAGGTGCATTCAACCTTGATGGGTACTAATAATAGAGCACGAATCAAAATAACTGCGGAAAGAATCGCTCTATATTACGACCGTGAATGGTTAGCATTTTGGTATACATTTACCTTACGTATAAATACCAGCCTACTACGTATCTCGCAATTTACAGAACTAAATATAGTACTAACCAACGAATAAGCAATAAGAATAAGCTATTAAGCAACTTCACGAAGTGCACTCCGTAGAAATGTGTATCTCACGTGCGACACGTCATATGCTAATTATATTCATATTCAGGTTTGAGGGGGGGTGTCCAGACACCCTAGACCCCCCCCCCCCCCCCCCTCCCCCCTCCTGGATCCGCCACTGAGTATGACTTATTCGAGTCGTGTCAGTGCAGTAAGCTTAACTATACGTGATTTGCTAACACAACCACCGATATATGTCATGTAGCCTCGAGACGTTTTGACCACAGAAGCGAGAATGCCAACGAATTCTGAAGCCATTGGTAGAACAAGATATAAAAATTTAATCATAATAAAATTGGTGATGTAGGATTTGTAGACAGCAATTGAGTAAAAAGTAAGGAAACAAGGAATTACGGATAATAGGCATTCATTTAATTATAAATATTACAGACCTACATTATTTAGCAAATCTACCTCTGTGCTAAATGTAGGTATGTAATATTTATAACTAAATGAATGCCTATTATCCGTAATTCCTTGTTTCCTTACTTTTTACTCAATTGCTGTCTACATCACCAATTTTATTTTTAAAATTAAATTTTTACAAGTGATAAAAACATTCTCTATGCGAGAAGGTTGGTGGTATATAGGAATCAAAGGCGGTGGTGGTGTAAAAAGCAAGGGAACAAGGATTGTGATTGAAAAGGAAAAAAGAAATAGACCTATATTAGCAGCATGTCGTCATGTTTAACTGTGTGTGCTAATATAGGTCTATTTCATTTTTCCTTTTCAATCACAATCCTTGTTCCCTTGCTTTTTACACCACCACCGCCTTTGATTCCTATATACCACCAACCTTCTCGCATAGAGAATGTTTTTATCACTTGTTTCCTACATTTTTTGGTAGATTTAGTACTGTATTTAGTTCTTGAAAAGTAACCATGTAGCAAGAATGTCAAATGACTATTGTAGAATCTCGTGGCCATGCAATTTTTTGAGGTGTGGGTGTACCATTAAAACACACAGTATTACTATTTAAACAATAAGTACAAGTATTTCATTTATAACCCAGGAGCATGTCATCTTGTATAGGATATACTGCTGTATATTCTGGACCAGGATATACTTCTGTATATCCAGGATATATAGCAGGTAGAGCAGGTGGAGCTAATCCTGCAGCTGGACATGGAACCACTCCTGGACCTGGACCTGAAATAGGTGATTTAAACAACCATTAGTTAAAACAAATCCTCCACTGGCAAGTGAAGCCATATAATACATCAGACAAAGATTACATGTACCCACTGATCTCACGCTATTATCAGATAAACCACAATACGTTGTCATCAGCAACTTTGATACTATTAGATATAAATTATGCACCACAATACACATTAACATTATTACGAAATTGTTGTCAGCGAACAGCGTGCACATATTTCAAACAACAGCACGGAGAGAGATGCAATATCTTCCGCTGTAACTGTTGCATAAAATATTTTAGCGATACACTTTTCATGCTATAATTTATGTCCAGATCCAACATTCATGGTGTAACGCACCTTCGGGGTGGTCGCTTTGATGGTCCTTTCAGTAGCGCGCTTGACACCTTGTCGTGTCTTGTATTGCACTCGTTTGGCATATCTGTAGGTGTACGAGTGGCTAGTTGTTGCCGGGTTTTTTTTCTGTAAGGGCGGTGGTGTGGGGGAGACACATTCTAATTGGAGCCTCTTGCTTCACATTATCTGCTGTAGACTGTATACCGTAGTATCTGATCGCGTATGTAGTTCCACCGACAGAATTCGAAAGTTATGCTATAAGACCCTTTTCCAGCGTGGGCGAATCACATGATCAATTTATCTCGTGCCCTGACCATTTGGGGGCAAAAGCGTGCGAATGTCATCGGAGTATTTCAGTGGTTTGGATTTTCTGGCGCAGCGAAGATACTTCTTAAAGCTTAAACTTGATGGAGATACATTTCCCGACCCATACGACATTGGAGAGAGTACTTGGGTGGACGATGTAACAAAGTGGCCTAATTTGCAATTTGGAGATATATATACGTACCTCATTGACACAAAAGGCCAATATACCAAAGAAAGTCTCAAAGCCTACAAGTCTTTGGAAGGTTACAACTATTTCTACAATGGCTACGTACGTACAGTATTCTACTTCAGACGCGTGAGATTTGCTTGTTTAAAAGCTGTAGTGAACCCCAGTCAGAAGACTTTAGGCACTGGTCACGAAGCATGGGTTTTGATAGATCAAACCGATGCATCCATTAAAACAGCTCATTGCAAGTGCATGGCTGGGTGAGTTTACATTCTAGTATGTACCCTATTTTCATCCGTTTTCTCAGTTTAGGTGAAGTGTGTAGCCACGTGGCTGCTGTTCTTTTTAAAATTGAAGCAGCAGTAGACTAGGATACACTAATCCATCATGTACATCAATGCCTTGCAAATGGAATAAGACATTTGTTGAAAAGGTATGTACACGTATCAGTGATTATTACATTGCATGAATGTATATTTTAGAATTCTAATAGCTGAACCTAAAAAAACAGTACTAATTGCTTTTGATTCTTATTTATCAGATTGAAGCAGCTGAGATAGTCAACATCGATTTTGTTTCTCCAATTCATGATGATATAAAGAGTAAAGCTAGCTCATTGAGGAGTTCACAGCAACTTGTGCCACTAAGGAGGACTGCCTTGTGCACTGGGCCTCAACATACTCCTCATATAGAGGCTGATAAGCTATTCAGCACCTTGCATCAGTGTGCCCCAAGTGCATGCTTGTTTACTATTATACCAGTATCACGTCAGTCCTCAATTCCTGCATCAGTATCAGAAGCTATAACAACCAGTTCATTCACAGTACCATCTTCAGTGTTTTCATCTACACCTCCTTCACTAGAATCAGTTGTTTCAGCCTCAAAAGTATCCTCTACTGTCCAATTACCACCAGTCTTATCAGTAAATTCACTACCAAAGCCATTAACTGACCTGTACTCTGACGTTTACCATGGCTTAAATAGGGAGCAGTTATTGGAAAAAGCAAAAGAAATATTCAAAACTCTCGCACTATTAAATGATGCAAGCAGAACGATTGAATACTACACACGTGCACAAAGAGAAAGCAGTATTTGGCATGCACAAAGAAGAGGACGCATTACAGCATCTTCATTTCATGATGTTTTTGTTCTAAGAGCAACTACTGACCCAAGTGCTCTTGTGAAGAGATTACTAACTGAAAATGAGAATCTTAGCTCTGTTCCTGCTCTCAGTTGGGGGATTGAAAGTGAGGATGCTGCTAAAATGGAGTACATAAAACAAATAGAGCTAGCTCATGTAGGATTTGAATGTTCTCCTGCTGGCTTGGTAATAAATCCATCATTTCCACACTTAGGAGCAACTCCAGATGGTTTTATACAATGCAATTGTTGTGGAAAAGGCATAATTGAAGTTAAATGTCCATTTTCTGGGAAGGACTGTCACCCTGATGAACTTAAAATAGTTATGAAGAATTCTTTTCTTGATGACAATGGACTTGTCAGAAGTCATAGATATTATACACAAGTTCAAGGACAGCTTTTTATTTGTTCTGACAGAGATTTCTGTGACTTTGTGGTATGGACACCTAAAGGTGTATCAGTGCAGAGAATATATAAAGACTTCCCCTTCCAGGAGAAGTTATTAGCAAAGCTGAATAATTTTTTTGTTGAGTGCTTACTTCCAGAGTTGATGACGCATAACATTTTAGATGCTGGATGCTCTTCTTCTGTTTCACAAAGCTCACCAAATGTACCTATGTACTGTATATGTCAGGCTGAAAAATCAGGAAAAATGATACTTTGTGACAACAAAAAGTGCAAATACAAATGGTTTCATTTTGTGTGTGTTCATATTAAAAAAGCCCCTAAGGGGGCTTGGTATTGTTCTGAATGTAGTGCATTGAAGTGTTAACAATTAAATTGTCAATACTACTTAACCAGAGAGGGTTGAAGATTACATAAAGCAGCACACACAATCAAAATTTTATCTATGGTTGCGTACTCTACATCAGTTGAAATTTTAACAAGTGATATAGGTAGAGTTGATTGTAAAATCTTGTAATTCTTCAATCTTCCTATTGCACGCTCAACATGAATTCTTAGTGATGATGAGGACCTTGACACTTCAACTTCATGTTGTGATAACTGCATTTTGCCTTTGGTGAATGATGGTATAACAAGAGAAGCTCCATGTAGTGCCAGGTCTTCAGATATGTTGAAACCTCTGTCGGCTAGAATCAAATCCCCAGGCAGGAGGTGATGGTAAAATCCACAATTTTTAGTCAAACTCTTGTCTGATATGCGTCCACCCCAACACTTTGATAGAAATATTATCGCACCTGTAGGACTTATGGCTATGAAGAATTTAACAGTATTATGATGTTTGTAATTAGAATATGTTTGTCCTCTGGGTAAAAGGGATGATGGGTGCTGAAGGAAAATTTCTGAACAATCTATAATGCAAGCTGCATTTGGGTACTTTGTCTTGAAACAGGTCGGTAGATTCTTACGAATCAAATCTCGATCTGGCCAAACTATTAAACGTTTCAGTTCCCTTGCCATTACATCAATCCAACGGTGAAATACCTTACTCACTGTACTAATAGTAATCCTGAAACGATATGATAGATCTTCATGTGGAATTGCAAGTCTTATTTTCATTAAGACTAATAAAAATTGACTGGTGTAAACAAACCTAGCAGTGATTTGAATTGACTGTATGAAAGGAGCCCTGTATAAAAATGTGTTTGACAATCATCATCTCTAAGCATGTCAGAAGGACTTTGTACATGGATGAGCACCAGGTCTGTATTTACTGACTTATCTTCCAGGACTTGCAGACCATCAGTACAAGTAGTTGCATCATTATGGCTCAGATCAGTGTTCACACCAATATCTTTTGAGTCTTCCACCTGTTCAGTATCTTCCACAACAGCTTCCAAGGCATTATTCTCCACATCAATAAGTGTGTTTCCTTTATCTGTAAATGTACATGTAAGTTCCTCGTCTACAACAACCTGGGTCTCTTTATTCTCACCTGAAAAGGTCTCACTGTTTACAACAATCTGCTCACTCTCTTCCACATTAACATGTGTGCATTGGTCTTTACAAGTAGCTTCTCCATCCGCGATTTGGGTTTCCTCACACTCATATGCGAAGATCTCATTGTCTAAAACAGCCTCTTCCATCATTTCATTCTGTTTCACATCAACAAGGGCACCTTGCTTAGCCTTCCATCTTCTCATCAGTCGTTCAGAACGCGCGGAATGAGAAATAATGTTGTCTCTTGAAAAGCAAAATATACTCGGAACGTAGTCGGGGTTGCCTTCATCATTAGACGGCTTGCCTAGATAGGTACACCAGTGTTAAATATATGTACGGCAATTATTAGTGAATCAATCCCAAACCTGAAATAAAGTGAGCGCTACACAACCGTGAATGTTCGGTGGGGTACCATTTTTTCCGCTTGATAGCACGTATCCAAAGAGCTTTCTGGTTTCCGTTGGTAGGAAATCGATGCATCGAAACTTTGTTATGCATACCGCATCTATTCGTGCACCCGATCGCGCAGCAACTCGAAGGCATGGGCGGATCGCATTCAATTCAATGTTGTTTTGCCCCCAAAATGAGTCTATTTTTATGCGCACGTGATGTTCATGTGACCTCCACCCACGCTGGAAAAGGGTCTATAGTATAGAAATCAATTCGGTCAAAACAATTATATGCGATAGTGTCGGGTACTTACGTGTATGGTAGTTTTGGCTTTCATTTCAAGCTGCGTAACGAATGATAAGAGTTGCAATTGAGAGTAACGCACAGGCGTCATGCAGAAAATGATACCTTGAATATTCGTCAGGAGCCTTCCTATAACGTTATCGCTGCTCCATTCCGTTTCTCAACCATTTGGCATTATGGTTGGACATTTATACATGGAGCCGTAGGGACCCGAAAAGACTCTTGGATTCAGTGCGTATACCTCTTCCACAGCGTGCGGGAATATTAAGAATTTGAATCACGCCCACGACACGTGGCTATTATTGCATTTAAAAATAGCTAGCTGATGTAATTGGGTATTTTTAACCGAATACCAAATGAGGTACTATTCGCTTTAGTTAATTGCCCGAACAGTTAGGCGTCTAACAGACCCCCGAAGATAACCTGCGGACGCATCCTGAAGCGATTGGTACACTTGGCGTGCTTTACAAACGTTCCTGTCGTGAGTTATACTCTCCGGAAGGAAGAAGAAGAATAAGAAGAAGCCGACGGAGGAGAAATTTTAGGTGGGACTGGGTACGGACGATGGGGACGAGTATTTTTGTTCTCTAAAAGTACACCGTCTTGTGACACAAATACAACGCAGAACTGTTGTCCTTTTTTATATCGCTCGAATGCCACTAAGAGCGAAGTGACCCGATTCTTAAATGTCCCGCTAGACGTGAGTGACGTTTTTTTAATGACATTCATGATACTGTTGGATTCCTATATGGAACCTACTCGCGTAGGTTCCGATATCTTGTTTCACACATTTTTATGCATGAGAATAAACGAAGGAGGAAGTATATATGCATATTGAGGCATGTATTCGGCAACCTTAGAATCATACTCTATCGTAGCACAAGAGACCGTTTGATCTGCTCACATGCAATCGAACAGTGGGCAAGGGTGGGGTGCAATGGGCGAAGCAGCGCACGCCTACTCCCAGTGCCATCTTAGGCCCTGTAAGGTTAGGCTATTTTGTGTTGCGCTCGTAAAACAGTACAAGAGTTGGTGAGAAGGTAGAAATATCGTCGATCTACCGTATTATAGCTCATATCGGAGAGTACCACTCTCTTTGCTGTACAAAACATGCTTTTGAGTGCGACTGACCAAAACACGTAGCATATTTGCAAGTTTTCAATGAATAAATTAAAATTATTGCGCAACGACGATATTCATTTTCAGTTAGTGATGGTGGAGGGCGTTGTCGGTGGTGACGAAAACGGTTCTTTTCAGAACCAACCCGAGGGAGCAGCTACAGCGAAACTACAGTCACTACATCTAGAACAGCAAAAGCAAGTCATTCCATCCAAAAGGTTTTCTCACCCAGGTCTCCTTGAAAGATAAATGCGGTGCTTAATATAAAAACTGAATGATGAGAAACATTTTCTGTCCAAACTTACACCCATGGCTTTGGTGTCATGGAGAAATAGTACAATAGAACAGTGGGAATGGAAAAATAATCCATTTTAAAGTGCAACAAGCATGATTACAAACTTACCTTTATAGCATTGATTGCCATGTATTAATGGCTTTTCACCAACTGGCAGGTTGGGCCACTCAGGTATTCCTGTTGTTTTGTTCAGAGTATGCAGACGTGTCTTAGTTCAAGCATGAGGTTATGGGACATGAGCATGTAGTGGAGGCTATGGGACATGTGTATGTAATGGAGGCCATGGGACATGAGTATATAGTGAAGGCTATGGGACATGAGCATGTAGTGGAGGCTATGGGACATGAGCATGTAGTGGAGGCTATGGGACATGAGTATGCAGTGGAGGCTATGGGACATGAGCATGTAGTGGAGGCTATGGGACATGAGCATGTAGTGGAGGCCATGGGACATGAGCATGTAGTGGAGGCCATGGGACATGAGCATGTAGTGGAGGCCATGGGACATGAGCATGTAGTGGAGGCTATGGGACATGAGCATGTAGTGGAGGCTATGGGACATGAGCATGTAGTGGAGGCTATGGGACATGAGCATGTAGTGGAGGCCATGAGACATGAGCATGTAGTGGAGGCCATGAGACATGAGCATGTAGTGGAGGCCATGGGACATGAGCATGTAGTGGAGGCTATGGGACATGAGCATGTAGTGGAGGCCATGGGACATGAGCATGTAGTGGAGGCTATGGGACATGACCATGTAGTGGAGGCTATGGGACATGAGCATGTAGTGGAGGCTATGGGACATGAGCATGTAGTGGAGGCTATGGGACATGAGCATGTAGTGGAGGCTATGGGACATGAGCATGTAGTGGAGGCCGTGGGACATGAGCATGTAGTGGAGGCTATGGGACATGAGCATGTAGTGGAGGCTATGGGACATGAGCATGTAGTGGAGGCTATGGGACATGAGTATGTAGTGGAGGCCGTGGGACATGAGCATATAGTGGAGGCCATGGGACATGAGCATGTAGTGGAGGCCATGGGACATGAGCATGTAGTGGAGGCCATGAGACATGAGCATGTAGTGGAGGCCATGGGACATGAGCATATAGTGGAGGCCATGGGACATGAGCATGTAGTGGAGGCCATGGGACATGAGCATGTAGTGGAGGCCATGGGACATGAGCATGTAGTGGAGGCCATGAGACATGAGCATGTAGTGGAGGCCATGGGACATGAGCATGTAGTGGAGGCTATGGGACATGAGCATGTAGTGGAGGCCATGGGACATGAGCATGTAGTGGAGGCCATGAGACATGAGCATGTAGTGGAGGCCATGGGACATGAGCATGTAGTGGAGGCCATGGGACATGAGCATGTAGTGGAGGCCATGGGACATGAGCATATAGTGGAGGCCATGGGACATGAGCATGTAGTGGAGGCCATGGGACATGAGCATGTAGTGGAGGCCATGGGACATGAGCATGTAGTGGAGGCCATGGGACATGAGCATGTAGTGGAGGCCATGAGACATGAGCATGTAGTGGAGGCCATGGGACATGAGCATGTAGTGGAGGCCATGGGACATGAGCATGTAGTGGAGGCCATGGGACATGAGCATGTAGTGGAGGCCATGAGACATGAGCATGTAGTGGAGGCCATGGGACATGAGCATGTAGTGGAGGCTATGGGACATGAGCATGTAGTGGAGGCCATGGGACATGAGCATGTAGTGGAGGCCATGGGACATGAGCATGTAGTGGAGGCCATGAGACATGAGCATGTAGTGGAGGCCATGGGACATGAGCATGTAGTGGAGGCCATGGGACATGAGCATGTAGTGGAGGCCATGAGACATGAGCATGTAGTGGAGGCTATGGGACATGAGCATGTAGTGGAGGCCATGAGACATGAGCATGTAGTGGAGGCTATGGGACATGAGCATGTAGTGGAGGCCATGAGACATGAGCATGTAGTGGAGGCCATGGGACATAAGCATGTAGTGGAGGCCATGAGACATGAGCATGTAGTGGAGGCCATGGGACATGAGCATGTAGTGGAGGCCATGGGACATGAGCATGTAGTGGAGGCCATGGGACATGAGCATGTAGTGGAGGCCATGGGACATGAGCATGTAGTGGAGGCCATGGGACATGAGCATATGTAGTGGAGGCTATGGGACATGAGCATATAGTGGAGGCTATGGGACATGAGCATATAGTGGAGGCCATGGGACATGAGCATGTAGTGGAGGCCGTGGGACATGAGCATGTAGTGGAGGCTATGGGACATGAGCATGTAGTGGAGGCTATGGGACATGAGCATGTAGTGGAGGCCATGGGACATGAGCATGTAGTGGAGGCTATGGGACATGAGCATGTAGTGGAGGTCATGGGACATGAGCATGTAGTGGAGGCCATGGGACATGAGCATGTAGTGGAGGCCATGGGACATGAGCATGTAGTGGAGGCCATGGGACATGAGCATGTAGTGGAGGCCATAGGACATGAGCATGTAGTGGAGGCTATGGGACATGAGCATGTAGTGGAGGCTATGGGACATGAGCATGTAGTGGAGGCCATGGGACATGAGCATGTAGTGGAGGCCATAGGACATGAGCATGTAGTGGAGGCTATGGGACATGAGCATGTAGTGGAGGCTATGGGACATGAGCATGTAGTGGAGGCCATGGGACATGAGCATGTAGTGGAGGCTATGGGACATGAGCATGTAGTGGAGGCCATGGGACATGAGCATGTAGTGGAGGCTATGGGACATGAGCATGTAGTGGAGGCTATGGGACATGAGCATGTAGTGGAGGCCATGGGACATGAGCATGTAGTGGAGGCCATGGGACATGAGCATGTAGTGGAGGCTATGGGACATGAGCATGTAGTGGAGGCCATGGGACATGAGCATGTAGTGGAGGCTATGGGACATGAGCATATGTAGTGGAGGCTATGGGACTACAACAGGCAACTCTCTATAGTGAACCCAATGGCAGACAGCTGTGTAGTAGTTCTTTGCAGGTCACTTGAACACCTTTTCTGAACCTTATAACTGTAATTCCTGTACATGCAGCAATTCAGTTATTGTTTTAGTTACTTCAAATGAAGACATGCCTGGGCATCCAATATAAACTTAATGAATGACGCAGTATGTAAGTATCAGCGACATTGCATTTGCCATACCTTTACCATGCCTACCTTTTCCTTGTTGCCCGCATTGATATTATTATGAACATTATTTCTTGTCACCACACACACACATGACAAAAGCAATTTTGTATGCCAACGAGAGTAACAGGCATGGATTGCAAATGACTCATACCACCTGAAACCAAAAGGTGATGGCGCCACCATCATGATAAGTGGTGTGTCAGTTTCTTGTCATGGTTGGATGGAGCTGGAAATTATCGAACCAAAGATCGATGGTGCATGGAAACATTCCAATATTATGGCAAATGTTACTAAGGTAATTGATGAATTTGAAGCTCTGTATCTTGTGTATCAACTCCTATTAACCTATTACAACGCACCATGTCATGTAGCTAGAAGACTAACAACTGCTACAATGAATGTTTCAGATGGTGGAAAGCAGCCAATCCTTACCCAGACAGGTTGGTATGATACTACAGATGCCAGTACAGGCACAGCTGTGAGAGTTCAACAACAGATGTGGTACACTGGACCAAATGGCAAAAGGAGCACTAACAATTTGCAAAGAATGAGGTCTGCCAGGAGTGGAAAAAATGAAGCGCAATGAATTGAGAGCTCTGCTGGCATCTCAACCCGATTTTATGAGTGTGCACCCTGAGATACAAGAAGAAGTGGAGCGCCGGGGCCACATTCTTCTGTTTGGACCAAAGTACCACCCCGAGTGCATGTATGTAGAGATGTGCTGGTCCTACATCAAACATTACTGCAGGCAACATTGTGGCCATTCAATCACATCGCTTCGAGAGGCCACACGTCATGCTTTTTCTCCCCAGCATCTGACAGTGCAGACGCATACCTCCTACTCTGATCGTGCATGGAGATGGATTGAGGCATACTCTGATGAAGCAAATGGCTTCAAGGTATAAATGAAAGCATTGAAGAAGGAACATCGTCTTCATCGTAGGGGATGCTACAAAGCAGTTCCTCTATGAACAACTCAAGCAATGTATGTACGTATTTTTTTAAATGCTTGTTTGTAATGTGGGTTTTTATTTATTATAAATATAATTCATCATTTAATACCTTTAATAATAAACCAGCACATGCATGCACACTACTAGCATTTAATAATTATTATTATCTTATAAAGATAAAATAATATACCTTTTAATTTCACTTTTTAAAAACATTATTGGTCTAGCTGTCAAATTTGTTTCCCACGACTCTATCCACCTCTTGACAGTACGCGAACAAACCAGGAACATTTTGCCACCTTTCTGTTGGGCGTCTCTAGGCGATACTCCTTCGGCCAGCTCACTATAATACATTCGCAAAGCCAGAACATAGGCAATAAGAACATGTGATTTACCGAAGAATAAATCATACCTTTGTGTAGTACTTTCCTAAGTATTCTTGTATAGTATGTAGTACGTCAAATTTTCTGTTTCCTATCCATTCATTCCAGATCCTATTGTATAAGAAACAGAAAATGTAACGTACTACATACTATACAAGAATACTTAGGAAAGTATTACACAAAGGTATGATTTATTCTTCGGTAAATCACATGTACTTATTGCCTATGTTCTGGCTTTGCGAATGTATTATAGTGAGCTTTAGGTGTTTGTCCTGAAGTATGGCACACACACCCTCCCCCCACAATTCCATTTTTATTACTTACAACATGGTGTTCCATGTGGATGCCCTTACAAGGAGATGCCCTTACGTGGTCACCGCTGTGCTTTGCAGGGCCAGACGAATTATGGGAATCCCAGTGGGGGGCTTCTTTGAGGATGTGTGCCTCTTCTGTTGAGCTGCAGGGTGCACTGATGAAGAGGGCAGGCTTGTGGTCATCATAGGGCACAACATCTACCTCCAACATTGCCATGGCTCGTCCATGTCCAGCAGCTGCACAGAGATGTCCCTGACGACCACCTCAGCGGCCTGGTTGTAGTAGGAGGACTCGTTGGGCACGTTCATGTAGGAGGTGGAGCTTGTGAGGTCACAGATGCACTTGGGGAGGCAGTTTGAGATCAGGAGGGAGGAGACGGTCCTGGTGTCAAAGTGGGTGAGGCCAGAGCCCCCGCTGTAGTAGAGGAACTCCTTGTTGCCGTCAAAGGACGCTGTTTCTGACCACCAGGGTGATGTTTAGGCCGGTGGTGTTGGGGTTGTTGTACACTAAGGTAGAGAGGTCATTACGGGTGCTGTTGCCGAGGTACTCAGTGTGGTCCGGCTTCATCTCGTAGAACGTTATGACGTAGTAGACGAGCTCCACACTAGTCCAGGGAGGAGGAGGAGGAAGGAAGGGAGGGGAGGGGTGTGTGGAGAGAGGGAAGGGATAAGAGGATGGATAGAGAGGGGAAGAAGGAGGGGGAGGGGTGTGTGGAGAGGGCCCTAGGAGGGTGTGTGGAGAGGGAGGAGGGTGTGTGGAGAGGGAGGAGGGTGTGTGGAGAGGGAGGGGGAGGAGAGATGAGAGAGAGGAAGAGGGAGGGGCGGAGAGATGAGAGAGAGGAAGAAGGGAAGAGATTGTCATATGGAGCACAAAGCGATGAGCATTAGATAACATGGATGGTCACATGCACACACCTCAAGTACACGTCATACACAATTTAGACACAAGATAGCAACAAATGTATAAGTAAGTATACCACAAACTGTACTGCAAAAGAGAGGAGAGAATACTGGAGAGAATACTGGAGAGAATTTAAATTTTATGAGGAGAGGGGCAGAGGAATGTCTAAGGGACAACCATCACTAAAATATGTAATTTTAAAAACATGATAGTTGCTCTTCAGGTATTCCATGAGGTGGCGCTGGAACAGATCACAGCTACTGTGTCGTGGATGTTGCACTCTGATACGATGTCATAACTACTGTGCTGCAGCTATTTACCATCCAATGTATAATAATGAACAAATGGGTGCAAGGTGGCCTGGCTATTTGTCAGGTAATAACCTTGTACAGCATCGATGAAACGGATAGTGCACTAGTTACAGCCGTTGGCATCACTACAAATGTCAAAACGCGTAAGCCATTCTCGTATATTTCCCGATGCAAATGGCTTGGGCAGACTTGTGTGAGTCAATTATGCCAATTTGTGGGCATGTAGCTTTGCAATTTTGAAACTGAACATTGTTGTGTGTTAACTGATGGAGTGGTGCCCTGTGGTGGTAATGCGATGCAAGCCCAAGTTGAAGTGCGAGGGGGGGGGGGGGGGGGGGGAAGATCTACACAAGAACCAATAGGTTTACGTACGTACGTCTGATCCGTGCTGCCTTTTAATGCATTACGTAACAATGAATTTAATTAAGCTATACCCAGGCCTTTGAGGTAAGCAGCTGCGTGTGGTCTGGGCCGAGTCTTATATAAGGGTTCCTTCCTTGTATATTTAAGCCAATCGTTTCACCCTTCATCTCATTTCTTACCGACTCGAGGATCGTGGAGAATGCTGAAGGAACTGGCTCTTCTTGTGACCCTGCTGGTCTTGTTCGCTGATGCCCGTCCCCAGCCCTCCAAGGTTTGGGAGCTAGCTATGTGGTGACGTCATATATAACAGCTCCCACCACCCCACAGCTGAAGGATACTGTTGATATGAGCGATGAGGTCGAACAAAACAGCGACTCACTGACTAACCGCGGTGAGGGTAAGGACAGAGCGAGATAATAGCCCAGCCGCCTATGCATGCAATTTGGGACACATTGTTATATAATTTTATAAAAGGGCCTTACATCTGACCGCTGTAACTCCCGTTGAAAGATTATAGCTATCACGTCTCATTTCAGCACTTCATACTGTACATTTTGGGGTCTTGCGCTAGCTCCGTGCCAGTATTGCAACATCCGATACCCTACGGGGTTCACACCTGCCATAACTTTCGGCAGGAGTATTCAAATTCGGTTCTTATAGGTAGAGAGATCCCTTAGTTATTGGATTGTAGTGTTGGTTAAATTTTATGTCATTCGTTACAGAGATACAGTTGTACCAAAGATAATAATATACATAAAGCGTAGTGCCTCCGGTTGTACATACTACGTGCTCGTTTTCGCGCTCGATTCGCGTCCCGCGCGCGGAATATTATTTGCACGAATCAAGCGGGAAAACAAGCACGCAGTTTGTTCAACTACACTTATCTCCGTAACGGATGACACATGCATGTCTATCGCTTGGCCGAGTCAGCTATTTAATAAAGTAAACAGCTAGAAGACTGGTCCAAAACATTTAAATGACCGTCTTTGCCTTCTGGTTCGATATCTACAAAAAGCTTCGTTTCTTTGTACGCGAGTTATATGCGGGTCGCGTTATATAAATGATTTCACGACCCGGATCAATTCCTAACGTAGTTCCTGATAGGTTAGTTAATCTGAGCCTCCTGATACACAAATATACCTAAGCAATAGAATAGTGTGGAACATTTGTAATCGACAACTAGTGATGTAGTGATGTAATTGTAAATTTAGCATAACTAATTAACCATACGTTATTTTTTCGCCGAATAAGGTTGTGAGTATAGCTGGTACAACTGACTTTCAGGGAAAATCAAGATTTTATGGTGTTTATGGTCAGTATCCTTATTTAAGGATGACATAAATCCTTAATTAAGGATGTGCCACTACTTCACTGTTTTTACACAAGGCCATTGATCATAAATCTATGCTTGTTATAGAGGCTATTCAGTATACAGTTATGCAATAGTGTTTATTTTATTTAACTTGCTTGGTTCTCAATAGCGTGCAATATATAAGACGATCATAATAACATCCTTTTAAAAGAAGGATTTTGTTCAGGAGATGGAAATACAATAATCATTAATGATGTAAAACAATAAACAATACGCATTATATAATATGCATGTGATGCTAATTGCATATCTACAGAAATTATAACTAGTTATTTGAAGACAAAGAGTGCTGGAAGCATGAGGCCAATGGTTAGTGTCTACTACCAGTCCAATCATGCTACCGAATATTCTAACATATAATGTCTACTGATGCATCACCACCATGGATACCATTATGAACAATGCAGCATGTAAGTATCAATGGTGTTTCACTTCCCATTGCACCTAAAACATGTCTACTTACTCATGGATAATTTTATGAACAATACAGGTCGTAAGTATCACTGATGTGGCATTTCACATTGCACCTTAACATGCCTACTCACTATGGCTGCTATGAACAATGCAGTGTGTGAGTATTAATGATGTTGCATTTCCCATTGCATATTAATATGCCTACCTATAATTTGTCACCATGGATACTACTATGATTAATGCAGCTTGTAAGTATCAATGATGTTGCATTTCCCACTGGGCTTTAAAAGTTATACCTTGTCACCATGGATACTATTATGAACAATGCAGCCTGTAAGTATCAATGATGTTGCATTTCCTATTGCACCTTAACATGCCTACTTATTCCTTGTCACCATGGATACTATTATGAAAAATTTAGGGAGTAAGTATCAATGATGTTGCATTTCCCATTGCACCTTAACATGCCTGCTTATTCCTTGTCACTATAATGAACAATACATAGATGGTAAATATTGCATACTATAACATGCCTACTTAATCCTTGTCACCTTGTCACCATGGATACTATTATGAAAAATACAGTCTGTAAGTATCCATGACATTGCATTTCCAATTACATCTTCTTATTTGCTGTCACCATGGATACTGTTATGAACAATGCAGCCTGTAAGTATCAATTATATTGCATTCCCATTGCACCTTAACATGCCTACTTATTCCTTGTCACCATGGATACTATTATGAACAATGCAGGCTGTAAGTATCAATGATGTTGCATTTCCCATTGCACCTTAACATGCCTACTTATTCCTTGTCACTATGGATACTATTATGAACAATGCAGTGGGTAAGTATCAATGATGTTGCATTTCCCATTTCATCTTATCATGCCTTCCTATTCTTCGTCACCATGGATACTATAATAGTGTGTAAGTATCAATGATGTGGCATTTCTCATTGCACCTAAACATGCCTACTTATTCCTTGTACCATGGATGAACAATTTAGGGAGTAAGTATCAATGATTTTGCATTTCCAACATGCTTACTTATTCCTTGTCACCATGGATACTATTATGAACAATTTAGGGAGTAAGTATCAATGATTTTGCATTTCCAACATGCTTACTTATTCCTTGTCACCATGGATACTATTATGAACAATGCAGAAATAAGGTAAACATGTATGAATGACACCATGTTAAGTTGGCAATGATGTCATGACAACCAAATTAATGCTAAAGTATATGTTATATATGGAGTGACAGTGTTTGATTCCAAACAGGTACTGGACACACTGAAGAAGCCTTTTGGACACAATTGGTACCGCTAGAAATGTAGTTGTAGTGGAATAGAAGGCTGGTTAATACATGTATTCTGAATCATTATGAAATGAATCATAGCATGTCAAGAACCTACAGATAGTCACATGTAACCATAACTGTCACATTGAACAAACTAGTTACCATTACAAGGAGCTAGGGCTCCATCATCAAATACCTAAAGTCATTTCTCCATTTAATTAGAGCACACCCTCACTTGATACTAGCTGGAGGCTTGCAACATTAGTTTGAGTTGAAATGAAAGTACAGCTGATACCACTAAACACATCAGTCTACTTTAAAGCAGATGCTCTACCCATATCTGAACATCATGTGCAGCCATTCTGGACCTAGATGAATCACACTTAGCATTTATGTTAAGATCACTACAATCTTATCAGGCATCAAGGTTACCATATCATCACATGTGCATCACATGACCATGCTTCAGATCACATTACTAGAGGCCACAGTGTGGTGCCGTAGCAAGATGGCGAAGCCTAAAAACGTGGCGCATATAGAGAGTTTCAATGAATAGTGTCGGGAGGGAGGGATGGGTGCACTTTGACAACGGATTCTGAGAGGGTGTGAAAAGTTGATTTCCAAAGCGGACCCCCCCCCCTTCAAAGCCCCGCCCCAAACCCCAAAGGCCAAAAGAGGATTCTAATTGACGCAACTTCATTGCTCTGTCCTATGCTTTACATCACATGACCATGCTTTACATCACATGATCATGATTTATACCATGTGACCATGCTGATGACTATCATGACCTTATGATAGGGTTTCCTTTTTCCCACTACATTCCAAGTCAACCCATCTCCAAGTTAACCCCACCCTTGGTCTGCATCAGCATCAAGAGGTATGGTAGCTCTCGGCTCACATGGGAATAGTGACAGTTTTGAACCACCAACATGGACATATCCACCACCCCACACATATCCACCTCATCCACACCTAGGGTAGGGCCTTCTCTATTGTTGCAATGAGAGCCATTTCGTTGCATTGGTGAGAACCTGGGCACTACTAAGCCAGACTGTATTTGATTTGGGCGGGCTTACACATTGGTCCCTGGGGGGAAAAACCCCTCCCAGCAGAAGGGCTGTCCAACAGCTATCCCAGACCCCCTCCCTGGCTTAGACCCCCTCCCTGGCTGTGGTATATCAGGACCACGCCCATGACGGATCCTCGAAAGGTCAACCACAAGGGTCACACATGGCCGATTCCCATTGGATGATTTGTGTTGGTGTGTTGTGACGTCATGTTCGGTTGTATATATTGTATGTGTTGCATGTGTGTAAGGAGACATTTTGTACCTCCTGGTGGCTGACCTTCTGGGTGGGCTGTCGCGGCCCTGCCGCGACACACGTGTAAGCGTGCCGGCCAGTTCAAGATATTACACTGGCTTAGACCACTCCCTGGTTAGACCCCCGCCCTGGCTTAGACCCCCTAGACACCCTCCCTGGCGTAGACCCTCTCCCTGGTTAGACCCCTTCCCTGGCTTAGACCCCCTCCCTGGCTTAGACCCCAGACCCCTCCCTGGCTTAGACCACCTAGACCCCTCCCTGGCTTAGACCCCCTAGACCCCCCTCCCTGGCTTAGACCCCCTAGACCCCCCTCCCTGGCTTAGACCCCCTAGACCCCCCTCCCTGGCTGCACAATGATATTGACATGTCAATTATTACAATGGTTGGACTACATGAATAATTAATTAGACAGCACAGTTGAAATCTGCACAATCTTTGTACTAGTCTGTGTTCCAGTCTCGAAACAAATTCTATTATGCAGACAACCCAGAGCTATACATGTATCACTTTGTACAGCCACATTTTAGCATCACACATTCAGCCCCCTCCTTACCACCATGCTGTGCTTTTGAATGAAGTCATGTGCATGAAATGAATGCTCCCTCCTTAAATATTCCGCCATCCCATGGCTTGACAACAAACTTTGTGCTGCCTCGCCTGTGCACTCAGCAAGCTTCATCACAAACACACACAACATAGAGGAGTACAACACACAAGATCCTGACACCACAACCACAAACAACCTGGACACATAACCAAGCAGGAGGCAAACTAACACCTAATTTGGAAGAGGTGCGCCCACACCTCAACCAGGAAAAAAAAAACCTGTGGCAAACCCTCTAACAGGGGAAAATCCACTTTTTGGGGGGAAAATAACCTGCTAACTAAGCACTGCTCAGCATGCACATACATGTACAAAACAGAACACTCTCATCCAGTTCCAGCCTTCAGCCAGCTTCATTTTGATGCAGGTCCACTAGAATACACCACTGTTAAGGAGGACAACCTGCAATTGCTCTGAGTATGAGAGGAATAACACAAAAGACACCACACCAACCACCGAAAAAAGCAACCGAACTTGCTCAAGTGCACGACGCTTAGAATGACAATTTCACACCTTCACATCCATTTATACCCCCACCATGTGGCTACTCCAATTAGTACCAGAGGGAGCCTAATTCACTTCGTTCATGTGTATAAGTAGTTAATCTCATGGCTACAGATATAGGCTGCTAAAGGTACGTCAGATGTCATATAACATACTAGGGTCTTATGACGTTATGGTCAGTGGTTCGTTTTCACCTGCCGTCATATCCCACCTTGGATTTTTTAAAAACTGTCTTACAAATTTCTCACAGGTGCCTTTGTAAAACCCCTATGTGTACCTGGGCCCCTGTTGCTTAGTTACAATGTCATCACCAACCAGGGCCTCTGTTGCTAGGGGTGACCAGGACCTAGGTTGCTAAGGGTACTGGTGCTAACTTTGGTCTTTCTTCAACCAGGCCCATTTTTAATCTCCGGTTCTCGTGACAAGACTATCAAATTTTGGGATGCCCTAAGTGGTCTTTGTCTTTTGACCTTGGTAAGCATATGAGCTGTTCAATACGACCCTTCCTACTTACCTACCCTTTTCACTCTTCATTTTTGTAACTGTGGTAACACTGCATTGCCTTTGAAAGGTTGGCCATGACAACTGGGTTCGTGCAGTTGTGTTCCACCCTGGTGGTGGTAAGAAGATCCTCAGTTGCTCTGATGACAAGACTCTGCGGGTCTGGGACTACAAAAACCAGCGATGTGAAAAAACCTTGGAAGCGCACACTCACTTTGTTACAACGTTAGGTACCCTATTTTTGGGCGCTGTTGACACATTGTTGATCTGTTTTCCATGTCTTGTCACACGGCTGCTTTTCCAGATTTTCACAAATCAGCACCATATGTTGCAACTGGAAGTGTAGACCAATTAGTGAAGATATGGGAGTGTCGTTAGGGTGTGTTCACTGTGTGTTCATAGGATCAATGGTCAACTGTGTTCTGCTATTTTGGAGGCTTTCCATTTGGAATGGATCGTGAATAAAATTTTTGTACTTTGTCTCTAGTGTGCCGTGGTCAGCTCATGCATTTGTCACCCATTACGTCATGTTTTATTAGATATCGGTCTGCATAGCCGAACACTATTTAAAGCAAATTCCACACATACGAGCTTTATACACTGTTGTATGGAGAGTGTATGTTCTTTGTGCTGTATAGTATCTGTTTATTTGTGAAATGTTGGAAAAAGAAAAAAATCAGTTTGCAAAAAAAAAGTTTGAGAACTGTGTGGGTGGTGAAGTACGGAAAAAATTTCATGTCTAATTGTACGTTAGAATGTCATGAGTAGTAGTAGCAAGGTTACGCTAGCGGACATAACCGCTGCTGCCGCCAGAATTAGAGGACATATCCACAACACTCCTGTAATGAGATGCACCACTCTGGATTTGATCTCCAACTTGCAACTTCAATTCAAATGCGAAAACTTCCAAAAAACGGGCTCGTTTAAGGTTTGAACACCCAATAGGTTTACGTATACGCACGTCTGATCCGTTTAGAATATGTTGCCTTGTAAAAAGGATCAATATAGTTAAGTCGTTGTGTACCATAATGTCAGGACACAGTGCAGGTCTGTGGTCTGTATCACACAATGTGCATCGATGCTTCAGCAAATAACATCGATGCTTCTAATACATGTAGATAGTTGTGGCGTTACCATTAATAAACCATTAACCATAGCCTAATCATCCAGTTATAAACGACACGTGATTTTATCGTGTTACTCTTTCCCCCCAAGATACGTGGAGCACTCAATGCTGTGAAGCAGTTATGGAAGGGAGGGGGGAGGAGGAGCCCAGCGGTCGTGACCCACAGTAGTGGTAACCACGCCCAGGCATTGGCCCAGGCTGCCAGCTGGTGCGGACTGACTGCTCATATCGTCATGCCATGTACAGCACCTAGTGTGAAGCAGGATGCTGTCAGAGGGTATGGTGGGCTAATTACCTTGTGCAATCCTACCGAAAAGGTGCAGCTTTTGTGTAGCAACAAAAAGTACCTTGTTTCACCCACCCTTTTTGTTCCTTCCCCTCTCACCCCTGTACAATTCCCGCCACCTTTCCTTCCTCCTCCCCTTCCCCTTCCTCCTCCCCTTTCCCTTCCTCCTCCCCTTTCCCTTTCTCCTCCCCTTTCCCTTCCTCCTCCCCTCCCACATGAAGGCCAGGAAGGAAGCAGCTGCTGAAGTCATGCGCCGTCTGGAGCCAGATGCAGTTCTAATTCCATCGTCGAACCACGTCGATATCATTGCTGGCCAGGGAACTCTGGCTGTAGAGTTTTTGCAACAAGTGTGTTGTGAAGGCAGCTGTCTCTGTGGCATGGCTGTGTTCCATTCACCCTCTGTGGCATGGCTGTGTTCCATTCACCCTCTGTGGCATGGCTGTGTTCCATTCACCCTCTATGGCATGGCTGTGTTCCATTCACCCTCTGTGGCATGGCTGTGTTCCATTCACCCTCTGTGGCGTGGCTGTGTTCCATTCACCCTCTGTGGCATGGCTGTGTTCCATTCACCCTCTGTGGCATGGCTGTGTTCCATTCACCCTCTGTGGCATGGCTGTGTTCCATTCACCCTCTGTGGCATGGCTGTGTTCCATTCACCCTCTGTTGCGTGGCTGTGTTCCATTCACCCTCTGGCATGGCTGTGTTCCATTCACCCTCTGTGGCATGGCTGTGTTCCATTCACCCTCTGTGGCGTGGCTGTGTTCCATTCACCCTCTGGCATGGCTGTGTTCCATTCACCCTCTGTGGCATGGCTGTGTTCCATTCACCCTCTGTGGCATGGCTGTGTTCCATTCACCCTCTGTGGCATGGCTGTGTTCCATTCACCCTCTGTGGCGTGGCTGTGTTCCATTCACCCTCTGTGGCATGGCTGTGTTCCATTCACCCTCTGTGGCATGGCTGTGTTCCATTCACCCTCTGTGGCATGGCTGTGTTCCATTCACCCTCTGTGGCATGGCTGTGTTCCATTCACCCTCTATGACTCCTGCAGGTACCACACCTGGATGCCATTGTGGGGTCCATTGCTGGAGGAGGCATGATGGCGGGTGTGTGCGTTGCAGCAAAGGTGTAGTACTCTCTTCTTCCATCACCAGCTAAATTGATGCCATCCCTGCCATATCCTTGTGGTGCCCCAGGCTATCAATCCCAAGATCCGAGTTGTGGGATCAGAACCCAAAA
Source organism: Eunapius fragilis (assembly GCA_963681505.1). NCBI lineage: Eukaryota > Metazoa > Porifera > Demospongiae > Spongillida > Spongillidae > Eunapius > Eunapius fragilis. The sequence continues at coordinate 894,695 of OY811991.1, forward strand.
ATGCCGATGACTGTGCTCGTTCTTTGGCAGCTGGAAGGCTTATCCCAAATGCATCTCCTCCTGTCACTATCGCTGACTCACTGGCGTAAGGCTTTAACCCTTTGATTGTTCCTATGACCTAACATCCCCCCCGTCCCCCTTCCCCCCTCCCGAACAGGGTTAGTGTTTATGAGATACCTTGGCCCATTTTGAAGAGCCACCTGGAGGGTGTGGTCACCGTGAGTGAGGAGGAGATGGTGAGGGCCATGAGGCTGGTGTGGGAGCGCATGAAGCTGGTGATAGAGCCTGGGGCGGCCTGCAGTGTAGCTGCTGTCCTTAGCGACCAGTTCAAAGCCCTCATGGGACCCGAGGTGAAGACTGTAGGAGTGATCCTCTGCGGAGGCAACATTGACCTAGACCACCTGCCTTGGATGAAAGCAACCTGACTCCACCCCTTTGCCTCACGCATCAGACCATGTTTAATCGGGACCAGACGTGATAAGGCGGATATCAACGAACTTTAAAATAAATAAAAATTAAAGAAACATATATGTTGTCCCCTCCCCTCCCCATATACATCATTAATATATTATTAATGGTAGCATGTCGGTCTTCAGCTCTACTTCAAATGCGAGAACTTTCAAAAAACTGGCTCCTTCAAGGTCTGTCATATTTTGCAAAGCTTACGCCTTCCACAGCATACAAGCCCCGCCCATCTCACACCCAGATACGCGGCGCTACGAATGCCGTGAAGCGTCTATGCGAGGCCCGCCAAGAAGCACGCGAGAAGCCGGTCGTCCTCACTCACAGCAGCGGTAACCACGCCCAGGCGCTGGCACTAGCTGCTCGGTTGTGCGGGGTAACGGCCCACATTGTGATGCCAAAGAACTGCTCGGCAGTCAAGGTGCAGGCGGTGAAGGATTACGGAGGATTAGTGACACCGTGCGACAGCACGGAACAAGTAAGACCTGTCGTTAGCACGTGAGCGCGGCGAAGAAATAAAAACATAATAGGTATAATTATGTTAAATCAAGCCCATAAAACTTAAGGTCATGATTTTTATGGGACGTTCGAGATACCACTGTTTTGTTTGCCTTTTTTAAGATCTATGGCTTGCCGTTCAGAAAAACCAGCATTATGCTGTCATAGTAGACAGTTTTAACTATCGTAAAACGTATAAACTAAATCCAACTAGTATTGAGCTTTGATATAAGAAGATCGGAACGAGAAAGGTTTTAGAAACCCTCTTCGATTTGCTCGAAAAAGGTTGGGACCTTCTTTAGATATTTTGAGACAAGAACTACATGCTCTAGTCCACATTTTATGTGATTTCCAGGCTAATTGGACGGCCCGCCGACGCCTGCTACCAACTACATTGCCAAGTATCATCGTTTATAGATCCACTTCTTGCCAAATCACCCACAATACTGTAAAAGAAATGCATGTTTATGTAACCTTTTAGCTCGTTGCATACTTGAGCTCCTGGTTCAATGGGCTGTTCCAGTAAATAACTGCACGTGGGGGGGGGGGGGGGGGGGGGGGGGGGGTGAGGGATGAACAGACCCCCTGTAACCCCCCCTGACAGAAGATTAAAAATTATACACCCTGGTTATTTCTGTGCTATGTGGTTTTTGCATAGCCATACATGTGGTAGTCGGCTCACACTAGCCATAATTCAATAACAACCTTAACCCTCTGGACAATGCCCTGATCATTTTTATGAAGGTATATCATTTAATATTAACCCCTAAAATCAAATTTTACAATTGATAGTAGCCATAATTCCATCACAAAGACGCTGGATATCTTAACCCCCTGGACAATACCCTGATCATTTGTCTTTATATTTCCAAAAAGTCAATTGGTAGTCAATTAAAAAAAAAATCGTTCAGTTTAACAGACGTTTTTGTGCCCTGCATGGTCAAATTGAATGTGTGCATTACAATAGCTAGAAGATTCCCAGTGCAATGAATATGTAATGTATGTGATGTTCTTTTAAGGTGGGCAGTATTTCATTACTGCTCTCAATTGTGTAGAGACAGAATTTGAGATGGCTATATATATACGAAAACTGTACATCTTCAGAGCAGTCAGTCTTACCTGCTTTAGCCATCAGTTATGTTTCTTTGAGCTACCAAGAAATTCTAAGAGACTTCAATGTAACGATGACTGGTCCTATTTTACTAGAATGAAGAAGCTGACTGCTTTCATGAATATTTAAATGATTGCATTTGGCCAATCAGAAGTAGCTGCATGAGAGATGGAAAGACCCATTGACCCTTCAATTCAGAATTGTCACTCTATATAAATGTTATACTAATTATAATGAATATTTATTTGTTCTGGGCGTGTACAAGTGGACATGGTGCATATGCGCCATGGTTAATGGACATTAGGACAAATAGTGGGCGTGGCTTACATATGTATGGATATATAACTGCACATATTTGTTATTATTGCTAATTATTGTTAATTATTGATAATATTAATAATGTCATTTCTCGTACATGTAGTATATATCCTTGTGATGTAATGTAGGTATAGCTATCATTTTGTGTACTTTGTGCATTCGCTGTAACGTTATAATTATAATTACTAATAATGCTATATATATTCTGTAATAATTTATAATATTGAAAAATAATTTACATGTTCGTGAATAATAATAATAATGTAACTTATAAAACAATCAATGTATTATTTTTAACGATCTGGTAGCAATGCAGCAAGATGAACAGCCACCTCAGTCCCAAAACTGATGCCCTGTCTATGACTGACCTCCCCCTCACAACACACACACACACACACACACACACACACACACACACACACACACACACACACACACACACAAAGGCAAGAAAAGACACAGCTCAACAGCTCCTGTCCTCTCTAGGGCCACACGCTGCATTTATCTCTTCTGCAGAGCATGGTGACATCATAGCTGGGCAGGGCACAGTTGCCATGGAATTCCTAGATCAGGTGACCAATCACATGACACAGAACCACTAACTACCTGCCCTGCAAATGGCAGGTCCCTAGTCTTGATATCATCGTCTGTTCTGTGGGTGTTGGTGGACTTGCAGCTGGTGTCTGCATTGCGGCCAAAGTTGGTGTTCAGTTGGCATGTTTAAGTTAGCATGCCACCTAAGCAATGTCAATTCCCTCCTATGTGCCCCAGGCTATCAATCCCAAGATCCGAGTTGTGGGATCAGAACCCAAAAATGCCGATGACTGTGCTCGTTCTTTGGCAGCTGGAAGGCTTATCCCAAATGCATCTCCTCCTGTCACTATCGCTGACTCATTAAGGTACATATGTCCCTTGCCACAGTGTTGTTACGTTTATTGCAGCATAAGTTAAAATTTGTTAATTTTAGAATGAGTGTTTCAAAGAACACTTGGCCCATTTTGAAGAGCCACCTGGAGGGTGTGGTCACCGTGAGTGAGGAGGAGATGGTGAGGGCCATGAGGCTGGTGTGGGAGCGCATGAAGCTGGTGATAGAGCCTGGGGCGGCCTGCAGTGTAGCTGCTGTCCTTAGCGACCAGTTCAAAGCCCTCGTGGGACCCGAGGTGAAGACTGTAGGAGTGATCCTCTGCGGAGGTAACGTTGACCTAGACCACCTGCCTTGGATGAAAGCGACCTGACTCCACTCCCTTTGAGCACACCTGCACAAATCAACTATATGCAGTATTAATGTATCTTTTTTTTTTGTTCATTATTGCAATACCCACACAATACAGATGAATGGTGCGATTTTATCTCAGCTGTAAGGGTTGGTTTTCGTTTTTCGTTTGTCAGTTTCAATAGAGCAAAGGAACCGAATGTGGAACGCACCCCAATTAAGGAACACTAAATCTCATTTAATCAACATTATGGGTTTACTGTTGGAATCATGCGCAGATCAATAAATCTGATTACCCACTAGTGCTGGATGCACTGTTTCTACTATAGATATACATTCAACGCTGATGTCGAGCACAATAAAATTAAACGTACAGCCTTCCTCCTCAGGCTCTAGTGCCTTTGCAGCTTCGAACACCTCTTCTTTCGTCATCCCCCTTAAGTTCAAGAATACTATGGCTTTCCTAGCGACCTCAGGAGAATAGCCTTTACGCTTATCGGGCATAATTAGACTACAATGCAGTTGAAGATTTCATTTTTAAGCAACCATGCAGCTGTGTGTTTATATAACAACCCTTTGATGTGGTTGTTCCTTATTTGGTACCTTTCCCATACATTGAGGTATGTTTGCCGAAAAGTGAGTTTTCAGTACCAGGATTCATACAACATTTGCTATGGTTAATATGGTTGTAATCTCCGTTAAATTCTCCATTCTCCAACAGTGTTTAAATTATCTCTCTAGCATGCATAGTTTGTCTAAGTTGGTTGTTCCTTAATAGGTTCCTTTGCTCTAAATAGCATTAACTTTTTTTTCCCTTTATCGACTGAGATAATGGAAGTATTACTAATGCACGTGCACCACAAATGTCACAGAAAAACTTAACAACCCACAAGTCTTTGAACTGTCATACGATATATAGTCTAATCTTTATTTCATTGTGTCCCCCCAAAGGGGATGGGCCGCACCCAGAGGTAGTGCAATACTGGGGCAACCCGTGGGACCGGCGAAGCAAGCTTCACTCCGAGTCCCAGGTTTCAAAAATTGATGTAATATCGTCGGGACATTGTCCCGATACGAGATATTACACTCGTAAGAACAGTTATTTCTACTTGATCTTAGCCAAGAGGCCGAGAAGCGATGGTTTCTGCAGTTTTTCGCTTACTACTTATAGTCCAGGCTTCTCTGCACGGTTAGGGCACCAAATTGCATGTTGTTAATAGTATTCACTGCCTAAATTGCACGCTCTAATGATATTCACCCTCCCTTCGAATCCAACGCGGTTAGGGTACTAAATTGCAATATCATGAAGCGCGTGACCAACATAATTCTAGGGGCCCGAGGCGCCCAGTTATGATGTAATTGGATGTTATTTTTAAAACCAGTGGATTATAGCTGCTGCGTCACGAACTTCCCCGTGGAAATTATGCGTAGCTGTTAGAGTGGAGGTAGCGTTTGGACAATAGGTACACCGTGATGAGTGGGGCAGGCGTTCGCTTGGAGGACCTAAAGCGCCAAGCACCTCAGGATTTAGCGCACTGTACTGGTTACGTATGGCACTTGAAGTCCCGCATCGGAAAAGGCTCGTTTGGAGAGGTCTTTCGAGGGTGGTCACAGGTATGGTGAGAATGGTGCATGTTTTGTTATCCAGAAGTTCAGAACTCTTACGTTGACGCCGTAGGATGGCAAAGTTGATGTGGCTGTCAAGGTTGTACAGAAGCACTTCTTTAAACAGGACCCCAAAGTTAGAGAAAACCTGGACAGAGAAATTCGTATCCTTAAAGTGTTGAAGAACTGCGAGTATGTTGTCCACTTGTATCACGTGGAAGTAAGTCGGTCTTACTCTCGAGTTATTGCGGTGCGTTACGTTACTACTCGCTTCACACGCTTTAGGAGTTAAAGACCGCCATTGTCCTTGTGATGGAGTTGTGCGAGTGTGATTTGGACAATCTAGTGAAAACCCAACCGTTCAAGGAAGAAGATACTACCAGATTCATCCACCAGTTGGGTGTGTGTGTGCGTGCATGTGTGTGTATGTGTGTGTGTGTGTGTGTGTGTGTGTGTGTGTGTGTGTGCATACAATATTTTTGCATGTTGTTTGTCATTTAGCCTTGCTTGCATCACCTGGGAGCTGAATTCACAATTTATTGTCTTCGTTCCTTGTTGGCTTCTGTGCGATTATCACCACTCCACCTCTCCCCGCCACCATCTACCACCATCACCTCTCCCATCACCTCTCCCATCATCACCTCCCACCATCACCTCTCCCACTCCACCTCTCCACCATCATCTCTCCCACCATCACCTCTCCCACCATCACCTCTCCCACCATCACCTCTCCACCGTCACCTCTCCCGCTCCACCTCTCCACCATCACCATCCCATCATCACCTCTCCCACCATCATCTCTGCCTCTTGTCATTGTTAGTCTCTGCCACTATCCCCTGCCACCGTCACCTCTTTCATCTCACCATTCTTACTGCCATAGCCTTACATCCTTAGTTACACCCCTCCCCCTGCCATCACTGAGATGTTATTTCCCCTCCCCTCCCCCCCCCAACCATTTCCACAACTATTTCCAAAACTTCAACAACAAACCCTTCCCATTACTTCTATAGCTCCTTCCCATTACTTCTATAGCTCCTTCCCATTACTTCTATAGCTCCTTCCCATTGCTTCTATAGCTCCTTCCCATTACTTCTATAGCTCCTTCCCATTACTTCTATAGCTCCTTCCCATTACTTCTATAGCTCCTTCCCATTACTTCTATAGCTCCTTCCCATTACTTCTATAGCTCCTTCCCATTACTTCTATAGCTCCTTCCCATTACTTCTATAGCTCCTTCCCATTACTTCTATAGCTCCTTCCCATTACTTCTATAGCTCCTTCCCATTACTTCTATAGCTCCTTCCATTTTGCAATCTACTGTAGTTCTTTCCATCCTAAAGGGAACCATTTGCATGACTTCACCTTTTTCGTCCCCTAAAAAGAGAATCGCTTACCATGATCCAGCATGATCCAGCATAGTCAAGTGTGGTCAATTTGGAGTATATATATTGGGTAGGTTAGGATTTTGGCATACAGTGGTTTGTTTAGTGACTAATGTTATGATAGGCATTGTCTGAGGTTAGGAGGTCCTGCCCACCCCTCTACCTCTTCCTCATCTCACACTGGGAGGTCACCTCTCCCTCATCTCACACTGGGAGGCCACCTCTCCCTCATCTCACACTGGGAGGCCACCTCTCCCTCATCTCACACTGGGAGATCACCTCTTCCTCATCTCACACTGGGAGGCCACCTCTCCCTCATCTCACACTGGGAGGTCACCTCTCCCTCATCTCACACTGGGAGGCCACCTCTCCCTCATCTCACACTGGGAGGCCACCTCTCCCTCATCTCACACTGGGAGGCCACCTCTTCCTCATCTCACACTGGGAGGCCACCTCTCCCTCATCTCACACTGGGAGGTCACCTCTCCCTCATCTCACACTGGGAGGCCACCTCTCCCTCATCTCACACTGGGAGGCCACCTCTCCCTCATCTCACACTGGGAGGCCACCTCTCCCTCATCTCACACCGGGAGGTCACCTCTCCCTCATCTCACACTGGGAGGTCACCTCTCCCTCATCTCCCCGCAGCTCAAGGCATGAAGGCTCTGAGGAGTTATAACATTGTGCACAGGGACCTGAAGCCTGGTAACATCCTTATCAAGTTTGACCCTCCAACACGAAAAGTGATAGTGAGTTGCAGTTTCCATGGTAGCAGCTTCCAGTCAGTGGTGGTGTAATGGCTGGGGAGGAGTAATTGTAAGGAGTGGGAAGGAGTAATTGGCGGTGTAAGGAGTGGGGAGGAATAATTGGCGGTGTAAGGAGTGGGGAGGAGTAATTAGCGGATGGGGAGGAGTAATTAGCAGTGTAAGGAATGGGGAGGAGTAACTGGGCGTGTGAGGGGGGGGAGTTATTGGACCACTTGATCCAGTGAACATGTGGTCAGGTGGTTAATGTACTTAATTTAATAGAGCAAACAAGTATTTCCTGAAATAGTCCCCACCTCTCCCACCTCCCACACACCAAATAATTGTTTCTACACGGAAATGTACTTGGTTTGGTAGATGTGCAAACACTCTTCCTGCTTGCCCATATATGGGCATGTCAATGAGATGGGAAGGGCCACTGTGAAGTGGAGTAGTGTAGTGTGATGAGGTGAGTAGTGTAGTGTGATGAGGTGAGTAGTGTAGTGTGATGAGGTGAGTAGTGTAGTGTGATGAGGTGAGTAGTGTAGTGTGATGAGGTGAGTAGTGTAGTGTGATGAGGTGAGTAGTGTAGTGTGATGAGGTGAGTAGTGTAGTGTGATGAGGTGAGTAGTGTAGTGTGATGAGGTGAGTAGTGTAGTGTGATGAGGTGAGTAGTGTAGTGTGATGAGGTGAGTAGTGTAGTGTGATGAGGTGAGTAGTGTAGTGTGATGAGGTGAGTAGTGTAGTGTGATGAGGTGAGTAGTGTAGTGTGATGAGGTGAGTAGTGTAGTGTGATGAGGTGAGTAGTGTAGTGTGATGAGGTGAGTAGTGTAGTGTGATGAGGTGAGTAGTGTAGTGTGGTACGAGGGTGTGGTGTAGGTGGTTGAGGGAGGTGGTATGGGGTGAGGTGGTGCATAATTTCATAACCTTTTTGTGTGAATGTGTGTTTGATAACACCTGTGACTCTCTGTGTCCAACAGATCAAATTGGCTGACTTTGGATTTGCACGGTACTTCACAGATGAAGGAATGAAGCCTATAGACATGACCTCATTGGCTGGGACACCTGTCTTTATGGTGAGAGCTACTACTAATACATCCTACTGCATTGTAGGCATACTCACTCCATATGGGCTCTAATAAGAGCACTGCACTCCATATGGGCTCTAATAAGAGCACTGCACTCCATATGGGCTCTAATAAGAGCACTGCACTCCATATGGGCTCTAATAAGAGCACTCCATATGGGCTCTAATAAGAGCACTGCACTCCATATGTACTCTAATAAGAGCACTGCACTCCATATGTACTCTAATAAGAGCACTGCACTCCATATGTACTCTAATAAGAGCACTGCACTCCATATGGGCTCTAATAAGAGCACTGCACTCCATATGTGCTCTAATAAAAGCCCTGCACTCCATATGTGCTCTAATAGGAGCACTCCATATGTACACTAATTAACTTGTTTACATGTCCAGGAATGTGAGTATTTGAGGGGTTGAGTGGGTACTTTGCTGAGCTGTAGATATATATGTCCTTAAATTCTTCCACCCACCCTCTCCCCCAGGCTCCAGAGGCTTTGAGGTGTGTGTTTCATCCTGGAGAGGTGAGAGTCTTCTGTCCTCATCCCCAGACTAATGACATCCCCTGCCCCACCCCTCCAATACTTAGCACTATGATGACAAAGTGGACATCTGGAGCATTGGAGCTCTACTCTACAAAGTCCTCGTTGGACAATGTGGCTTCTATGCCGTAAGCTCCACCCACCAGTTTTATATTTACTTACTATACATACATACACACACATACATACATAAGTACATACATACATACATACGTACATACATACATATATACATACATACATACATACATACATACATACATACATACATACATACATACATACATACATACATGCATACATACATACGTACATACATACATGCACTTTTAATGATGCACACTTTATATGATGTACGTTATGACCACACCCATTTTCTGCAGCAACTCCAAGAGATCCCAGGCATACTGAAGGGAAAGGGAGATGCAATAGCTTTTGAGAAGGTCAAAGGGAACAAGATTAATTACGTCACCGAGCTACCCTCTGATGTTGATGGACGATTATCACCGTGAGTTCTTTTATGATACCTCAATCAGTTATCATAACCTTCGATAACCTGTCCCTAACTATATCACCTCACCTTCTCATCTACTTAATCATCACCATCACCTTAATTACCTCTTACTTTAACTACAACCATCACTTCACACTATCACCATCACCTCACAACCTCACACTATCACCATCACCTCACTACCTCACACTGTCATCATCACCTTACTACCTCACACTATCACCATCACCTCACTACCTCACACTATCACCATCACCTCACACTATCACCATCACCTTACTACCTCACACTATCACCATCACCTTACTACCTCACACTATCACCATCACCTCACTACCTCACACTATCACCATCACCTCACACTATCACCTCACTACCTCACACTATCACCATCACCTTACTACCTCACACTATCACCATCACCTCACTACCTCACACTATCACCATCACCTCACACTATCACCTCACTACCTCACACTATTACCATCACCTTACACTAGTTATCACTATCATACTCCAGACCTTACAAGGAGACAATGAACAAGCTGCTCCGTCACCTCCTGAAGCTAGACCCTCAGGAGAGGATGACCTTCCCCGAGTTCTTTGAGTTTGCTGACGACCTCATGACCTCAAAGATTGAGCTGGTTAACATTCTCCATGGGACCACCTTCAAAGTCATGCTGGACTCTAACATGACGTCAGTTTACATACATACATACATACATACATACATACATACATACATACATACATACATATACATACATACATACATACATACATACATACATACATACATACATACATACATACATACATACATACATACATACAGACATACGTACATACATACATACAGACGTACGTACATGCATACATACGTACATACATACATACATACATACATACATACATACATACATACATACATACATACATACATACATACATACATACATACATACAAGCACGCATACATACATGTACTTACATACTTAGCCTTTCCATATGTTCCTGCAGATCTCAGCAGCTTGCTTCAGAGATCTCTAATCAATTGATGATCTCCTCAGAACATCTCCTCGTCTTCTCCACTACTGTACCCTATGTTCTCTCACCTTTCATCCCCATCACACATGAACAGTTCACAAAAATGCTTGACCAGTCAGGAGGAAAAGAGGTGAAATTGGTTTTTTGGTGGGCTCTATTTAGACTCATATACCATCATGCGCAGGGTCATGCAAAGCTGCATGTGTTGAATTGCAAAGAGCTCCAGGAGAAAGTGGAGATTGATGATGGCCTGTTCACTCAACTCTGTAAGCCTTTTGGGGGGGGGTAATACCATTTACACTCCAGGATTCTTCCCTTCACTCTCTCCCTCCTCCCTCTCCTCTCCCCTTCTCTCCCTCCTCCCTCTCCTCTCCCCTTCTCTCCCTCCTCCCTGTTATGACCTTAGCCTATCTTGTTGCTGGTGGCCCACAGAACTGCACAGCTCTCATTACTGAGGTGAGCTTCATTTGAAGTGTTGCCAGCTACTTCATCCTGCAGTGTCTGTGTGTATTAGCGCAAGTATTCTGAGAACATATTGAAGGAAATTAGCACGCTTCAAATGCACCAGAAGTGTCAATTGGCCTGTGTTGACTACTTCAAGTAAGGGCACAAAACATATGACACTTTGAAATACTCTACATTCTTTGGCCTCTCACCTCTTCCCCTCACTCCCCTCACTTCCCTCACTCCCCTCACTCCCCTCACTCCCCTCTTCAAACAGTGCCTTTGTCACCCAACATCTGGGGAGCTATATACCTTATTTTAGGGAGAGAAGGGACAGGGTTCTTCGAGTTAGTGCACAGGCCACTCAGGCTTTGAGCTGGTATGTCTTTTAATCAGGTCACACACACAACACACACACACACACACACACACACACACACACACACACACACACACACACACACACACACACACACACACACAAAGCTCTGGTTTATCTGGTTTGGTTATTACAGGCTGGCAGCTGATATGGCCATCCTGGGCGTGCCCTCAGATGCTTACAAACCTTTACTTCAGGACATTGATACCCTTCATAAGGAGGCAAGGCTTAGTTCCTCCTGCGCTTATCTGTTCACCATCCAATCTCCTGCTTAGGTCCAGAGCTTTTTGGTCGAGACAGATAACCTCCTGGGTGCACCAAGCGTCCCCCTTACCTCTGAAAGTCTTTCCACTTTGGTAACAAAGTATGACTTCACCGTCTACCTCAACCAAACCAAGCAACTTGCTGCTATGAGGGTAAAGGGTGAGAGGGTATCCTTGAGGTGTAAGGGGTGAGGGTATCCTTGAGGTATAAGGAGCGAGGGCATCCTTGAGGTGTAAGGGGTAAGGGTATCCTTGAGGTGTAAGGAGTGATGGTATCCTTGAGGTGTAAGGAGTGAGGGCATCCTTGAGGTGTAAGAGGTAAGGGTATCCTTGAGGTGTAAGGAGTGATGGTATCCTTGAGGTGTAAGGAGTGAGGGTATCCTTGAGGTGTAAGGAGTGAGGGCATCCTTGAGGTATAAGGAGTGAGGGTATCCTTGAGGTGTAAGGGGTGAGGGTATCCTTGAGGTGTAAGGAGTGAGAGTATCCTTGAGGTGTAAGGGGTGAGGGTATCCTTGAGGTGTAAGGAGTGAGGGTATCCTTGAGGTGTAAGGAGTGAGGTATCCTTGAGGTATAAGGAGTGAGGGTATCCTTGAGGTGTAAGGGGTGAGGGTATCCTTGAGGTGTAAGGGGTGAGGGTATCCTTGAGGTGTAAGGAATGAGGATGTACTTGAGGTGTAAGGAGTGAGGGTATCCTTGAAGTGTAAGGGGTGAGGGTATCCTTGAGGTGTAAGGAGTGAGGTATCCTTGAGGTGTAAGGAGTGAGAGTATCCTTGAGGTGTAAGGGATGAGGGTATCCTTGAGGTGTAAGGAGTGAGGGCATCCTTGAGATGTAAGGAGTGAGGGTATCCTTGAGGTGTAAGGAGTGATGGTATCCTTGAGGTGTAAGGAGTGAGGGTATCCTTGAGGTATAAGGAGTGAGGGTATCCTTGAGGTGTAAGGGGTGAGGGTATCCTTGAGGTGTAAGGAGTGAGGGCATCCTTGAGATGTAAGGAGTGAGGGTATCCTTGAGGTGTAAGGAGTGATGGTATCCTTGAGGTGTAAGGAGTGAGAGTATCCTTGAGGTGTAAGGAGTGAGGGTATCCTTGAGGTGTAAGGGATGAGGGTATCCTTGAGGTGTAAGGAGTGAGGGCATCCTTGAGATGTAAGGAGTGAGGGCATCCTTGAGATGTAAGGAGTGAGGATATCCTTGAGGTATAAGGAGTGAGGGTATCCTTGAGGTGTAAGGGGTGAGGGTATCCTTGAGGTGTAAGGGGTGAGGGTATCCTTGAGGTGTAAGGAATGAGGATGTACTTGAGGTGTAAGGAGTGAGGGTATCCTTGAAGTGTAAGGGGTGAGGGTATCCTTGAGGTGTAAGGAGTGAGGTATCCTTGAGGTGTAAGGAGTGAGAGTATCCTTGAGGTGTAAGGGATGAGGGTATCCTTGAGGTGTAAGGAGTGAGGGCATCCTTGAGATGTAAGGAGTGAGGGTATCCTTGAGTTGTAAGGAGTGAGGGTATCCTTGAGGTGTAAGGAGTGAGGGTATCCTTGAGGTATAAGGAGTGAGGGTATCCTTGAGGTGTAAGGGGTGAGGGTATCCTTGAGGTGTAAGGAGTGAGAGTATCCTTGAGGTGTAAGGGGTGAGGGTATCCTTGAGGTGTAAGGAGTGAGGGTATCCTTGAGGTGTAAGGAGTGAGGTATCCTTGAGGTATAAGGAGTGAGGGTATCCTTGAGGTGTAAGGGGTGAGGGTATCCTTGAGGTGTAAGGGGTGAGGGTATCCTTGAGGTGTAAGGAATGAGGATGTACTTGAGGTGTAAGGAGTGAGGGTATCCTTGAAGTGTAAGGGGTGAGGGTATCCTTGAGGTGTAAGGAGTGAGGTATCCTTGAGGTGTAAGGAGTGAGAGTATCCTTGAGGTGTAAGGGATGAGGGTATCCTTGAGGTGTAAGGAGTGAGGGCATCCTTGAGATGTAAGGAGTGAGGGTATCCTTGAGTTGTAAGGAGTGAGGGTATCCTTGAGGTGTAAGGAGTGAGGGTATCCTTGAGGTGTAAGGAGTGAGGGTATCCTTGAGATGTTGAATTGCCCATGTTCATCTCTGCAGAAGGATGAAATCTTTAAGACATGCCAGAACATGTTGGAAGGAGTGAAGGGGCTTGTGACAAGCACGACTAATGCAATGAAGGATACGCTTGTGTAAGTTAGGGGGAGGAGGTCTGGCATATCCTTTGAGTGGGAGTGTCCACCTCTCTTCAGGAGAGCCTTCACTCCACTCAATGCCACCTGGAGCTTGCTGTCAAGGATAGGGCAGCTGGATCAGAAGTGTGCCCAGCTGGAAGGACTTGTGGGAGTTGGGGTCACCGACTATAGGAGAGGGGTCTTACAGTCATTTTCGGTTAGTTATTAATGCAGTTTGTTAACCAATGCAATCTGTACTGCCTCGTGCACACAGACATCGAAACAGGGAGCCCCTGCTTCAAAGCCAGGTGTGTGGTATTTGGCTGATATGTGGTGTGGTGTAGGGTGGGTGTGGTGTTTTGGTATATGATGCCACACCCACTGGTACTACAGTTGACACAAAGGCTCTGGTATCACTGACGGCTGATAATGATAGGCTGAGGCAGCAGGTAGCCACTCTGAGTGGCAACCTTGACCAGGCAAAGCAACAGCTGGCATCCAGCTCACAAGAGTTGGTCATGTTGAGGGCAAAAGTCAGTCCCTTCCCTCCCCTCTTTCCTCTCTCCCTCCCCTCTTTCCTCTCTCCCTCCCCTCTTTCCTCTCTCCCTCCCTCGTCCCTCTCTCCCTCCCTCTTTCCTCTCTCCCTCCCTTTTCCCTCTCTCCGCTCTGCCCTCTCCCTCCCTCTTCCCTCTTCCCTCTCTCCCTCCCTCTTTCCTCTCTCCCTCCCTCTTCCCTCTCTCCCTCCCTCTTCCCCTCTCCCTCTCTCCCTCCCTCTTCCCTCTCTCCCTCCCTCTTCCCTCTCTCCCTCCCTCTTCCCTCTCTCCCTCCCTCTTCCCTCTCTCCCTCTCTCCCACCCTCTTCCCTCTCTCCCTCCCTCTTCCCTCTCTCCCTCCCTCTTCCCTCTCTCCCTCCCTCTTCCCTCTCTCCCTCCCTCTTCCCTCTCTCCCTCCCTCTTCCCTCTCTCCCTCCCTCTTCTCTCTCTCCCTCCCTCTTCCCTCTCTTCCCTCTCTCCCTCCCTCATTCTCTCCCTCACGTAAATGTCACTCAGTTGCTTCTTGTCTTTTGCACAGCTTGATGGCTACAAAATCTCCGATAAAGAGGGTGGAACATTGGTTGCTAGGTGGGTACAGGTGGTCATTTGGCTCCTCCCTCATCACATGATTCCTTTGGCTCCTCCCTCATCACATGATTCCTTTGGCTCCTCCCACATCACATGATTCCTTTGGCTCCTCCCTCATCACATGATTCATTTGGCTCCTCCCTCATCACATGATTCCTTTGGCTCCTCCCACATCACATGATTCCTTTGGCTCCTCCCTCATCACATGATTCCTTTGGCTCCTCCCTCATCACATGATTCCTTTGGCTCCTCCCACATCACATTTGCTATTATAGCAGCGGTTCACCGCTCTCTTCTGAAGATGAGAAGGTGTTGAAGGCATTGTCAGAGCAGCTGGACAGACTCTGTGTGTTAGCAGAGAAGCTGAAGTTAGTGAAGTGATATTCTGGGCACAGGGGGAATTCAGGAGTGGGTGTGGCTCAGGGCTCTTATGTTTGTGACATGCATAATGTGTATGTGTATTTCAAATCATCATGACCAATGTGTCTGCCATCTTGGTTGTATGCCCCCACCTGCCTTACCCCTCATTCCACATCCTTCACCTCTCACCTCTCCTTACCCCTCATTCCACATCCTTCACCTCTCACCTCTCCTCATCCCTCATCCTTCACCTCTCACCTCTCCTTACCCCTCATCCCTCATCCTTCACCTCCCACCTCTCCTTACCCCTCATCCTTCATCCTTCACCTCTCACCTCTCCTCATCCCTCATCCCTCATCCTTGTTATCATTTCTCTGATGTTAATGTCATTATTAAGTTACTTGTCCCTCCTCCCTCCTCATCACCCCTCCTCCCTCCCTCCTCATCATCCCTCCTCCCTCTCATCCCTCCTTCCTCCTCCCTCTCATCCCTCCTCCCTCCTCCCTCTCATCCCTCCTCCCTCCTCCCTCTCATCCCTCCTCCCCATCCCTCCTATCCCTCATCCCCTCTCCCCCTCATCCGTCCTCATCCCTCCTCCCCTCATCCCTCCTCCCCATCCCTCCTATCCCTCATCCCCTCTCCCCCTCATCCGTCCTCATCCCTCCTCCCCTCATCCCTCCTCCCCCTCATCCCTCCTCCCTCCTCTCCCTCATTCCCTCCTCCTCCCCCTCCTCTCCCTCATCCTTCTCGTCTTCCCAAAGACCTGGCATCACAAGCAACCTGAAGACCACACCCCCTTCCTCTACCCTCTACCCAATGTTGGCTATTGATGGGGAGGGGGACGAATACTCCATCATTGAGCATCCTGTGGAGACCAAGGTGGCAGCCATTATCCCTCAGGCCAGTCAGCTTGTCAAAGAGGTCACCTCAGGCCTGTGTACTTTGTCTGATGCTGGAAAAGCCAAAGCAATGCCTGAAGGTAAGGTGGGAGGTGGTGTGGGTGGGAGGGTGGTGGTGGATGAGTGATAATGAGGGTGTAAGGTTAGTGGTAAGGTGGGTAATGGTGAGGGTGATGAGGTGTGTGGTGAGGGTGGTGAGGTGTGTGGTGAGGGTGGTGAGGTGTGTGGTGAGGGTGGTGAGGTGTGTGGTGAGGGTGATGAGGGTGGTGAGGTGTGTGATGAGGTGTTTGGTGAGGGTGGTGAAGGTAGTGGCATAATGGTGTGCATGTGTGAAGTTATGTGAGTGTTGTCTAGATGGGTTGGTTGTAGGTTTATCTCACGTCCCTCCCCCCACCAGCTTCTGTGCCCACACCACTGTGTGCACATATCAAGATTGCCGGAGTTAAGGAGTTAGTTCAGTTGATAAATGTGTTTAACCCCTAACCGTGACCGTCTCTTTTGGCTTCACTCGTTTCTAGTTACCGTGCCAACGATATTGTGCTCTTTAACCCCGTGAGGATGCAGAAGAGCAAGAGCACCAACCTGATGTTGATGCACCTGAACAAGCCAAAGGTGTATGTCCTAATGGACCCCAGAGCATTCCAGTCGTTCCAGATCAGACCTGGCAAACAGTGAGGCCACACCCACCACCATTGGAGCTGGTCCCATTGGTGCATTTAATGATATTGTGCACACACATATACATACATACATATGCATACATACATATGCACATACATGCACACGTACGTACACACACACACACACACACACACACACACACACACACACACACACACACACACACACACACACACACACCAGCCCTGACCTGGTAGTGGGGAGACTTACAGAAACCCCAAGACTCTTCAAGTTTGAGGTGAGCAGATCTTCTCAGATATGGTTGGTTCACACACACACACACACACACACACACACACACACACACACACTCACTATTAACGAACTCTCCAACTTCAGAATGAATTGGAAATTGCACAGGAGTTGGGTGAAAAGAAGGGTGAGTTCTACCGTGTAATGGCAGAGGCTGTAGAGACATCCTTTGGGTCCTTGAGACCCATGACTGCCCCACCTATCCCACCGCCACCCTCTCCCACCCCCAAAATGGAGGGCACTAAAAGGAGTGACTCCTCAAAAGACTATATTTAGATCTTGTTTTTTTTTCTTTTGTAACATTATAGAATGTGTCTTACTTGTAACTGTGTTGTGTTTAACTCTGTATCATGGCTGGTGGGATAAATGTCACTGCTGCCAGGAAGAGTCAGGGGGATCGCTATAAATGTGCTGTATCTATATGTGTATGTGTGTGTGTGTGGTGCATATGGCATATGTGTTGTGTGTGTGTGTGTGTGTGTGTGTGTGTGTGTGTGTGTCACGGTATTCTAAACATGCAGGTCCTAAATTGATGCACTAGGAAGGGCATATGTGTATGCTACTCAATGAGAAGGCACGCTAATTCATGAACATATGTAGTATACCTCCAAGACCAGGCCAAACCTATGCATAGGATCATTTATCCTAATAGAAATTAAAATTTCTAGCATATCCAATACAGGGGGAGCGCCAAACATGCCCCAGATCAGGAAGGTCTCTAAAGTGCACCATACCACTGGAAGAAGTCCGACACCATTTTGAGCAGCACTGTATGGAAGGACCTCCCGCCTTTTGGAGAGTGGACTGCAAGGGAGGGACATGCGGGGTGTCTATAAATTAACCTACAAGTGCCGGGTGTTAAGTAAACAATATGTTAGTTAGGTTAACCTGACAATGTTTGGCCGCTCTCACGCCCTACTCAGCTGTCTGATCTGACCGGTACACAAAACCTTGTTGGTGTTAAGGTATGCCCGACGTAAACATTAGGTAGCCTTTGTAGATTAACACCTGGTGGTGGGTGGTCAAGGTTGTTTGAAGAGTACATGTATACATGTGCAGTAGCAGCTCGCACATGAGCACAAAGAATTACATTCACAAGAAGGTGTTAGCTTTCTTAGCAAACGTATATAATGATTACACACAGTGAAATCATTACGTATGCATTTGCTAAGAAAACTACAAATTTCTTGTAAATGTAATTCTTTGTATTGATGTGCGAAAGTACCCTAAACCACTGACCTTACACATAATTTTAATTCAATCACGTAGGCACTTAGTGTTGATGGCAATACATGCCAAGAACGTACATACCCCCTTGTTAAAAATGCCCTGACATGTCAATCACCATGACAGGTGTATAAAGGCACAATGCATCTCTCCCACATCCCTTCCAAGATCTCTTTGGTACAAATGAGTTTTTTCTGATGAACACAATAAAATGACTACAAAAGTTTGCAGGTGATTGAGTGATTTTAGAGCAACATATCTTTAAACTCCTGTTGTCTTCGGAGGAACCTGTATACCGCACACACACACACACACACACACACACCACAACAAACACACACATAGCACGTGATCTTTTAATGCATATAAACAAAATATAACTTACGAATCTGCTTATCTCCTCAAAGATCATACCTAAAACATGCAAGGCAAGCACAGACAAGGTGAACAGAGATGCAGAGAAGGACAAAGTGTATCTTACGTTTTAGCTTCTCCTTTGGGAGATCGTCCAGCTCAGTCTCGAAGGTGAAAGGTCTATCTGCCACAGGCTGAAGACAAACATAACAAATAACATCCTGCCACACTCTCATCACATCGGGCCACACCCACATACATCCTGCCACACCCTTCATTGTCCTTCCACCCTAGTCACAACAGCTGACCTCATCAGTGGGATCATAGTACTGCTCAAGGTACGGGTGGGTCAAGGCGTCCTCAACAGTGATACGTCTGTTAGGGTTAAATGTGAGCATTCTGTCCAGAAGGTCACGAGCTTTAGGGTCCGCCTTTGGGAAGAGGCGTGACCACGGTACAGCTGGTTTGAACGGGAGAGCCAGAAGATAACACCGGGCCTGGAGGGGGTGGAAGGATGGAGGGGTGGAGGGAGATGGAGGGGAGGGGAGGGTAGGAGGGGATTGAAGGGGTGGAGGGAGGGGATGGAAGGGTGGAGGGGAGGACATGGAGGGGCAGGGTGGAGGGTGGAGGGAGGGAATGGGGAGGGAGATGGAGGGGGTGGAGGGGAGGAGATGGAGGGGCGGAGGGGAGGGGTGGAGGGGAGGGGTGGAAGGGGTGGAGGGAGGGGGTGGGTATGGGTGGAGGGATGGAGGGTGGGGATGGAGGGGTGTGGGTGGAGGGGTGGGGTGGAGGGGATGGAGAGTGGGGGTGGAGGGGATGCACGTGAGGACCAAAGTGCCCAGGGGAGGAAGAAAAGGGTAATGAAAAGTGGGAAATGGCTCCAAAGGGATACCTTGTCGTTCATGATGCATGAAAGGTCTTCAGCTGAAGGCGAACCAACGATGTTCAGAATGTGGTTTAATTGATCCAGATCTGGGGCAAAGTTCAGGAAGATCACCCGAATGGTAGGAATCATCCATTCCCATGGCCAAATTGTTTTCCAGCAACAGTTTCTTCTCATCAGCATCCATTTTCCCTTTCCTCCTTAACCCTAACCTCTTCTCTTGCTCCTCAAACCCCACTCCTTCCACCCCCCCCCCCCCCCCCCCCCCCCCCCCCATCACCTGTCCCCTATCCCACAAGAGGATACAGTGTTTCCCAGGGAAGATTGGTCGGTTGGACAACATTTCTGCCAGGATGCACCCTACTGACCAAATATCAACTGAAAAGCAAATTCAGGGTCACAACAGATAGTTGGTGTGCAACAAATAGAAGATATGTATGACTCACTACACTTGGAGTACCCCTTTGAATTAAGCATGATCTCTGGTGCCCGGTACCATCTGGTGGCGACATACTCTGTGAGACAGCCAGTGTGGTCATGGAGTGGGTCAGCAATCCTGGCCAGTCCAAAGTCACAAATCTGCGTGGTAACAGTGTAAGTGCACATCCATGTGGGGGGGGGGGGGGGGGGGGGGGGGGAGGGGGGAAATGGGTGGGTGTGATGTGATGTGATGTGATGTGATGTGATGTGGTGAGATGTGGCATGAGGTATGGAAAGCACTACAGAAGGCAGTGGAGGTGAGTGTGCATGTGATGTGTGTGCAAGTGTGTGTTATGTGACTGTGCATGTGTTAGGTGAGGAGGAATGTGTGTGTGTTACATAACGAACATGCATGCATGTGAGAGCATGTCACATCATCTGACCAAAGTATCCAAATATATCATTGGCAGCAACAATAATACCCCATATATATATTTGTGGCACGCAGGTGTGAGCATGTGTTTATCCTTGTTCGTCTGGTGCTGGCACGTCTCTGTAAACACCAAACACCTGGGTGAACCACACACCCTACCTTTAAGTCACAGGTGGTGTTGAGGAGTAAGTTGCTTGGCTTGAGGTCCCTATGGAGGACGTTGGCTGAGTGGATGTACTTCAGGCCCCTCAGGATCTGGTACAGGAAGTAACAGACATGGTCGTTGCTCAGGTGCTGCGTCTTGAGAAGCTTATAAAGATCTGTTTCCATCAGGGTCTGTACTATATAGCTGTAAGCAGAGGGGGAGTCAAGGGGATCAAACCATTGCCATGACCAGGCAAGGCCAATGGAAACACACAACCAAAGGGAATGGATTTGGTACACAGCATTTTAAAAATAAGAAGAATAATAATAATTAGGGAGACTGGCAAAAAAAATGGATTCTGGGACAAAAGGTTATGGAGCGGGTAATTAAATAAGGCAAGCGAACATGGATACACATCTTTCATTTCTTCCACGAAAGACGGCCGTAGAATATCCAGGATGTCGATGATCTGGAGTGGATTAGGAGGGTGGAGAGAAAATGGATGAATAAATTAACACGTACATGTAAACTCATCTCCCGCCTTCGCTACGATAGCGTCATCCTTAGAACACCCAACGTACATTCTCGTGACGGAATCTCGTAAGAATCTTGATTTCTCGTAGTGTCCTCTGACAGTACGTCTGGTGTTCGAAAGGACTAATCTTTTTAATCGCCACTTTCTGCATAGTCCGGTTATCGATTGCAGAGCTACCATGTTAGTGTGAGGAAACGAATGGCTTGCTAACAGGAACGGGACCGCTTTCCAATCAACTCCCTCCCTCCTTCCCTCCCTCAGTCGGGTTCCTCCGGTCAGGAGGCGGACGGCTTAACTCACCAGACCATTCCATAGGCGCCCTCACCGATGTACGACACGCCTGAGTAACGTGGGCCCACTTCGAAAGTCCTACCCCGAACGATCTCTGGTGGTGGCTTCATCGCCATCTTTGGCCCGCAAACCAAAACTAAAATGGATCCGCTCTAATTAGAGAACTACGCTAGCCAACGATGTATCTTAAGCTCCCTAGGTCCAGCCAACTGCGTATTGTTTTGTCGACGTGAAATCCGCTTTAGTCGTACGGCTTTTTAGCGCCTACACGAGTGTTTGTAACACAAAACAATTGACAGTAAACGGCGTGGGCCGGTGTTATACAGACTGAATGGATGGTCCGAGAAGCAAGTGGGGGCCATAAAAACCACACCTGCACAAATAAAATCTAAAACAAGACGTTTTTCGTAGAACTGCAAAATTGTCCAGATGAACCCCACCCACTCGCTTCAAACCGAGCTTTGCTTTGGCAGTGGGTGCTGTAAAAGAGGTGAGAGAGGGAAGGAGATGTGAGGGAGGAGAGAGGGAAGGTAAGGTTGCATCAATGGCACCACTCTGAAGACTCACAAACTTGAGTGCTTCTTCATAGATCATATCTGGTCACAGAGTGGGGGCAACGGTACAATTATATGTCTAGTTGTTTGTCAAAACTTACATTTGAGTTTGTCAGTCGGAAGGTCATCTAATTCTGTTTCAAAGGTGAATGGTCTGTCAGCAACAGGCTACAATGAGAGTGGGAGGAGGATGAAATAAGATCTTTCAACCTCATCCACCTTAAGTAAACTCCCCACACTCAAGCCTTCTAACCATTACCTCATCATCAGGGTCAAAGTACTGCTCAAGATACGGATGTGCCAATGCCTCCTCCACTGATATCCGCTTGTGTGGGTTAAACGCTAGCATCTTATCTAGCATGTCGATAGCTTAGGTGGAGAGGATGGAAGGGGAGGGGAGGAGAAGGAGAGGGGAGAAGGGGAGGGGAGGAGAAGGAGAGGGGAGAAGGGGAGGGGAGGAGAAGGAGAGGGGAGAAGGGGAGGGGAGAAGGAGAGGGGAGAAGAGGGGAGAAGGGGAGGGGAGGAGAAGGAGAGGGGAGAAGGGGAGGGGTGGAGAGGATGGAAGGGGAGGGGAGGAGAAGGAGAGGGAAGAAGGGGAACTGAAAATAGGGGTGAACAGCAAGGTAAGAGCAGTTACCTTTTGCACTGGCTGAGGGATACATCGTGGACCAGGGAACTGTGGGTCTGTAGGGAAGGGCTTGGACATAACGCCTGGCCTGCTCATTCCCAATGGTAGCAAGGTCGTCAGGTGATGGAGAACCAACCACATTAAGAATGATCTGAACTTGATCGAGGTCTGGTGGCCGTCAAGGAGTTATTGCGGTGAGTAACAAGGTGGCCTTCAAGGGTTTTTAAAAAAGATATGCATCAAGGATAGGGGAGGAGGAGAGGAAGAGGAGAGGAGAGGAAGAGGGGAGGAGGAGTGGAAGAGGGGAGGAGTGGAAGAGGGGAGGAGGAGTGGAAGAGGGGAGGAGAGGAAGAGGGGAGGAGGAGTGGAAGAGGGGAGGAGTGAAAGAGGGGAGAAGTGGAAGAGGAGAGGAGTGGAAGAGGGGAGGAGTGGAAGAGGGGAGGAGGAGAGGAAGAGGGGAGGGATGAGAGGGAGAGATGATTGGATGTAAAGGGATACAGTGTTTCCCTGGAAACAGTGGCTTGTTGGAAAGCATCTCTGCAAATATGCAGCCCACTGACCACATGTCCACTGAAGTAGAAGAGCAATATTTAATGCAGGTGTGTGTGTGTGTGTGTGTGTGTGTGTGTGTGTGTGTGTGTGGTGTGTGGTGTGTGTGTGTATGTGTGTGTGTGTGTGTGTGTGTGTGTGTGTGTGTGTGTGTGTGTGTGTGTGTGTGTGTGTGTGTGTGTGTGTGTTTGTGCGTGTTCTTACAGCCTTTGGAGTATGACTTGGGGTTCAACATCACCTCTGGTGCCCGGTACCATCTGGTGGCTACATACTCTGTGAGGAAGCCAGTGTGGTCATGGAGTGGGTCAGCAATCCTGGCCAGTCCAAAGTCACAAATCTGCGTGGTAAAAGTGTGAGTGTTAAGTGCACATCCGTGTAGTGCACATCCGTGTGGGGGGAAGGGGAGGGGGGATGGGTGGGTGTGGAGGTCAAGCTACATACATGAATCAGTGTGTGCGTGTGTGTGTGTTTGTGTGTGTGTGTTTGTGTGTGTGTGTGTGTGTGTGTGTGCTGTTGTTCACACATGTACGTGCAAAATTTGAGTGCAAACCCAAGTGTGTACATGGGGTTAACAGTAGAGTGTATACGTGTATATATATATGTGTGTCATGTGTGTGTACACACAATTTGTACACATCTAACGTGTCACACTACCACTATCCCACCTTTAAGTCACAGTTGGTGTTCAGTAGTATGTTGCTTGGCTTCAGGTCCCTATGGAGGACGTTGGCTGAGTGGATGTACTTCAGGCCCCTCAGGATCTGGTACAGGAAGTAACAGACATGGTCGTTGCTGAGCCTCTGGTTCTTCAACAGTTTGTGGAGGTCAGTTTCCATAAGAGTCTGTACAATGTACCTGTATAAAGTACTGCTAAGGAACAAAGGCAGGTAGAAGTGAAGGAGAGAGGAGAGGGGGGAGGGAGGTAGGAGATGGGGAGAGGGAGAGGAGGGAGGGGGAGGAGGAGAGGGAGGGGGAGAGGGAGGGGGAGAGGGGAGAGGGAGAGGAGGAGGGAGGTAGGAGATGGGGAGGAGAGAAGAGGGAGGGGGAGAGGAGGAGAGGGAGGGGAGAGGAGGAGAGGGAGGTATGAGAGGGGGAGAGGGAAGGGATGGGAAAAGAGTGGGAGGGAGGAAGGAGAAGGCGGTGGTCATGCAAACTTCAGAGGACTTAAAGGTGGACATCGTCATCATGATGGCACTCGGAGCATGTGGGACCTGCCCACTGGTCTGTGGTCAGAGGTAATGCATGCCTAGCTTCCTACCATCAAAGGCGTTAATGGTATGGTAATGGATAGGCATGGGGACTAGGCTAAGTGGCGCTGGTGAGGTGGTGGGTGGATGGGGCACAGGTGGGTGGATGGGGCACAGGTGGGTGGGGAAGAGGTGTGTGTATATGGATACACTGCCTTCATGTCATCATAGGAGGCCGGTCTCAGGATGTCCAGTATGGGAATGATCTGTTGGGAGGGCCCATACAAATGGGATGGCGACAAAAACAAAGGAGTCCAAATGGTGAACAAACATTCCGCTTGTGGTCCGACGAAGACTTACGTTCTCATGATGAAACCTCGTAAGGATCTTGATCTCCCTCAACGTCCGCTGACAATACGTTCTGTGTTCGAACGGCTGTATTTTTTTGATTGCCACCTTCTTCTGCATAAATGAATCGGCTGCAGAGCTGAAGCGAGCAAACATGGGGGGGTGGGGGGGAAGAGGGGGGAGGGGGGAAGCCAGTACAGACGGAGGTGAATATTCCAGTGTCGTTCGCGCTTAAATCTCTTCGGTATACGCCCTCAAAAAAAAATGCTTTTTCAAAGGCACCTCCCCAAGAAAAAAAAAAAAAAAAACTCACCATACCATACCGTACGCTCCTTCGCCGATATACGCCAGGTTGCTGTAACGCGGTCCTACGTCAAAGGCCTGTCCCCTCACGATCTCTGGTGCAGGTTTGACACTAGCCATTTAATATCACCTTCTGGTTCGTGCAAAGCTGCCCAACACCCCGTTGCCACCGGAAGTACTAGAATGCCCAGCTTTTGAGCGTGGGAAACATTTAAATAAAAAATTTATCGCACGTGATGCAAAGCTCCGTCACTTGTCAACTTTGGCACGTAAACAAGGACTCTGTATCATTAGTGTTCGTGAAACGGCAATTTATCTGTAGTGCGAACAGCGAAGCAATACCTAAGGACATAAACGTAGCGACACTCCTTAAAGTTCCTTTTTGTACACGGATACTGGCGCTCAGTAATGTCAGGCAGGAAAAGGTTTCATGATTTCATTCCCGACGAATGCTACAGGCGTTACAGCTGCGTACATTGCAGGACACATCTCGCCGACCACGACGAGTTGATTTCAAAGGTAAGGCGGCAAGGACCTCGAAGTGCACACATTGCCAATGGTTCCTGCAGTCCTTTCAGGGCAGCCAAGGAAAAGCTTATCTCTTCAATAAAGTGTAAATAACCATTCCACGATCGAGTACTTTTGTTTTTAACGCATGCATATTTTGGCCCTCATCGCGTATAGCATCAACGTGTGTTGCGGAAAACCCGAGGAGAGATTTTTGTTGACCGGGCTACACGCTGTAGCGGACATCTGGTGCAGCTGCTGCAAGACCACCGTGGGCTGGAAATACGTAAGTGTAGAATTTTGACGGGTCAGTTAATTTGGCTTGGAGTACTCTTTCTTCACGTGCGACTTAGTACACACACTGCGTATTGATGATGCGCGTACCGTAAAGATGCATGCATGTATGTGTGGTGCGCGGTTTGGGACAGCAGTTGCGTGGCTGCGCGTACGTGATCGTTATGGTACAGAAACAGAAAATACCGCTGGTACGGGGAATTAATCATGACAAGTGTGATGTTATAATAATACAATTGGATTTAATATTCACCCTAGGAACATGCGTTTGAGGCAAGTCAGAAATACAAGGAAGGGAAGTACATAATCGAATTCATCCACATGATAAAGGAAAACGGATGGGGAAAATGAGTAGCCTTTTGTGTTCACCTGGCTACTGATCAACAAAAGAGCACCCACTCACTCCCTTTTGAACATGTTGTGTTGTCATGGTATTATTATGGACTGCTGGTCTAGTGTCTGTTTCTGTGCATTCAACGACGGGACAAGCCACACACGTCATAAACTGAATCATTCTGTTCTGTAACACAGATGTCTTTTACTTGTGTGTGTTGTTATAATGCTAAATGAATGTGGTATGCAATGAAAATTGTCATCACTGCCAGACTTCATTCCTTTGACTTGTTTATGGTGAGTGACCACATCAACGGCATTGCACCAAGACCAGACAGGATCACCATGACCTGAAGTCATTTAGGCTACCAGAGACAACAACTTTAGGCTTCTTCAATTCTGTGGCTGATTGAATCTCTTTCTCACCACTTCTCTTTGCACTGGGGGGGGGGCAGGATGGGGATTTGCAAACATGAGAAAGGGGGTTAAGTGTAAGTGACCACCTTTTCAGAGTACTGACCCTGCACATGGTTTCGGGATGTACTTTCCCACCCCCTCTCTGTGCACCTTAGGTGGCAGATCTTTGCCCTAAGTAAGCACAATTGGAGCACACCACCAATGGCACCCATCCCGGTTACAAAACCTTTCCCTTTGAAGTGGAGGCCTCCTGTTCCTCATCGAGCTTAGCCTTTGCTGCCTCTGTCTCATCCTCCTCTTTCATCTAACAGAAACAGTACTAAGTAAATATTATTACAACCACACACTATCTTAATTGTCCTATCTCAAAGCATTGTGATAAATGAATGACATCTATTAAGTGTTATCTAAACAGTTACCTTGTCATCAACCTCTTGGAAAGGGTCCACAAAAACTGATGCCCCTGTAATGGTGATGGCTTCCTACAGGCAGCATTGTGTGTGATGTTGGTGTACGACAACAAGACAAGCAGCTGGTGTGGTTGTACACACCTGCACAACAAGGTGCCTATTGCTGCATAAACACTCACGACAGGTTTGTCCTTCGCATCAGTCTCCACTTTTTCCATCTCACTCATAACATCCAGTCCCCCTACCAACCTGACGTGTATCCATGAAAATGTTCAGACCGCTGAAAAAATGTTTATGCCTTACCTTCCAAATACAGTATGTTTGTTGTCAAGGTGCTGACAAGAGCGATAAGTGATGAAGCTATGGGTACAGGCAATAAACAAATAATGGACAGTAGGGACATACACATCAACTCACAACTGCGAACCATTGGTGTTAGGTCCACTGTTGGCCATGCTGAGAATCCCCCGACCTTTTGTGTGGTGAACAAGTGTGTATGGGCAGGCGAAGCATCAGACATTACACCTCCAATTGAATTAACACACAACACCACCACACGAGGGATGGGTCAAGGATCACCACGGCAACACAAGCACACACAAAAGGGATTAGGTCAAGGATCACAGTGACAAAACAGTTGAGTAAACAGAGGTCACAGTAATGTATAAGGTTTTGTATGTGGCATTGCACCCATGTACTAACAGTACCATTATAACTCTGTGCTATGCTCAGAAAAAGGGTACAGGAAGCAAATGTGCACATAAATGAAAAATGAACTAACTGTAAACGTTTAACTGTACATGTGCGTGTTTGTGCTTCATGTTGTGTGTGTGTATGTGTGTGTGTGTGTGTGTGTGGTATTCATGTACTTGGTCTTTGCAGCTGGTAAAATTATTATTACCATTATCAGTTATTCAAAATATCTACACACCTACATACCTTTATGAACAAGGTTAGGCTTGAACTCATCAGCGAATGGTTTACCCCAGATTGACTCTCCCCCTGAACAGTTTCGTAATAAACTAATGGTTATGGGAGCGAGGCAATAACACTCACCTGTTCCAGTACCAGTTGGATCTCCACCTTGAATCTGCAGCATGTTTGGGAGTATATGCTCTGGCAACAGTGCGTAAAGGTTCTTACCATAAAATGGCGAATGGAGCGGTGAAAAACTGCAAAAGAACACAACAAAATACAATCAATTGTTAGAAATTAACAAAAAATTTAAAAATATGCCGAAACCCGGGATTGAACCAGGGACCTTTAGATCTTCAGTCTAACGCTCTCCCAACTGAGCTATTTCGGCATTCACATACATTACCACTCACTCGTGCCGTTGTAGTACCCAGACTTGCAGTGTACAATAAAATTTTCACAGGTTTTGGTAACCTGCCATTTGAGATGGGATAATAACCATCACCATAATGAACTCAAATTCACTCACCAGATCGCAATGGAGCTCGAAGTTCAGATCTCCTTTGGAGGTATGCAGTCTCACATATCCTGACACAAAAATGAACACATGAACCACCACACAAAAGAAAAATTATTTTCCCCACTAACCTTTCTTTTTGATCTGACGGTATCTTACTATATCTCGATCAAGAACAGCTGAAGAAGAAGAGGAGCCAATTGCAAAAATGCACACATAAAGATACACACAGCATAGCCAGGCTGTGGCTAAATAGCAAAGCCATACTTACCAGCCTGGTTGTGGGTCACTGGAGCCCCCACTGTTGACGTAAAGGACCGAGCCACTGCTCCTGTGGAGAAGTGGGCCTGGTGGAACAGGACGATGGTACAAAGCCAAGGGTGGTGTTAAATAGCAAGGATATACATATAACAAGTGTGGTATAACAGGCATGAAACAGGTGTGGGATATGAGGGGTATAACATGGGAATGAGGGGTATAACAGAGGTGTGGAATATGAGGGGTATAACATGGGATATGAGGGGTATAACAGAGGTGTGGGATATGAGGGGTATAACAGAGGTGTGGAATATGAGGGGTATAACATGGGATATGAGGGGTATAACAGAGGTGTGGGATATGAGGGGTATAACAGAGGTGTGGAATATGAGGGGTATAACATGGGATATGAGGGGTATAACAGAGGTGTGGGGGGATATGAGGGGTATAACAGAGGTGTGGGACATGAGGGGTAACAGAGGTGTGGGACATGAGGGGTATAACATGGGAATGAGGGGTATAACAGAGGTGTGGAATATGAGGGGTATAACAGAGGTGTGGAATATGAGGGGTATAACAGAGGTGTGGGATATGAGGGGTATAACAGAGGTGTGGGACATGAGGGGTAACAGAGGTGTGGGATATGAGGGGTAACAGAGGTGTGAGATATGAGGGGTATAACAGAGGTGTGGGATATAACGGGTGTGGGATATGAGGGGTATAACAGAGGTGTGGGATATGAGGGGTATAACAGAGGTGTGGGATATGAGGGGTATAACAGAGGTGTGGGATATGAGGGGTATAACAGAGGTGTGGGATATGAGGGGTATAACAGAGGTGTGGGATATGAGGGGTATAACAGAGGTGTGGTATAACAGGCATGAAAGCAGTAGCACCGTGTGTGCATGTAACGGTGAGAGGGTATAACATGACAAGATGATGAAAGGGTGAGGGGCTAAGGTAGACAAAGGATGTGAGGACCTCCAAAGTGTGTGTAAGTACTGGAGAGGAAGGAGTAGTATATTGCTATATTGCACAATGCATGGGAGTATGACAGGTGTACAAAGGATGGAGGTATGATGAACTAGGGGGAGGGGGGGGAAGCGGAGGGTGCACACGCATCCATCCATGTCTGGAGTAGTAGTACCAAAGCAATCCTCACCGCATTCCTGCTGGTCAGCTTCTCTTTGGTCACGGGCTTCTTTTCCTGTAGACAGTAGAGTTTGTGATTCTTGGAAAGCACTCAAGCACATCAAAAAATGGATACACAAGACATGGGACAGCAAAGGGCTTGCAAAGGAGGGAGATGTTGCTCCTGGCGGTAGGGTGCTTACGTCTAAGTGTTAGCCAGCTGTTTACTACTGCGAGATTATTTAGCCTAATGTATATCTAAACACACAACTTGCGGGAATCATTTCAGTGACAATGCAAACCAATAACCTACACACCTATACACATGTATCAGCTAAACCAGAACGCATGTACATGCCACACACGCGCGCACACACGCACGCACGCACACAAACACACACACACACACACACACACAACACACACACACACAACACACACAACACACACAACACACACACACACACAAACACACACACACACACACGCACACAACACACACACACACACACACACACACACACACACACACACACACGCACACACACACACGCACAGGCTCTTTGTAGTCACGGTATAGTTCTTCAAGGGTAGTTCGTGTCTCTGGGTTTAGAGACCGGAGGAAGTACGTGGGATCTCGCTTTGCACTCTCTATCTCTGTCAAGGTGGCAATGCTTAGCACAAATGCCTCCACAGCTGGGTGGACTTACCGTCCTCATCAACAGTCAAGTTGTTCTTGATGTGGTGGAATGACGATATGTCAAACTTCTGCAGGTCGGTAGGATCCTGCAGAGTGATGATATCACTCTTTTGAAATGGCTCGTCCGTCAGAAGGTCTCTGAGGTTCTTCGTCTTTACGTTCAGCCTCTCAACAGCCTTGCAATGGGAGAGAGGTAAGAAGTGGGGGAGGTGGGAGGAGAGACGTGGACAGGAGAAATGGGAACAGTACTGTGGCTTGCAAAGCATTAGGTGCCAAAGTACCTCATAAGAGTACACATTTCCTGTGGTACCTATGGCCACAATGTGGGAATTTTCGTTAAATATCTTGAATGTGACAGGGCAGTGGAATTTTCCTGCCACCAGAGAGTGTAATAAAGAAAGGACAAGAGAAGTAGAGTGGGAGAGGGAGAGAGAGAGAGAGAGGGGGGAGAGAGAGTGAGAGAGAGAGAGGGAGGGAGGGGGAGAGGAGAGGGAGAGAGAGGGAGGAGGAGAGGGAGGAGGAGAGAGGGAGGGGGAGAGAGGGAGGAGAGAGGGGGAGAGAGGGTGGGAGAGAGAGAGAGAGAGAGAGAGAGAGAGAGAGAGAGAGAGAGAGAGAGAGAGAGAGAGAGAGAGAGAGAGAGGTGGAGACAGAAGGGAGGGCAATAAGGTAAGGTTTGGTGACACAGCAGAAGCAGACCACCCTCAGGTCACATACCATCACTGTTCTTATGAAAATGGAGCTTTATCAGTGACTTTGGATCCAGTGGCTAAAAAGATGAAGGTTAGAACACATGCACAACTACCTTATGAAGTCTTACCTCTCCCGTGATTGGATTATGACCATACTTCTTCAGATAAGGTACAATGCTCCTGGGGTGTGTGAAGGGGGAACAAGAGAGAAGTGACGGCAAACCTAAAAAAAATAAAAAAATAAAACCACCACGAACAGACATTAGATCGAAGATGGTGCCGTCCGGGGTACACAGAGGGTGCTCGAATGGTTGAAGTGACAAGCTGTGTGGTAAGGCCATCTTACGATATGCAATAAGCTATCAAGATTGTATACCTGCAGCAGTAAAATTCGAGCTTCCGAAAGGATGCTCTTTCTTTCACATCTAAAATTGGTCAATTATAAACGCCAAACAGTGCAATCGCCGCGAGCATCAACTTAGTATACTCACTAGCTTTTCGTCCACCATATATCGTTGTCCACTCTGTACAAGTGAGGTACCTACATGCACGCACATAACGACAGCTTAAAGAAACGCCCTAATTACTCTCACATCTTGTCTTTTTGGTGTTGTTTCTTCCCCATCTTTTCTAGTAGTTGTGGTGCTGGGCGTAAATTAGAATTTGAAGCGCATTAATAATCATGATTAATTTTTGTCCAATTTAATAAAATCCCATCCTAGATTCTATCACTGCTTTTAATAGCCTTATTGATCGTTCCGTGTTTTTGCATCGTGTGTGCTTTTCTCTTTCTGTCGGCTATTGTGACAGGAACCTTAGGTAGAAGGGCAGGAAGCGCGAGACTTTCATTGATTCTTTGATACGCTTTCTCTACCCTAACAGGGGTAACAGATAAGTACAGATAAGTATTACTTATTTATTGGCACTCGCTGAATTAACCCACATTTTCTTCGGAGTTCTAGCCAAGTCGGGTATTTCTGGAAGCTCATTCTTCGCGCTGGGGAGATCGATTTTTCACTCATACATACATGTATATACGCATGCGTGCACTCGCCTCTTAGTCTCTACTTCAAATTCGTCGGAGACGTAGGCGCGCGCCATCAGGTACGCATCAGGAGTCCATTTGTGTGAGTACAAAACGTCGCGCAGGTCCGCTTTAATCTGAGTTAGCTAGGGGAGTCAATACTTCTAGATCTATTTCTAATACAGTCTTTTGAACTAACAAACCTCGTGAGCCTTTTGATCCAGCTTTCCTTGGAGACGTGCGATAATACTTTCGCACTCCTGTACTGTAACAGGATTCCTTCCTTCCCCACTCGCGTGTCCCCTTTCTGTAGAAGATCTTCGATTAGACCTTCCAGATTTGATTGTAGCGGGGTCTGCCTCGATGGTCTTCTGTTCCAGCACCTTCTGCTCGATAACTCTCATAAGCCTACCCGTCTTGCCCCTCTCTGAAGCGAGTGCGGTCTTCAGCTCTTTCACTTCTTCCTCCAGGAATATGGTTCTTAATTCATCTTAGTTGATAAGTTTAGAAAGTGATTGCCATTAGTACATGCATGCATGTCCATAAACCATACGTACGTACCATTGGGACTACCAGGGTCGTTCTCGTCTCCACTCATCGACTGCATCATTTTCCTTTGCCGGTCTATAGGGGGAATGGAATACACCGCGTTTTGCATGGATCGCTGGTGGATCTTCATAGTGTGGTGGTACCCTCACCTGCGCGCAGTCTGGCTTCCGCTGTCTTTACAACATCCATTGTCTTTACCTCGGTCTGGCCGCATTTACACATGACCAATTTGAAGTTCAGATCTAATATCAGATGAGATAAATAACCTCCATGCATCAGCCAGTTAGGATGCTGCGAGTACCTTTGTTCTCTTTCTTCAAGCGTTCCATTTCCTTGTGGAGCTGTTGCAATGTTTCCAAATGCTGTTTTTTCAAGAAACTGACGTTTCTTTGCAACTGCTGGATTTTTTGTGGTAGATCCACACATGACTGAGTACCAATGTCGAGTCCTTCGTTCGAGATGCTATCCTGATTATTGTCTTTATGAAGAACTTTGATTGACGGCGGCCTCATGAGAAGACTGGAACGGCGCCATGATGGAAGGTGGGCTGAATATTGAGGAGTACAATTTTGTTCCTCATTTGCGGCGGCCATTATAGTAGTTTGAAGCTAAGGAACACGATCACATAGTTCTGCTCTGTCTACATGTATACGTAAACACAAACTCCAATGGTAACTATAGGAGCACGTGATCTGCCGCGCTCGATGAAGAATTCGTATGGCTGTAAGTACAAAAAGTACGATGCCTATATCTGCAGCTTGATGGTTTAATTGGGCATGCTTATAGGCTGCAAGGTTCTATCACAGCAAACTATCCTGAACTTCAGCCAGCACCCTCCGGCCGCCTTAGGAGCTAAGCATATACCACTCTGCGTCGTTGAAGAAAGAGCGGGAGAAAGGCGGTTTGCTATGGCTACGGAAACCCAACTCAGGTTTAACCTCGACGTTCCACCTGTTCCTGCAAACCTCGCGTCGAATATCCAACCCCAGCCCTCACCGGTGGTGATAGACAAGCCCGCCGGCGTTCACGCGGGTATGAATACCCCGGGCACACCCGGCAACCCGGCGTTTTCGGATAGGCTCGCACTCGCCGTGAAATTAGCGAGGCGAGATCTACGCAATGGCTTAATTCTCCGACCTTCGTATTGTGCAACCAGCGAAGAGCAGGCGGCCGTAAGAACATATCCTTCCGCTCCTCTTGTGTCGTGGCGGGAGTATACTGGCCCGCCATTTCAAACTCCCGTCGCACAACAACTGTTGCCTACGCCGGGTTTTGACGACGGACGTGTCGTTCCTTCTCCCAGCTACAGGCCTGTACACACCACGGAGGCAGCTGTGCCGGATAAACCTGTGGCGGCCCCCCCCGCTGCTGGTACCACCCGCCAGTATCCGTCACCGTTGGAGCAGGTGACGGATGAAATAGTCCGACTTCGCAAGGAGCTAACTGCCGAGGTGAAGAAGCTGAAACAGCTGAAAATGGGGAGGCCAGGTATGAAGTACATTTGGCGGTATTGCCACACCCAATGGATGTAACAAAACATGTCTCTCGTAGGTCCTGGCATGAAGGAGGTCAGACCTTCTGACAATGCAGACTTTGAAAGGCAGGGCTGGGAGGCCAAAGAGGATGAAGAAGGCAAGCTGAAGAGGAAAGTGGCTGAGCAGACTGCAAGAAACACACGGATGCTATACGACCTTCAGCAACAGGTACACCACCCCCCTTGCTAAAACTTGTGTTTCGGTAGACTAGCAAACCTTATGATTAACCTCTTTGTAACCTGCAATGGCTTTATTAACCCCTTTGTTCCGCAATGGGCTTTTTACACCGTCACTCTCTTTTCATTGCTACTATTCTTACAGATCTGTGAGCTACAAAAAGATGCAGGGGTGAAGCCACCCCATGTTAGACACACGAAAAAGGTACTCCACTAACCCTCGGCTTGCCCACTGCTTACCACTTTCACCACACAACACACACACACACACACACACACACATGCATGCACTCTCTATATCTCTTTCTCCCCACACCTTCCATCCCTTCCCTCTACCCACACCTCTTTCTATCGTGTGTATGAGTGTGCAGTCCCAGGCCATGCATCGGCTTGCCACTGCACACAAGGCAGTCCTGGGCACCCTCCAGAAGCACTTCTCAGCCTGCGCGAGTGCAAGATGCAGTCGTCCTTTGCCTGCTGAACTGGCACTTCTGGTGGAGCGCCTTGTTCTCCTGGGCACCCAGCTCCACATTGATGGGGACCAGGGGGAACTCCTGGAAGACATCAAGGTACATGTGCGGAGGCCTACTACTGCTGTGGGGAGGTCAGAATTATCTCAACTTTGTTCAGGACCTAGGGAGGACAGACAGTAGCCACGTCAGGACACCACTTAGGCGTAAGTGGAAGAAAACAGCGGAGTCTTCAGGAAACCCCTCCCACTCTGGCAGAAACCACTCCCACTCTGGCGGTAACAAAAGAAGGACTGTACCGTCGCACACTCCATATAAAAAGCATCTCTTTCGTGAGGAGGGGAAGACAGCCACTGCTCACGTGAGCACCTCAACACAACAGAAGCCCTCGTATTCAAATAAGGGTGGGAAAGTGACGTCTCTCTCCCTCCCTAAGCCCCCCATCTCACCATCGCCCTCCCTACCCCAAAAACCACCTTTGAATGGCCCCCGCACTCAGGGTCCCTTTGCACCCATCGCCGAGGTAGCAGGCCGTGGTCGTCAATCTGGCCAAGGCAGGGTACCAAAGGCGGCATCACTTAGCTGTGCAACACAAACGGACCAAGGGGTACCAGATGTGGATGAGCTGAGGAGGTGGGTGGAGCTTGAGAGTCAAGGACTTAGCTACAGGTTAGACAGGCAACCTCAAATAGAGGCAAGGGGTTTAACCCCCAAAGAACTGGACCCATTTACTGAGGAGTCCCAACTACCAGAGGCACTGTTGTCAGTATCAGGCACGAGAGCCAAGCCTGCGTTAATATTTACTCGAACTGTACAGCCACCCTCTGCCGGTGTTGTAGGTGACTCCCAAGGGGTCACAGCACATGATCCTGTGGGGGTCACAAATCATAATCCTATGGGAGTCCCAACTCATAATACTGTGGGGGTCCCAGCTCATAATTGCATGGAGGACACTGCACATGAGTGTACAAAATTGGAGGCAACCACGTGTGGCAAGTGTGAGGCCAAAAGTCTACTACATCAGCAGGAACTGGAGGCTATGCTGACACAGCTAGATGGGTTTGAGGTAAGTGTGGGGCAGCCTGCTCCAAGCTATAGTGTATGGATGGACATTATTCATGGTGTATAGATGGAATATTAGTTTTGCATTAATGCAGGCAGAGGAGCAAGTAATTCGTCAGAGATGGACCTCTCTGGCTTACGAGGACACATTTCACCAAACTGTAGCTGAAGGTTAGTAGTAACACTGGTGCTGGCTTCACATCCCTCATCACACCTCTCATCTCAAGACTCCACTAGCCATCAACCCCGTTCCCAACCCCTCTCTCTTCCGGCAGTCACACTGGCCAGTATTCAGCAATACCGAGCTGCCCATGAGCATTATTTAGAGATGACTGGAATCAGAACAGCAGGAAATTTCAACCCTTGGAAGCTGGTGGAGAGGTATGGAAGGATACACACCTACTTATTATTCATTGATCTGTGTCTTTTCTTGAACAGTATAGCAGACCAGCTGCTGGACGAGCAACTTGGTCACGTTGCAGCCGAGCTTGCTGACGTGTGTGACAAGTGTGTTGATGGACTATACAGTGCAGAGTTTACTATTCCCCTAGACACAGCTCATACCTGACCAAAAAAAAAACACCATCAGTACATGGAACAATCTGTGGCCACAGGGATTATAACACAAATCACTTGTGTGAACAGTCATTCATTAATTGTTCCTTTCTTAAGTCATCAGCAGTGTGTCCTCTCGTTGAGATTGCAAAAGCTGTTGGCTGTGTTCCTCATTTCATAGCTCCTCGTCTGAGTCAGCATTTAGAAGTATTTCTCTCTCGTTAGGCATAGGACTGGGCACCCCCACTTCGGGGATAGACACCCTGATCGACTTCTCTTTGCTTCCAGTTCCAAAAGAGAAGAAGCTACTGGCGGGTTTGTACTTGGCATGACCTCGCTTGGATGTCTTGTAACTGTGCACAAGGTAGGCCACTATGACCAGCAAGATGACCAGGGCCAGTGTAAGGAGGAAGGCAAACAGAGCGTACACGAGGAACGATTGGAGGCTGAAGAGGTGGCCTTGAGAGATAGGCACCAGTGGGGTGGGGCACGTAGGATTGCAAGCTGAGGCCTATTGCAAAGGCACGTGTTTATATTTAATACAGTTACACAAAATGGGTCTCAACAACCCCCCCCCCCCCCCCCCCTCCTTCCTCCTTAGCTGGCTCACTAGTGTTGGTGATGAGGTGGCTGCAATAGGCGTGGTCACGTGGGTGGCCACACCTTCCTTAGCTCTGGACCCTTTCGCAAGGGGCTCAGGACATATGACATCACTGGGCATCAACGAGGCATTATGAAGTAACCCTGGTGTCAACAGGTTGTATCAAACATTAGTTATTTAACCCTGCTTAATGACTGACCACTATTGTATACTCCATTGCTGGAGATGGAGCTCAGTGGTGTTCGCAAGGCATGACTTCTTATCCAGTCTGCAGCCTCTGTCTTATTTACCCAAGTCATGTGGTATATGCACCCCCACACTACCAGAGCAAATGGCTTTGGAATTGGAACATGTGTGTGTGTGTGTGTGTGATACATGGAGATGTAAGGCAATGAATACGTGTGTCCAATTTCATGGCAAAAGGCTCTCACATATTTATGAGGGAGACTGCTGTAGGGGGTGATGACATGTTTCCACAAACATGTTCCAGCGAGGTCTCTTAATGCTATTACCTCCTCCACTGGTGCACAGGGGTCGTAGAGAAAAGCCACTGCTCCATACTGATGTTAGGGAGGAGGAGGAGGTAAGGGAATGGTGTGTGTGTGTGTGTGTGTTGAGGGATGTGTGACGGAGGGGATGGAAGATATGACAGCCGCGAGACACTTACGTGTAGTGCACGTAGCCACCTCTGTGGAGGTATGTACATGTACTCGCCATAGAGAGGGACCTGCAGGCGCATCTTTCCACTGTGAAGGAGGGGGAGCAACACAGAGGTACTATTAAAAGTTCAGGCTCTAACGTGCGTGTGTGTGTGTGTGTGTGTGTGTGTGTGTGTGTGTGTGTGTGTGTGCGTGCGTGTGTGTGTGTGTGTGTGTGTGCGTGTGTGTGTGCTTACCTGGAAGGCGGTGTACTGCTGTACACTATGTCTTCGTCCATGCACACAAACGACTCCTGACACGGGAGTGGGTGTGGTGGGTGTGGTTTGTGTGTGAGTGCAGGGTACATGTCGACAAATTATTCGCTGACCTGCTGTGGATCCTGACACG
This sequence comes from Eunapius fragilis, assembly GCA_963681505.1. Lineage (NCBI taxonomy): Eukaryota > Metazoa > Porifera > Demospongiae > Spongillida > Spongillidae > Eunapius > Eunapius fragilis. The sequence continues at coordinate 932,808 of OY811991.1, forward strand.
AAGCGTATCCTGACGGGGTGTAGAACTTCAAAAACAGAAGCAGCGCGCTAAGTTCCCGAGCCTGGCAACGCAATATGGCACTCACGGTTTCAATAACAATAGTGTTTCCTTGACACTGCCAGTTTTGACGCCCTCCCAAGTCCTTCTCAATAAGGTAGCTACCATCGTCACATATCTTCTCTCTCTTTTGTTCCCTATCCCACTGAACGGTACTGACGGTCGCAACGAGCACAGCAATAACGAACACCCGGCGAATCATCGTCCCCTCCCACTACAGTTGTCAGCGTGAAAAATATTGCGCATACAGGTATATCCGGTATCGCGGCACTCTCGACTCGGATATTTTTAAAGCATTCACGAGAGGTTATGGGACCTAATTTCTATGTCACGACGTCATGCAACATCTTTACCATGCTCGCCATGCACATTTTTTTGCGCACTAAACAGGCACCCAAATTTTTTTCATGTCAGAAGCGGAGCTTGATTAACGTCGTTTCTGCCATAGATTGAAGTCTATGTTTCTGCAGTCGGCCCATGCTCACAGGGCCAATGTGACGACGGCTGTGAGGCGAACCGACAGAGCCGCGTTGCACATGTTACTATAGACAGCCTGATCCGGCCATAAGCCGTGCGTTACTTAGTCAGAATGAATAGACAATTTTACTCTGTCACTTCAATGACTTCATATATCGATCGATGAGTTCTTTTTTTTTTAAAAATAAATGAAAAACAATGACGAATGTTGCCAGCTTAGTGAATGCAATGTGCTGATGATATGTATACCCATCCGTACGCTACTGTGATTGAACACCAACTTGGTCTCAGTGGAAATGGGACAACATAAACAGGCCATTTTGTTTTGTCTCCTGCATAATCGCGTGCACCGCTCACGATGAGAAATTGATTATAAATTGTTTGCTTTGTTATGGGCACATTTTAGTCAGTCACGTCCGCCCTGGAAATCCCTCATTCGATTCATGCATGCATGACTTCAATTTTTAAAAGCATTGGGCCTGGGTGTGGTTCCTGCGTATCCAGTGTCGGGGTGTGAGACCCAAATTATAAACGGTTCAATGGATTCGGACCTGTACCCCTGCTCCGTGAGGAAGCTCTCTCGCGAAGATGCCTTGGCCGTCCTCCCACCCCACTGCGCGAAATGGACCGAATTTCCTCTGGACACAGTTGATCTCCTGCTGAACGAATGTGGTAGCGTGCACGCGTGGGCAACGCTCCCCTACTGGCGTCGAAAACAATTTTCCTTGCTGATCGCTCTCGCTGCGCGGGTCCCAGACTTCTCTATGTACGTGTGCTTCAATTGCACAGAAGATGAGTTTGCGGTGGCGGCGAAAGTGGGCGATAAAATGTTCGTCGCTCAGGGAAGCGGGCCTTCTAAATCGAGGGCGAAGGAGGCAGTGGCAGAGAACCTCTTCGCCAAGGCGGACATAATGGGCTGGCTCAGCGAGAACCACTCGGATACAAACTGCGCGTCGCATTTAATAATCAAATGAACACACTGTTAACAAACTGGTCCATTGTAAGTAATCAAGTCATTAGTATTTCACTTGGACTCTGAATCATTGGTTTCTGTGCGATCCGCGCCTAAGTGGTGGCCTATGGCCGCATCCAAGTTCGAATACGGCAGTTGTATATCACAATTCGTTGACTAAGAACAATAATGCACTTATCAATGGTAACTACAACCCCCCCCCCCCCCCCCCCCCCCCCCCCCCCCCCCATCCGGGACATATGGGGGATTTGACATTTATTAAATCAAATGCCCCACTGTTGGGGACTAATAACTGGTCAAATGACCCCTCCTCGACCCAATCCCGTTACATGTTTGATACCTTTTATAACCTACGGTTTCGTTCCTGCTATTCAAAACGAACGCGCATTAGCCTTTGTAAGTATACAGCTGATTTTGTGCCGCTATAAGAGTTGTAGTTATAAATGAAGTTTAGTGCATAGCTAAACGCAGTTAATTAAAGGCCGGCAGCCCCGGCCCGCGCAGGCGCCCCCGAACTACATGTAAGCCTCTCGTATACTACGATATAATACACGCATCGGCCTCACAAGGGCTTAGTCGTGCCACGTGTAGGCGGTCAACGGATTCGAAATCTGTAGATGGATCTCGCTGAGGAGCAACGGCAGCATCTTGAACGACAGCTGCTGCAGATTTTTGGAATGGTTCAGCCCCAGGAGACGGCAGCGAGTGGGGTAGAGGGCCCATCGTCTGATCCCCAAACTAGTGCGGGAGAGGTTCGAAGCCAAGCCCAAGGGCCTAGTGGTAAGCGAGTCCTGCTCCATGTCACTAGGCCGTAGTCGTCGTAGCCGACCAGTGTTATGCGCGAATTATTACAGGCATGCATTATAGTCGTAGATCGCATCGGAGCGGACGGCGATGGACGGACTCGGTATTCGGGCATCGGACGACGGGCGGACGCCAATCGGGGCGTGATAGCCGTAACCGTGCATGCTGCGGTTGTGTCGATCGAACTCTCATACCTACCCCCCCCCCCCCCCCCCCCCCCCCTCCCTCCGTAGGAGGTGCTCGAGCGAATCCGTCGGGGTCTCAACCGTTTCCGTCGGGTCTGCAAATTCCACTGTTTGCGCCGTCGGAGGCACTGGCGGGCGCGGATGTGCACTCCGTGGCCACGTTGACGGACGTGGGGCGGCAAGGGGCGAGCGGTACTGTTGTGCTGTCGAACGCCTTCAACCCGGCAGCGAGGTTCCCCGCGAAGGTTGTGGCCCGCATTGAAGGCCTCGAATACGTCGAGATGTCCGAGCTCCTTCAGGAGGCATGGGCAGTCGAGAGCACCGATGCAAACCCGCTGCTGAAACTCCACGGCCGCAGGGCGCCGGTCACTGACATCCTGGTGTGGACCGAATGCTACGCGAGTATGGCGGCCATCCTGGCTCGAAGGTACCCTCAGAAGGCCCCGGAGCTCTTCGCCTACCTTCGGAGGATTATTAACGCGGCCCGAAAGTACGAGGGAGCTGCCTGGGTAACTTACGACAGGGTGTTCCGAAGGCAGGCGGCCGCGAGGGGAACATTGGACTGGTCCCAGGAAGACCAGGCCCTATACAATGAAGTATTCGCGGGCCGGGCGAGGCAGTGCACGCGGTGCCGGCACTGCCTGAGTGAACACCATGCCACCGAAACGTGCCCGGACACCCCCGTCTTCCCGTTCGCCTTCCCTCAGTTATCGATGACATCGGCGGCACCGATGGGGAACATGACTCAGACGCGCCCGCCGCTGGCACGCAGTGGGGAGCTCTGCCGGAAGTTTAACGAGAACCGGTGTTTTTACCGGCAATGTAAACACACCCATGCATGCAGCGTGTGCAATGGCCCGCACCCAGCGGAATCGTGCTCCCACAACCGTCGTGGCGACCCTTACCCGCGAAGGGACCCCAAGCCGGCGGGGCCACTGTGATCGCCAGGGTGTCATCTGTTTGTCTCCTAACGTGATTTTGGGGCGGGGGGGGGGGGGGGGGGGGGGGGGATCAACTAGGCCATGATCGTTGTCTTCATGCTCAAGTGTCATATCTACTCATTCTTTATAATCAGAGTCAATCTGTCATTTCGTGTTGTCGTCCTGGTTCCGCCCCCAAGGGTGTGATACTGCGCCGGGTACGATAATAGGCATACATTTCATTCATGGGTGGGCTGGCACATGCATGATTTGTAATTTGTCTATCACATAGAGATCGGTGGTCGCTACCCTTACGCATACGCCGAACACCTCCGGCAGCTGCAGCAACCCCCTCCCACCACTACCCGCGGCCTTGTGTTGGGCAACCGGGGGGATTGTTTCTCCCCACTTCGGGTACCGGCATGGGCGATAGCATTGTGTGGCCACCCCGACCCGGAGTTCGTTGAAGCAATTGTGCGGGGCCTGAGAGACGGGTTTCGGATCGGCTTTGACAGGGCAAGCCCCCTAGTCTCCGCGGTCAGGAACATGCCGTCCGCAGCGGAACACGACGATGCCGTGTCAGAATATGTCGACACTGAGCTGCGGAAGAGGCACTTCCTCGGCCCGTACTCTACGGAGGAGTTTGCCGGCGGACACATTAACAGGATTGGTGTTATCCCCAAAGGCCACACCCCCGGGAAGTGGAGGATAATTACCGACTTATCGTTCCCCACGGGAGGGAGTGTCAACGATGGGATCGATCCCTTGCTGTGCTCTCTGTCGTATGTTTCGGTCGACGAAGTGGCAGCTATTGCTGCTGGGCTAGGCCGAGGGGCGCTGTTGGCCAAGATAGATATAGAGTCGGCGTACCGTCTGGTCCCAGTCCACCCTGACGACCGTTACTTGTTGGGGGTTCGATGGAAGGGCAAGATTGTGGTCGATGGCATGCTCCCCTTCGGCCTCCGTTCGGCACCTAAGATATTCACACTGATAGCCGACGCTCTCGAATGGGTAGTCCGCAAGGCAGGGGTCCGGCAGATTGCTCACTACCTCGATGACTTCGTGGTCATCGGGCGACCGGCCTCTGACGAGTGTGCGGAGAGCCTGCGGAAGATGACGGAGTTGTGCGCGATCCTGGGCGTTCCGCTCGCAAAGGAAAAGTCCGAAGGCCCCTCAACCTCCATCACATTTCTTGGCATCCAACTGGACACCGAATCGGGTACACTTGCCCTTCCACCAGCGAAACTCCAGCGAATCTGCGACCTGCTGAACGAGTGGGGTGATAAGAAGGTATGCTCAAGAAGAGAACTTGAGTCACTCATCGGGGTGCTCAACCACGCCTGCAAGGTGGTGAGACCCGGTCGTTCGTTCTTGCGACGGCTAATCGACCTGCTGGCAGAATCGCGAGTTACGTTTGCTAGAAGGCCACACCATAGCATCCGGCTTAATCGGGCATTTAGATCGGATATTGCCTGGTGGCGCTCGTTCATCGTGGAGTGGAACGGCGTTGGATTCTTTCCGCGGGTTAACATGGATGGCGAGCATCGGGTGACGTTCGTCACGGACGCCTCAGGCGCGTGGGGATGTGGCGCTCGATGGGGGACCCATTGGTTTCAGCTGGCGTGGGATGCTAAGTCTAACCCCTCCCCCATCGCGGTCAAAGAACTCATTCCGATCGTATTGGCTGCCGCTGTGTGGGGGAAGGAGTGGCGGGGCGGATCTGTCACGTGCCGGTGTGACAATCAGACCGTGGTGTCGGTACTGGCATCTCGGTCCAGTCGCAATGCAGAGATAATGCACCTCCTCCGGTGTCTCTTCTTCATTGAGGCCCGCATGCAGTTCACACTCCACTGTGTCCACCTTCCGGGTGTGGAGAACACGGTTGCGGATGCCCTCTCCCGTAATGACTTAGTCTCGTTCCGTTCACAGGCTCCCGAAGCCGACCGGGACCCGCAGGTCCTGCCCGAGTCGTTGGTGGAGGCGCTACTCCTATTCGACCAGGATTGGCTCTCACCGACTTGGAGAAGACTGTTCGGTTTTATTTCCATCAAGGCCTAGCCGAGTCGACCCACCGTACATACAGCTCGGGGATGAAACGGTTCTATAGGTTTTTACGGTGGCCCGGTAGGTCGCGGGTACGAGCAGCGGTTTGAGAGCAAAAATGAGTACGAGCAACGGTCTGAGAGCAAAATTGCGTACGGTCCGAGAGCAAAATTGCGTACGGTCCGAGAGCAAAATTGCGTACGGTCCGAGAGCAAAATTGCGTACGGTCTGAGAGCAAAATTGCGTACGGTCTGAGAGCAAAATTGCGTATGGTCCGAGAGCAAAAACGCGCAGGAGCTGAGAGCAAAAATGCGTACGAGCTGAGAGCAGTTGTTTACATTGGATTTAGGCATTACGCCATTTGTTTTTTTTTTCTTTAAAAAAATGGCTTCCAGATGCATAGCTAGCGTCACCCGTTTGTAACTTTTCCAAGGGCTGTTAACATCCTGAGGCAGCGCAAGGCAGCTATTCTCGATCCCTGATTGCGCACCGGTGTGTAACTGTTTGGTGTGTGTGTGTGTGTGTGTGTGTGTGTGTGTGTGTGTGTGTGTGTGTGTGTGTGTGCGTGTGTGTGTGTGTGTGTGTGTGTGTGTGTGTGTGTGCAATTCCTTTACATCGTGATGTGTATCTCTTTATTTGTCATACACTGGCACTAAGTCGGCTGACTGAAGTGTGTGTGTGTGTGTGTGTGTGTGTGTGTGTGTGTGTGTGTGTGTGTGTGTGTGTGTGTGTGTGTGTGTGTGTGTGGTTTGTCTGCATCATGCATGTCTATGTTCTGGGCGTTAAAGAAGGGAAATTTACTTTTAAATCATGCATACTTTCATTTATTGTTTTGTCCCACTATTAATTGGGCCAAGGATCTTGTAACACTCAAGATTGAGATACTAGTAATCGGCTTCAACTGCCCAGAACTCTCTAAGTTGCTGACATGTTGTCCCTCTCTCTCTCATTGCGTTGTTGCAGCTTTGATTGCCTCCCTGTCATTCTCAGGCTTGGGCAGTGCTGTTAACAGTAGGCGACGGCAGTGTTCAACACCAAGGTCTCCCTCTCCAATGCCATCTCTGCTCTGGACCCTCCCATTTCCCAGAGGGTCAAATGATAATGATATAAGCTTAACATTTCCACATCTTGTTGGAGTCTTCCTCCCCAGCCAACAGAGCTTACTTTCTGTCAGTAGCAGTTAGCTCCTCATGCTTCCTCTTGGCTACCGGTGGTCGCTTCCCCTGGTTTGGGTTTGTACCTGGATTCCAATGAGTACCAGATGGCCATTGGTGGTGGCTTGAGTTGGATATCTATGTGCCAATACTGCTCTCAACCCTTTTGGTCACCAGAAGGGGAAGGGACCACCGGTAGCCAAGAGGAAGCATGAGGAGCTAACTGCTACTGACAGAAGGTAAGTTCTGTTGGAGACTCCAACAAGATGTGGAAATGTTGAGCTTATATCATTATCATTCCTGACAAGACCCTCTGGGGAATGGGAGAGTCCAGAGCAGAGATGGCATTGGAGAGGGAGACCTTGGTGTTGAACATTGCCGTCGCCTACTGTTAACAGCACTGCCCAAGCCTGAGAATGACAGGGAGGCAATCCAAGCTGCAACAACGCAATGAGAGAGAGAGGGACAACATGTCAGCAACTTAGAGAGTTCTGGGCGGTTGAAGCCGATTACTAGTATCTCAATCTTGAGTGTTACAAGATCCTTGGCCCAATTAATAGTGGGGCAAAACAATAAATGAAAGTATGCATGATTTAAAAGTAAATTTCCCTTCTTTAACGCCCAGAACATACACATGCATGATGCAGACAAACCACACACACACACACACACACACACACACACACACATACACACACACACACACACACACACACACACACACACACACACACACACACACACACACACACACACACACACACTTCAGTCAGCCGACTTAGTGCACAGTAAATAAGATAAGACCACAGCTGTCCGTGCTTTTGGTAAATCTCCCAAGACTGCTCTTAACTGTACCAGTGTATGACAAATAAAGAGATACACATCACGATGTAAAGGAATTGCACACACACACACACACACACACACACACACACACACACACACACACACGCGCGCGCACACACACACACACACACACACAACACACACACACACACACACACACACACACACACACACACACACACACACACACACACACACACACACGCACGCGCGCGCGCGCACACACACACCAAACAGTTACACACCGGTGCGCAATCAGGGATCGAGAATAGCTGCCTTGCGCTGCCTCAGGATGTTAACAGCCCTTGGAAAAGTTACAAACGGGTGACCTAGCGATGCATCTGGAAGCCATTTTTTTAAAGAAAAAAAACAAATGGCGTAATGCCTAAATCCAATGTAAACAACTGCTCTCAGCTCGTACGCATTTTTGCTCTCAGCTCCTGCGCGTTTTTGCTCTCGGACCATACGCAATTTTGCTCTCAGACCGTACGCAATTTTGCTCTCAGACCGTACGCAATTTTGCTCTCGGACCATACGCAATTTTGCTCTCGGACCGTACGCAATTTTGCTCTCGGACCGTACGCAATTTTGCTCTCAGACCGTTGCTCGTACTCATTTTTGCTCTCAAACCGCTGCTCGTACCCGCGACCTACCGGGCCACCGTAGGTTTTGCACTATGTACTCGGTGTTCAACCCGTTTCCTGTAACGGAAAGGCTGTTGTGTTATTTCGTTGCACACCTGGCGGAGGAGGGGCTGGCGTACCAAACTGTGAAGACATACTTGGCGGCGGTACGAGACACGCACGTTTCGTTGGGGTTCCCCGATCTCCGATCGTCTGACAATCTCCCGCGGCTAACAAAGATCCAAGCGGGGATCCGCCGAGTTCAAGCCCTCAAGAATCAACCCAAGAGGGTCCGCCTTCCTATAACCCCAGCAATTTTGGAGCGGCTGCGAGTCCACTGGTCGTCCGACAGAGACGGGGGCCTATTCTGGGCGGTAGCGTCTCTCTGCTTCTTTGGCTTCTTTCGTCTCGGGGAGCTCCTGGCACCCAGTGCCGATAAGCTGTTGTATCTGTCGTGGGGCGACGTGTCATTCGACCGCGCCCCCCACCCATCGATCATGAAGGTCCACTTGAAGACCTCCAAATGCGACCAGTTTGGTAAGGGAGTGAACATCTTCATCGGCCGGTCCAAAGACTCCATCTGCCCAGTGGAGGCCTGCCTGGCTTACATCGCCGTTCGAGGGTCGGACCCCGGCTACTTTTTCAGGGACAGGGAGGGCAAATGGTTGCTGAAACCCCGCTTCATCTCCGAGATGAGGAAGGCTCTTGCGGCCATCGGCTTGCACCAGGAGACGTATGCGGGCCATAGCTTTCGAATCGGTGCGGCCACGACGGCAGCGGCGGCGGGTTTGGAGGACTCAACCATCCAGCTGCTAGGGAGGTGGAACAGCGCAGCATTCCTGGCCTACATCAGGACGCCGGGTATCCAGCTGGCGGCTCACACGGCCAGACTGGCAAAGCGGCAGTAACAGTGTGGCCGTTGTTTGGTGTAATTGTATTACTTTAAAGCAACACACACACACTCTAATTAGTAGTAGTTACCTTGGAGGTGTGTGTCTCGGGTTCCCCTCGACCATTGGGAAGCTGATCCGCCCACCTGTCGACCTCGTCGCCCGAGGGGCGGATCTTCGTCACACCCCCACGGTGGCTAAAAGGGGGCGGAACCCAGACACCCTCCAAAGCACTAAGTAGATAATGGCATAAACGACATTCTACGTGCTGGCTCGGTAATTAAATGAAGTTTAGTGCATAGCTAAACGCAGTTAATTAAAGGCCGGCAGCCCCGGCCCGCGCAGGCGCCCCCGAACTACATGTAAGCCTCTCGTATACTACGATATAATACACGCATCGGCCTCACAAGGGCTTAGTCGTGCCACGTGTAGGCGGTCAACGGATTCGAAATCTGTCCACCACCCACCCCGACCTCTGCTGCCTCACTCCATCACCTATGTGATGTGATCTAGTCTGGGAAGCTGATCCGCCCACCTGTCGACCTCGTCGCCCGAGGGGCGGATCTTCGTCACACCCCCACGGTGGCTAAAAGGGGGCGGAACCCAGACACCCTCCAAAGCACTAAGTAGATAATGGCATAAACGACATTCTACGTGCTGGCTCGGTAATTAATTGTACTTAAGTCTAGTAGTTTGGTATTAAAGCCCATGTTCTTGTTTCCGGTGAGGTACAGGCTAGGTATGATGTTGCGTACCTACCGTGGATGTGCCAAGGTCGTCACAAGTTTTGAGCTTCAAAACACGCCGATAGGGGGAGGTCACAAGCTGTTATACGATTAAAATTCATTTCCGCGGTCGAGGTCAAATCCCCGTGTACGGTCAAATGCGCACCACAGTAATCTGATTAGCCGGTCAAATCCCCCACTAATCCCCTATACATGTATGCCCCGGAGGGGGGGGCGGGGGGGGGGGGGGGGGGGGGGGGGGGTTGCAGTTACCATTGATAGGTGCATAATATGGCTATAACAAGCAAGGTCGCATTTGCTTAGTCTGGGGACCAGACTATATGACTAGTCCCCAGACTAGTTATGTAATATTGAATTCAATTGGAAATACATGTAAAAGGATGTATGGGCGATTTCTCCATATGTGAAGTGATCTATATGATCCTGCGAAGTGATATTTATGTTTTGAACCCCTAGGGGTAACGCACGTTGTATATGTTCAGTAAGGTAAAGACGTAAGAATAAAAATTTAGTTTTAAATATACAAATGGTTTAGCTTGAATAGGAAGCCGACAGCCCAAAGCTCCAGGTACGAGTAGTCAAAATTTGGTACATTTTATATGGAGGAGTCCTGTAGCTATTTAAATATTCAGATCATTAATTGACTTCCATTCACGGGAGTGACGCCCCATAGCAAACATTCAATGTATGGGAGGCATCATTGGGCGGGAAAATGTTGTAATTTACACAGCTATATCCTCGTAAATATTAAAGTCAACTATCTGAGCGATTAAATAGCTAGCTACAGAACATATGATTATCTGGGACAGTTCACGCGAAACTGGCGTATCACGTTTTTATATATAAGTTATAAAAATGATTCACTTTGAAATCGCTACATCCCCGAACCGTAAATGCTATTGACTTCCTATTTTCAACACTTCATACTACATCATTTCTCTCTGGTAAAATAAATTTTGGGCTCTTGCATTAGCGCTTCGTGCCAGTGTTGCAACGTCCGATACCCCTTGGGGTTCAAACCGGCCATATCTTTCGGCAGGACATCTCAATTAACTTCAAATTCGGTTTATACGTAGAGGGGTCCTGTATCTATCGATTTGTCCTGTTCGTTAGTTTTTACTTGATCCGTTACGGAGATACAGCTGTGCAAAGTAATTGCACATTTCTCGTTCATTTCGCGCCATTAACCTGGTTCCCGCTGCTCCGAGCACATGAATATACAATAACCTCAGTGCCCATGCCACTACATGTACAACAGAAGTACCACCGTTAATTTACGTTCTTACAAACGTCAGTGGTTCTCTTCTATAACGAACAAGATTCGTTAAGCGATCAAAATGCGTGGGATTCAGCTACCATCACCATACAAAACACTACCAGTACCGATACGCGCGCACAACAATATGTGCCCCTGTCGATTCGGTCATACTCTTTGGATGCCACTCATTGCGTGGCCATTTATAGGCTCACAACCTATAATAGTACGTCAGAGCCATGAGATATAGTGCACGGTGTGTCAGCTGGCTATGGGAGAGGCGTGGTCGAGTTAAAGACACATGCAGCGCAGCTAGGCTGGAACGCATGTAACCCTTCCTTATTGTCGGGATTTGCGTTCTGCTGGCACATATAATTTTAACGCCCACCGTTTTTCATTTCATCTGCATGGCTGGCACACACACACCCATGAACCAACACATACACACGTCTCACGTCACACTTATACACACTCTTTCCACTATTCTTTCCCCTTGCTGTACATCCTGTAAATTGTTATGTGCTACATGGATTCACTCATAAAGCTTTGTCTATTTGAACTTTTTTTGGTTACAGTGCTTTCACTGGCTTACTATTCAACCCTCTTTTTCAACTATTGTTTTATACACAGTTGTATAGGAGCATGGGGGCCATGGGGTCAAAGGCCCCAACAATTTTTTCAGAGGAAGGCCCCCCTCCCAACCCCTCCCCCCCATTGGTTGTATGTACTGGATTAATGTGTTGTATGTACTGGACTATTTGTTCCTGTCTCACCGTACCTGCCACATCATGACGTACCATGCCTCATGTCCCATATTCCATTACATGCATCCATTTAGACACTCACACACTCATACAGACACAACACTCACAACTATCACTATATACGCTGAGGCTCTGAGTGTGTACCATTGAGAGGATTACAAAGACTTAGGACTTACTATTTATTACCTTCCTTTGTTATATAAAATTTCCAGGGCCCTGATCTTTTTCTTTAGGGATAAAGCAGGGAATGGTATTCCTGCCCGGCTTATATACAAAACTAAAGTCCCTCTTACAGAGTGGTAGATCTACATAAATAAAACAGATTCGTATAAGAGGCCCATGTATAATGCTATACATACACACACACACACTCACTCATGCACACAAATACACGTACACACACACATACACGTACACACATGCACACAAACCAGTGCTACTTAGAATTAGTGGTTCTGGTGGGTATGACTGTCAGTTTGCTATGACAAGATGCAAAGCCACCCATGGAAGTCACCCATGGAATGTTGATTTACATGAGATGGTGGCAAATAAATAGGCTAATGCCTTTGTGTTTAGGACTCTGCCATAAATGAGACATATGGTCACATACCACCTGAGGATCAGAGCACTTGGTGTTATATTTTATGTATGTTTTTGGATCTGGTGCAGTGCCGCTTCCAAACATGTTACAGACCTGTGAGTTCCATAGGCTTTTGCATTTGGTCATATGTGTAGCAAACATGACAGTCATCCTCAACAGAACCACTAATCCTAAGTAGCACTGGAATTTCCGTGTGTGTTTGTGTGTGTGTGTGTGTGTGTGTGTGTGTGTGTGTGTGTGTGTGCTTGTACAATTGGTACCTTTCTTTCTTGGAGGATTTAATTTTTTGTGCAAGCTACTAACTTGTGGACAAAGGGAAGCCTTGCATAAGTGGCAGTGGCTAGCCTATCTGGAAAGACTGGGCCACTGTACAGTTTATACAGAGCATTCACTGACATGGCTTCTATTTACCCATGGGTAAACGCAGCACTGAGTCCATACAGTAGCGGCTCGCACATTGCGAAAAGTAACAGCTCGCACATTGCGAAAATAAGCCCTATTCATTGTGGTGTTAGGCCAAGGTTAGTGTTCTTTGCGTGACCCAATCGATCGCTGCAACCCACCGCTAATGGAATTCACGCGGCCCAGGAATCTCATTAGACGGTAGTTTATGTAAACCACCCACCTGTTGATCATCCCAGAAATTATAATATGTACTTTAACCCTTTAGCTGAGGAGAAAACACCTGAACGGAATGGCTTTACCGTTTTTCTTCTTGTATTTTCTATGTCCACGATAACTAGGGCAGCTTGCATATTTCTCCAGCAGCTATGCATGTAACACCCTGACAACAAAAGTGGCATAAATATGCTGCAGCAACCCATATACATGTAAACCACATTAAAAGCATGTACATTGAGTAGATACACACATGTACGCATGCATGTGCATCTTGTGCACGTGATATGGCCTGTGTGCAAAAGTGAAGGGATTAAAACTGCATCTTACCATAAGATCACATAAAGCACGTGCATGATGCAATTTATTATCGTGGGCATACATCATTTAGGATGTATGTTGAAAAAGAAAGTTACTAATAGTAGGGCCTGTCTGGAGTACTGCATGTAGGTAGGGTGTTTCACCCGTATACACTATATACAAATGACATGAGTGAATGAGCGCTGATTGGTCATTGCAGCACGGGTTTACGAACGGGGATTATACGCACTATAAACCACATTAACAAGGGTAAGTGGTCAATGAAACTTCGCTGTTTTTGTTGTTGCTTTGTCCCTTCAGGTGCATATGACCTTTTGACTGATAGCCAGCGCTCATCGTAGTAAAATGATTCGTGTGGCTCGGTGGGATTGCTTCAGTTAGATAACCCAACTTATGCACTAAGTTCTCTACAGCACAATTCAGGCGCAATTTGTGTATGCATTATAATTCACTCAGCTTGGGATATAAGTATCTGTACAACATGATGATATGGTAAATGCAGTTATTGTTTTATTTAGCTGTTATCCCTTCACTTTTAATTTGCACACAGGCCATATCACATTCAAGATGCACATGCATACGTACATGTGTGTATCTACTCAACGTACATGCTTTTATTATGTAGGTGGTTTACATGTATGGGTTGCTGCAGCATATTTATGCCACTTTTGTTGTCGCTACACATGCGTAGCTGCTGGAGAAATACGCAAGCTGCCTTAGTCATCGTGGACAAAAAAAAAAAACGGTAAAGCCATTCCGTTCAGGTGTTTTCTCCTCAGCTAAAGGGTTAATTATAAAATAATACTTTCTGGGATGATCAACAGGTGGGTGGTTTACATACACTACCGTCTAATGAGATTCCTGGGCCGCGTGAATCTCATTAGCAGTGGGTTGCAGCGATCGATTGGGTCACGCAAAGAACACTAACCCTGGCCTAACACCACAATGAATAGGGCTTATTTTCGCAATGTGCGAGCTGTTACTTTTCGCAATGTGCGAGCCGCTACTGTACCTAGCACTAAGGGAAAATTAACACCTCGCACTAAGGGTAATTCATAGGGAGTTAAGCTAACTGTCAGTGTTCATAGCTGTATCTAAGCTAACTGTCAGTGTTCATAGCGGGGTATCCAGTGTTCATAGCGGTATCTAGATACCGCTATGAACACTGACAGTTAGCTTAACTCCCTATGAATTGCCTTTATTTTCCCTTAGTGCGAGGTGTTAATTTTCCCTTAGTGCGAGGTATGGACTGTATTTTACTTACACAACAGAGATGAAGCTTCAGGACTAGTATGCAGCTATATATACAAGAGCACCTTGATGGGGACATGACATTTGAGCCCCCCCCCCCCCCCCCATCATTCCAACTCTTTCATGACCACTATCAGCTGAAATAGAGGAGTCTTTAAAACCCTCCCAATGAAGCACAGTCTGAATTTGAGTACAGTGGATGGTATATGGGACATGTATAGTGGAGCCTCACGGGGTCCTCTGACAAACGTATTGTGGCATTTGCCACAATAATAAAAACATTCTCTAACGAGAGAGTTGTTGGTATATAGGATTGACCAATGGTGGTGTAAAAAGCACGGAAACAAGAGTGACAGAAATTTTCCAGTAAAATTGAAATAGGCCTATATTTAGCACATTACTCAGGCATGTGCTGTTTTTTTTTGTGAGCGTGCTAAATATAGGCCTATTTCAATTTTCCAGTAAAATTTGTCACTCTTGTTTCCGTGCTTTTTACATCACCATTGGTCAATCCTATATACCAACAACTCTCTTGTTAGAGAATGTTTTTATTTACTTGTTTCATAAGTTTTTTTCAACCTGTCATAACAGTAACGTAGTCAATAATCAATGTAGGAAGAGGCCCTTTATCTCTTAAGATAACTTTAATAATAATAATAATTGTATGAATTAGTTGTATTTATAACAATGTTGTCCTCGCCCGCGCCCTCGTCTCCTGCAGGGACGTCCTCCTCCCCGGCCTCCCCGCCATGCTGGGTTCTGCCAGGGTGGCAGTGGCCATGCAGGCCAGGGAGGGAGCACAGGCGGCGGTGGTACCGACGGGAGCGCAGCTGGTGGTGGTGGCGGCGGGGGTATTGCTGGTGGTGGTACCGACGGGAGCGCAGCTGGTGGTGGCGGCGGGGGTATTGCTGCTGGTGGTGGTGGGTACATATCTGCTGCTGGTGGTAGTGGGGTAGCGGGGCTTCTTCTCACGGGGGGGGTGAAGGGGAGAGGAGTCGGAGGATGAATGTCCTCTTCATCCTCCGACCCCTCATTATTAAAAAAAACCCGTAAGGTCTTCAGCCGCCATCTACATGTACGTGACAGAGACAGAGAGTATGATTAAATTTTTACCTTTTTCTTTTTTCAAGCAAAATGCAAAGCCTTTAGACGTGAATCCACATAGAGTATTATTAAATTTTTACCTCTATTTGCAAATTAAAGTGCGCTATAATTCAGTGGGTGCATGAGTGACTTTTATACCTGCAAAGCCTTAACACGTGTGCAGAATGTGCTATACTTCTATTGGTCCAATTCCATCATATGTGCTAAAATTTTATTGGTCAAATTTTTAAAATACTCCAATCTAAACATGAGGTGTAGCCTACATGCAGTAAAGATGGATAGTGTGGGAACTCAGGAAGTGAACAACATGGCACCAGATCTACATGGCTCCATGTAGATTGATAAGGATATGTATTCAGGTGAGGTAATATCAGTGGATAGGGTCTGTGTGGGCAGAAGGTCTGATTTTTTCACTAGACCTGATGGTGGCATGTGCAACAATACAAGACTGTATGAATGCTGTTTACAGCATTTACATCCACTAGTGTTTGCCATACAACTTTATCCTTAGTTGGAACACCATTTACAATTATGTACAATTGAGGGTCAGGCAAAGCCACAAGAAGATCAGTCCTACCAAGTTCAACTTCAGATAAAGTGTCCCATGTTTTATTTAGTGGGAGTGGCAGAAAGAACATGCAACCTCTACAGGCTTGCAGTGCGTTATATGCTGGCACTTTACCAGAATATGTTCCAAGCCGCACAATAATCTGAAAAGCCTTTGCTCTCTGAATCAGTTGTTTACTGAGAGCATTTAGCAACTTTAGTTCCTCTGGTATAGGTTCAGTGACAAGCCCATTTAGAACACTTCTAGCTGGTATAGCATTCTTGTTTAGAAATGGTCGGCAGTACTGACAAATGTATATTAGTTGTTCAGTGACACTATTCTGCAAACAATGGGCTTTCGTTCTTTGCCATGCGTCAGTTTCATATTTGTCAATGCTAAAGTTTACACAAGACACTTGTTTGCGCTTGCATAATCGTTCACAGCTACAACATGCAAACTCTGCATCGTCATTGAACTTGGATTGTAGCTCAGTTATAAGGTCAGCATGCGTAACTTTCAAGCCTCTCTCAATGCAGCCTAGACCAGATGATGAGTGGTCTTCACTAACTACAGGATGCTCAACTCCATCCACACTAAACAAATCTGACAAATTCTCCTTCAAGCCCAGAAAAGGTATCAGCTCGTCAATACTTCCACAAGAAAGTGCTGAATCAATAACCAAAACGTTCATGTGGCATTTGCGAGCTTTATAAAGCAGCCTAGTGAAAGCCCTTAATACAGGAAAGTGAGGTGAAGCTGCCCTAATAACCCGCAATGGACTAGAGCATTCTGGAAGCTCACAATTAATAGGATGCCCAAGCTGCTCAATAATCCCAGAATGCAATTTCATAGTGATATCAGTATGAACATGACCACACCCTGAATCAAGATCATCAAGCCCAGCTCGAAGATCTTCAACGGACATTTGGAACAGTGACTTTGTCCTCAACACTATTGCTACTTCTTCACTAGTGAGGTTGCGACACTCATTTGTACATTTCCATTTCAAGGGGCGCATGGTAACCTTATCTCTGTCCCCTATCTCCTCTGACACTACACACCTACCATTGAGGTCTACTGGAATGGCCCCAAGTCGTTTTGTGTAAGTGTACGAAGTATTTAAAAAGTAAGGTTCAGAGCCAGCAATATGATACCTATGCCCTACTAAAATATCATTTTCTCCTAATTTTACAAGTAAAGAAAAACATTCTCTAACGAGAAAGTTGGTGGGATATAGGAATTGGAGGCAAAGGTGGTGTAAAAAGGAAGGGAACAAGGTTTTGGGGAAAGATAAATGATACTAAAAATCCTATACTTAGCATGGTTATATTACATTTACACGTGCTAAATATAGGATTTTTAGCATCATTTATCTTTTCCCATAACCTTGTTCCCTTCCATTTTACACCACCTTTGCCTCAAATTCCTATATCCCACCAACTTTCTCGTTAGAGAATGTTTTTCTTTACTTGTTTCCTCAATTTTTTCATTATCACTTTTTATCGATTATTACTACTGGCAAGTGCACCCCCCCCCCAGCTCCAATTACCGTCACGAGCAGACGCCCGCTTTTGTTTGGGATCACTGTAAGGAACGCGGGAGAATTCTAACTCGTCGTCTGCCCTCCTCTTTTGTTTGCACAATTCTAAATATATGTAAATTTCGCCATGGGAACGCTTCAATTCAACACTGGGCATTATGTAATGATTACGTATGTCAGTTTTATGCTTTATTCATACATCTGATACTTGAAGATGTCCTTCCAGGAGATTCTAAAGCGATTGGTATAATTGGCGCTCTTTAAAACCGTTCCTATCCAGAGTTATACTCACCCGAGAATTAGAAGACGACGACGACGACGACGGAGAAGATTTGGCCTGGGACGAGGTAAAACACGAACTCTTTTGTTCTCTTAAAGCAAACAGTTTGAAAACTGGAGTAAAACACTAAAATGACCGCCTTTGCTTTCTGGATCGATAGCAACAAAGAGCAACACTATCCGTTTCTCGGTACGCGAGTTATACGCGGGTCGCGTTTTTTTCACGACCCGGGTCAATTCCTATATAGGAACTACTATCGTAGTTCCTGATTGCATTTATTTCACGGATAGTTTTTAGCAATGACCCTGCTTTTGCTCTTCGTACACTTAGTCTTTAGAAACCAATGCCTCTGCCCCAATGAGACTTACAAAAGGCATCATTTACTTCTCTTAGAAGTTCACTATCCCTAAGAATAGCTTTTTCAAGACCACCATTATACTCCATTAGTGCATGAGATTTGGGTTCATACAAGGAGTAGCTATATGGGAGAAGGATATGGTTGAAATTAATTTCTGAAGGATATGGTTGAAGTTCACCTAGTTCTCAGCCCTTGCAACTGCAATTATTTCATACAGTTGCAACATACATAGTACATGTCTAGACAAAGGGCGTTTTTAAAGATAAGAAAGCTTCAGATAAGCAAGCCTTATCAGATTAAAGCATACATAGTAGAGCGGGCCCTACTCAGGTAGTAACAGGGTGACAAGCCCGACCAAACGCGGTTGTAGGGCCGCCCGACTATGCTGTACAAATGTTGCATGCACAGCTTGTTAATGTTAATACAACATGCCATAACATACCTTTGGGTGGTAGTGGTAGTTCTGTGACCCCTGCGGTACCGCGTCCTCTCGGAAGCACATTTAGCCAATCGGACAGCGGGGTCATTCCGACTCCTTTTAGATGCTTTAATGGCACCTGAATTGTCCTCGTATTTCTGCCTGTTAGCAGCGCGGTTTCCCTCGAGGTCCTCTTCATATCGCCGCCTTTTAGCAGCACGGTTCTCCTCGAGGTCCTCTTCATATCACCGCCTTTTAGCAGCACGGTTCTCCTCGAGGTCCTCTTCACATCGCCACCTTTTAGCAGATTGCTTAGATTCATTATCGGCCTTGTAGCTGTCGCGTACAGAGGCCTTCTTCCTTTCGGGATCGGCCTTGTAGCTGTCGCGTGCAGAGGCCTTCTTCTTTTCGGGATCGGCCTTGTAGCTGACGCGTGCAGAGGCCTTCTTTTCGGGATCGGCCTTGTAGCTGTTGCTAACAGAGGCCTTCTCTTTTTCGGGATTGGCCTTGTAGAGCGCTCGGGCTTTAGCTTTGTTCTCGTCTTGCTTTTGGAGGTATTCCGCTCGTTGCTTAGATCTCTTCTTTTGATTACGCGAAGGCATTTTTAGAAAAACAACTTCACTAGCCAAAGTAACAACTAAACTGCGATAGGAACACCAAATACATTTAGTGCAGGTTAGAGTATTTATACTGCCTAAAATTATTAATAAAAATCTCACATTATTAAATAGAACTTGATATGTGTCTATATGACATGTAAGGATAACGTGCCGGTAAATTTCGAAGCGATTGGTACTATTCCCGTCCTTTTAAACCGTTCCTAGCTCGAGTTATACCTTCCTAAGAAGAAGAAGAAGACGACGACGATGGAGAATTATTTTAGGACTGGGCACGAGAAACAGGAAATTGTTTGTTTCTCTATAACCACACCGTTTTATGACACGGAACCAAGGTAGAGCTGTAGATCGTTGTGCTCTCATTCCATCGCGATAAAGAGATAAGCGAAAACTTATGAAACAAGTAAATAAAAACATTCTCTAACGAGAGAGTTGTTGGTATATAGGATTGACCAATGGTGGTGTAAAAAGCACGGAAACAAGAGTGACAGAAATTTTCCTGGAAAATTGATTCTCCGTTGTCCCGCTTGTGAAGTTTTATTAATGACATTCATCAACCCTCAATCAATCCTATATTGAACCTGCTGCTGCAGGTTCAGACTAAGGTAATGACGCAAAATTTAGTTTTTGGCCCAATGTCCAGCAAAATCACCCTTCTGAGTTATTATTTTATCACTATAAAAATTCAGAGTAAATCACGATATATCTTCTCAACTGGCCGTACAACGCTTTCCTTTCAAATTCCCCATATCATAGATAGTTTAGAGTCTTTAAACTATCTATGCCCATACGTGTTCCACACAATTTTTTTCCTAAGTAAACCGATTTTTGTTGGCGCTCTAAAGATTTTCACTGTCGTATGAGTACAAAGCTCGCCAACCCGTCAGGTTAGACAAAGCTTAAGTCCGGACTTTAAAATAAAACAAGTGATAAAAACATTCTCTATGCGAGAAGGTTGGTGGTATATAGGAATCAAAGGCGGTGGTGGTGTAAAAAGCAAGGGAACAAGGATTGTGATTGAAAAGGAAAAAAGAAATAGACCTATATTAGCAGCATGTCGTCATGTTTAACTGTGTGTGCTAATATAGGTCTATTTCATTTTTCCTTTTCAATCACAATCCTTGTTCCCTTGCTTTTTACACCACCACCGCCTTTGATTCCTATATACCACCAACCTTCTCGCATAGAGAATGTTTTTATCACTTGTTTCCTACATTTTTTGGTAGATTTAGTATTGAATTTAGTTCTTGAAAAGTAACCATGTAGCAAGAATGTCAAATGACAGTTTTATTTTAGAATCTCGTGGCCATGCAATTTTTTGAGGTGTGGGTGTACCATTAAAACACACAGTATTACTATTTAAACAATAAGTACAAGTATTTCATTTATAACCCAGGAGCATGTCATCTTGTATAGGATATACTGCTGTATATTCTGGACCAGGATATACTTCTGTATATCCAGGATATATAGCAGGTAGAGCAGGTGGAGCTAATCCTGCAGCTGGACATGGAACCACTCCTGGACCTGGACCTGAAACAGGTGATTTAAACAACCATTAGTTAAAACAAAATCCTCCACTGGCAAGTGAAGCCATATAATACATCAGACAAAGATTACATGTACCCATTGATCTCACGTAAACCACAATACGTTGTCATCAGCAACTTTGATATAAATTATGCACCACAATACACATTAACATTATTACGAAATTGTTGTCAGCGAACAGCGTGCACATATTTCAAACAACAGCACGGAGAGAGATGCAATATCTTCCGCTGTAACTGTTGCATAAAATATTTTAGCGATACACTTTTCATGCTATAATTTATGTCCAGATCCAACATTCATGGTGTAACGCACCTTCGGGGTGGTCGCTTTGATGGTCCTTTCAGTAGCGCGCTTGACACCTTGTCGTGTCTTGTATTGCACTCGTTTGGCATATCTGTAGGTGTACGAGTGGCTAGTTGTTGCTGGGTTTTTTTTCTGTAAGGGCGGTGGTGTGGGGGAGACACATTCTAATTGGAGCCTCTTGCTTCACATTATCTGCTGTAGACTGTATACCGTAGTATCTGATCGCGTATGTAGTTCCACCGACAGAATTCGAAAGTTATGCTATATAAGAAGCTATAGTATAGAAATCAATTCGGTCAAAACAATTATATGCGATAGTGTCGGGTACTTACGTGTATGGTAGTTTTGGCTTTCATTTCAAGCTGCGTAACGAATGATAAGAGTTGAGAGTAACGCACAGGCGTCATGCAGAAAATGATACCTTGAATATTCGTCAGGAGCCTTCCTATAACGTTATCGCTGCTCCATTCCGTTTCTCAACCATTTGGCATTATGGTTGGACATTTATACATGGAGCCGTAGGGACCCGAAAAGGCTCTTGGATTCAGTGCGTATACCTCTTCCACAGCGTGCGGGAATATTAAGAATTTGAATCACGCCCACGACACGTGGCTATTATTGCATTTAAAAATAGCTAGCTGATGTAATTGGGTATTTTTAACCGAATACCAAATGAGGTACTATTCGCTTTAGTTAATTGCCCGAACAGTTAGGCGTCTAACATACCCCCGAAGATAACCTGCGGACGCATCCTGAAGCGATTGGTACACTTGGCGTGCTTTACAAACGTTCCTGTCGTCTCCGGAAGGAAGAAGAAGAAGAAGAAGCCGACGGAGGAGAAATTTTAGGTGGGACTGGGTACGGGCGATGGGGACGAGTATTTTTGTTCTCTAAAAGTACACCGTCTTGTGACACAAATACAACGCAGAACTGTTGTCCTTTTTTATATCGCTCGAATGCCACTAAGAGCGAAGTGACCCGATTCTTAAATGTCCCGCTAGACGTGAGTGACGTTTTTTTAATGACATTCATGATACTGTTGGATTCCTATATGGAACCTACTCGCGTAGGTTCCGATTACAGTCGGCAATTTTAACGTGAAACTTTTTTATTTATATAATTACAGTGCATGGCATTAATTTTGTCATGAACTATCCCAAATGAATATAAATAACTGCCGACAGTTTCTGCGTGCATGTATGTGGAATGTTCCGCGGTTCTCAATGAGACGCCTCCTCTATCCGCAGTTGGTTCAACTTCTCCGTGTTGACTTTGCAGCTAGACGACAGGGGGTCGCAGTCTGGGAAGAGGCGGATGTGAGGGCTCGAGAGATTGTCCGGATGCACGCACACACATCGCCACGTCGATGCTCCGGGAGAGAAGTAACGTCTTGGATATACTGTTGGCACTTTACACTGTACGTAAAGTTTTTTTTACGTAAACTTTACGTACAGTTTTAAAGCACATTTATTCGCTTAACGTGAAGTGGATCTATACGGTATTATTCGGATAAATAATA
Source organism: Eunapius fragilis (assembly GCA_963681505.1). NCBI lineage: Eukaryota > Metazoa > Porifera > Demospongiae > Spongillida > Spongillidae > Eunapius > Eunapius fragilis. The sequence continues at coordinate 955,576 of OY811991.1, forward strand.
CTTCAGGTCAATGCCAGTGATGCCACTAAGCGCTCTACAGAAGAAAGTTGCTCGTGATTCGTTTACTCATCATGGCTCCAAAGAGCACGAATGCAAGAAGTGTGGAAAAGTAGTAAATTCGGACAGTATTGAACGCTGGGCATCTCATCTTAGAGGCTGCGCTAATGTCGCTTCTGAAACAAAGTCTATGCTGCCTACAGCCAAGGAAAACTGTAGCGTTATTGTTATTGATGGCAGCCAGCAGCCTGGTCCAGGACCGTCCTGCAGCGATGATCAACCCTCCTGTTCACACACCAGCAGCTCTTTGTGCACCCCTGAACCCAAACGACGTGCACGTGCTGGCTTGGAAGTCGCGGAGGAGGTCACCGCGCGCGGGAAATTAACCGCTTGGGTTGACCACATGGATAGTGCATTACAGCAGCGATTGGATGAGGCATTTGCTTCTTTCTTCTTCCAAACAGCAATCCCATTTCATGTAGCTGACAGTTCATCATTGAGACATCTATTATCTGTTGCTAGGCCTGCATACAAGGTACCTTCTCGTAAGGTACTCGCAACACGCCTTCTCGATAATGCATTTGAGAAGCAGAAGACCGTTATTGGTGAGTATATTGCAGAGTCAAATGTTGTTGCTTTAATATCAGATGGGTGGTCGAATATTAGGAGAGAGCATATAGTCAATTTTATAGTGTCCATTCCAAACCTCAAGAACAAGCCTGTTTTTATTAAGTCCATTTCAACCGGAGAAACCCAGCTAACAGGAAATAATGTTGCGAAGATTATTAAGGAGGTTATTGCAGTGGTTGGTGTCAATAAAGTGACAGCAGTAATCACAGATAATACTGCCAACATGAAAGCTGCCTGGGATATCTTAGAAGCAGAGTACCCACACATCTTTTGCAATGGTTGTGCTGCTCATGTTTTTAACTTACTTGTGAAGGATATCTGTGATACTGATGCTTGTAGTGGCATACTAGAGAAGTGCAGATTTATTACACACTTTGTAAGATCTAGGACTGCTGTTATAGAGAGGTTTAGGGCACTACAATTGTTTCATTTCCAGCATAAGGACATTCAGTACAAACGAAACCTTGTGTATCCTTGTGAAACTAGGTGGTACACTCAGCATGCATGTCTTCGCAGGGTTCTAGATAATCATGTTGTGCTCTGTAGTCTTGCTACTCATGCTGTTGTTACAAGGGTTAAAGGCCACGATAAAGAGACATTTTGTAATATGATTGGTGATGATAACTTCTGGGCCAGTGCAATGATTGCAGAGCAGAAGTTAGCTCCTATTACTGAGGTAATTGGTATTGTTGAATCCAATTCAGCAAGTCTTGCAGAAGTGTATAAGTGTTTTGTAAAGCTCCTCAATTTGTGGAAGGATGTGGATGAAGAGTGCTATGAGTTAGCATTTTCTAGATGGCAGTTCATTCACACTGAATCCATGGGATTTGCATATTTTCTTGAGCCAAATACATGTGGTGGGATGAATATGTATGGCAACGACAAAGATGATACATTGCATCAGTTGAAGTTATATATCCTCAATCACAAAGAGGTTCTTTCACTTGATGCTAATTTAGATGCTGAAGCAGTAGTTAGTGAAATAAGTTCCTTCATTGATTGTGTTGTAAATGTGACAGGAGTTGCCAAGGAAAATATTATTAATTACCCAGGAAAGGTTTGGTGGAACACTATTGGTAAAGAGAAGTTTCCTATTCTTTTCAAAGTTGCTTCACGATTATTTGCTATTCCTACATCATCTGCAGCTAGTGAGCGTATCTGGAGTGTGTATGATTTCATACACACCAAGCGTCGAAATCGTTTGAATACTGATAAAGTTGATAAACTGGTTTCATTGTATGCAAATGCTTCTATTGAGGCTTTGTTAAAGAAAGAGGCTGACTTTGCTAGAATTATGATGGAGGAATCTTTGTCTGACAGTGATGAGTCCAGTTCAAGAGGAGGTGATAGTGACAGTGATAGTGACGTGGTGATTGCTGACAGTTATAGCTCTAGTGTTGAGTTCTAAATGATGTGTACACTTGCTACCACTCCTTTGTTGATTAATCGAGTTTGTTTTGTCTACTTTACGTAAACGTGTAAAGTAAAGTTTACGTAAAAAGTGTAAAGTTTCCTGTACTTTACGTAAAGCATGCCAAAGCTACTTGGATATCCCGCCCAATCCCTGCTCACCCCTCCACTATATAACACGGCGGTGTCAATACATGTACTGGTACATATATAAACGTACAATAGATAGCTCACCTCTGGTCGGTGCAGTACACCGCTCCGCCATCTTCCTCGGTGTAGTGGGAGCTGCACATAGGATATTTAGCGTCCTCTCTGTCCCTCTCCTCAAGCAGCTTGTCTTTGCCGGCAAGCGTACGTTGAAACTTGTACCACTCCTTCGTGGGGCTACCGTCCTCGTTATAGTACCGTCCAATCAGCTTCCCCACGTATGTGTAGTCTTTGTCGTAGAACTTCACCCACCCGTCAAGTTCCTCCAGTTGTAGCGGGTTTAGTCCCGTGACGTCATCCGTTAAGCCGGCTCCTTTGAATTCTCCAGTGACGAATGCTCTCGAGGCGTCTCTGCCGGAGAACACCTTGTACCCACCGTTCGGGCCGTAGTAAGAGTCGGCCCCACGGTTTACGTCGTACACCCTTCCCATAACGGCTAACCAGATTGGCTTTAGGGGTCCTTCGGGCCCGTGGGCACTCAGTTCATTGATGGTGATGAGGCGTGTGCCCGTTTTGGAATACCTTTCTTCCGGGTTAGTTGGATCAAACGGTGGGTTGAAGTAAAGTTCATCTTCAGAAGGCGGCCCAGTCGACTGCGGAGACTCATAGCTGCCCTGAACCACTTTCTTGTCGGACTGAGGTTTGGACATCATTCCTTCTGGCTGGTTTATGAGCTCTCTGATGTCCTCTTTGTACTGGTATAGGGCCGCCACGATCACAAGGAGCAGTCCCATGGTGTAGAGCTGCCACGACACCATTGTTGCTTCGACCCGCCTCTTAATTATAACAATTAATTCGATTCATTGATCGTGAGCTAATTTTGTATGCCAGGTTCACCTATGTTCCACCATGATTTCAACGATAAGCGGGAAAGGTGGTTATTTCGCAGCGTATAATATTCACAGTGCAACGAAAAGAAACAATATACGGTATCCGTACATGTACGGTATCCGTACATATGCAGTGGCTTTAATATCCACGAGGCAATAAATTGAGCCTCCTCCTCCCCAGAACTTATTATTATTATTTTTTTTAATTTCCCACTGTGGGAGAGCGGACAAAAACCGAACAATGGTGTCGTGGCAGCTCTACACCATGGGACTGCTCCTTGTGATCGTGGCGGCCCTATACCAGTACAAAGAGGACATCAGAGAGCTCATAAACCAACCAGAAGGAATGATGTCCAAACCTCAGTCCGACAAGAAAGTGGTTCAGGGCAGCTATGAGTCTCCGCAGTCGACTGGGCCGCCTTCTGAAGATGAACCTTACTTCAACCCACCGTTTGATCCAACTAACCCGGAAGAAAGGTATTCCAAAACGGGCACACGCCTCATCACCATCAATGAACTGAGTGCCCACGGGCCCGAAGGACCCCTAAAGCCAATCTGGTTAGCCATCATGGGCAGGGTGTACGACGTAAACCGTGGAGCCGATTCTTACTACGGCCCGAACGGTGGGTACAAGGTGTTCTCCGGCAGAGACGCCTCGAGAGCATTCGTCACTGGAGAATTCAAAGGAGCCGGCTTAACGGATGACGTCACTGGATTAACCCCTCTGCAACTTGGGGAGCTGGACGGATGGGTGAAGTTCTACGACAAAGACTACACATACGTGGGGAAGCTGATTGGACGGTACTATAACGAGGACGGTAGCCCCACGAAGGAATGGTACAAGTTCCAACGAGGACTTGCCGACAAGGACAAGCTGATGGAGGAGAAGAAGAAAGAGGACGAAAAGTTTCCTGCTTGCAACTCACACTGGACTGAAGCAGATGGGGGGAAGGTTTACTGCACTGACAGAAGGTGAATTTAGCATTCTGGTACCCTCGGATGTAGTGCCCCCCCCCCCCCCCCCATCTCCTGTGGACTCAGTCCATGACTGGCTCCACCCATCGAGTACTGTCCCATTTTAAAATACTGTGCTGGGAAGGGAAGTCATGGTGTCATAATCAGTTTGTATAGAACCACTGGTATTGACATATGCTGGATCACTGCCAAACCAGCCAAGCCTCCATATTGTAACCCATCCTGTACTGTAACCCCCCCCCACCCTGTAGCTGTGTGTGTGTGTGTGTGTGTATGTGTGTGTGTGTGTGTGTATGTGTGTGTGTGTGTGTGTGTGGTCTGCAATTAGCCCACAGTAGACAATGTTGGAGGGGGTTGCCATGGTAACATGTTTGGGGTCAGTACTAATGGTATAATTTCTTATGTTGCAGTGGTGGGATCAGCAGGGAGTGGGCAGGGTTTCCACGGCGATACTTCTCTCCTGGAGCTAGCACATGGAGATGTGCCTGTGTGCATCAGGACAATCTCTCCAGCCCTCACTTGAGGTTATACCCAGACTGTGATCCACAGTCTGACGCCTGTAAGATCAACAAGGAGAAGCTTGAACAGCTTCAGGAAGAGGAAGCCATACATTGAGATTGGATCACGTGTGCATTGATACTGTCTGTTTTACAACCTGATTGTTTTTATTTTTGAAAAAATTAATTAAAAAAATTAATGAACTAAAATGTTTGATGGCTTCATCATGTGTGGTGCAGTCTTTATGCAGGGCAATGTAATGACAAGAGCCAAGGTTCATCTTTGGGTGTGTGTGTGTGTGGGGGGGGGAGGCAACCGTCTTGAAAGTGCGACCAGTTGTACTGACTTATGCCGGACAGATGTTAGTTAGGTGTAGCAACGTATAATTACATTTAATATTAAACTGGTATTTTAAACCGAATTAGATTTAACTGACCACGATTAAAAATAACGAGCATTTAACCGAATACCCACAGTGGTAGTGTCGAGTCCACAAATTGCAGTGCCTATAACGCAAGCTGTAAATTTTGGCTAGGTGCCCGTGGGAACGACAAGTATAAACAATCCCCCCCCCCCCCCCCCCATTGTTGTCTCGGCGCGGCTGGGGCCGAGGAGAGTGCACGTGTGTTAAGAATGAACTCAAAGACGCACTGGGAAACCGTGTGTCAACTGCAGACAGCTGCCGATTTCAGCGATTTCCTAGGCGGAGTTGATGTCTGGATCCGAAGGCCGCACGTTGTAAACAAGCGCCTCCTCGGTGCCTCCATCTTGCAAGAGCGGGCTGTTTGTGAAGACGACGGCGGAAGTGGCCAGCCAACGACCGGAAGTCACCAAGACCACCCTAGCTCGAGGCAGCTGCTGAGGGAACTGATTCCACGTGGAAACGGTCCGTCCATCAAGGAGCTGGTTACGGTTGGTAAGGCAGCTGTTTCCGTTCATTGCGGTGTTTTTGTCAGGTGCAACTTTTGTCCCGCGCCAGACGAAGCCAGTGGCACGTGCCTATTCTCGTCTTTGGCGCCGCCCGGACCGCTCTCAGCTCCAGGAGGGGGGTACTTGATTCGTTACGAGTACGCGGGTCCCGGAGAGCAGGCGAGGTCGCACCTCATTTCCCTCCAGCGGTATCGGCTTATCTCCCTCTCCCGCTCAGGGTCACACTCGCCATCCCCTCAGGCGGGGAACGGGCCGACGTCGCTTCTTACACAGCAGATGGCGTGGTGACTCCCACCGTAAAATGGCTTGCAGATGTGCTCTTGCCGAAAATAGTGCGATGGGCCGAAGAGAACCAGACTATGGCGGGAAAGTGCAGGAGAGACCCCCTGGTTCCGCTCGACAAGTTTTGCCTGTTGTACCAACGGCTGAAGGGAAAGTACGGACCCTTCTTTGTGGAGGTACGCGGGACCGTCGGTTCAGTAAAACAAGTGTTTATGGGCCGTCCGCAGAATTGGCCCGAAACCACAGATCCGCATAAGTTTGTTTATGAAGATATTGCTATAGCAACATACCTCCTTGTAAGTTTCTGCGCCTACGTTTGTTAGTACATGTATGTGAATGTGTTGTGTGTTTTTCTCTAAGCTTCTTTGGCAGGAGGAAAGGGAAGTATTAAAGTTGGAATGCAAACAGTCGTTTGTTGATCTGGGATGTGGCAATGGGCTACTAGTGCATCTGCTGTCATCTGAAGGGGTGAGCACCTGCTGGGGATATTCTTGCATAACCTGCTGGGGATATTCTTGCATAACCTGCTGGGGATATTCTTGCATAACCTGCTGGGGATATTCTTGGATTCCTGCTTGGGATATTCTTGCATAACCTGCTGGGGATATTCTTGCATAACCTGCTGGGGATATTCTTGCATTCCTGCTTGGGATATTCTTGCATAACCTGCTGAGGATATTCTTGGATTCCTGCTTGGAATATTCTTGCATACCTGCTGGGGATATTCTTGCATACCTGCTTGAAATATTCTTGCATTCCTGCTTGGGATATTCTTGCATACCTGCTGGGGATACTCTTGCATACTTGCTGGGGATATCCTTGAGAACCTGCTGGGGATCGTCTTGCCTACCTGTTGGGGATATTCTTGCATACCTGTTGGCGGGATATTCTTGCCTACCTGTTGGGGATATTATATGCATGCCTGCCTGTTGGGGATATCCTTCCTGTTGGCAGTATTCTTGCATGCCTACCTGTTGGGGATATTCTTGCGTGCCTACCTGTTGGGGATATTCTTGCCTACCTGTTGGGGATATTATATGCATGCCTGCCTGTTGGGGATATCCTTCCTGTTGGCAGTATTCTTGCATGCCTACCTGTTGGGGATATTCTTGCATGCCTACCTGTTGGGGATATTCTTGCGTGCCTACCTGTTGGTAATATTCTTGCCTACTTGTTGGGGATATTCTTGCATGCCTACCTGTTGGCAATAATCTTGCGTGCCTACTTTTTGGGGATATTCTTGCATGCCTACCTGTTGGGGATATTCTTGCGTTCCCAGAAATGCTGTAGGTGAGTCTTCCCCACCAGGCATGTATGCCGTTGTGTATGTAAGGGCTGGGGATGAGTTATGTGATGTGTACTGCACTCTAGCACGCGGGGAAAGGCATTGATGTGAGGGCACGGAAGGTTTGGAGCCTGTATGGACCGAGCACACATCTGGAGGTTAGCCTGTGTGGTGCCCCACCCCCACCCCAATTGCACAAGCACACAACTCACATGCACACACACTACATGCACACACACACACTACATGCACACACACACACTACATGCACACACACACACTACATGCACACACACACTACATGCACACACACACTACATATGCACACACACACACACTACATGCACACACACACTACATGCACACACACCATGCACACACACCATGCACACACACACTACATGCACACACACACACTACATGCACACACACACACTACATGCACACACACACTACATGCACACACACACACTACATGCACACACACACACTACATGCACACACACACACTACATGCACACACACTACATGCACACACACACTACATGCACACACACACTACATGCACACACACACTACATGCACACACACTACATGCACACACACACCATGCACACACACACACTACATGCACACACACACTACATGCACACACACACACACACACTACATGCACACACACACAACATACACACACACACTACATGCACGCACACACTACATGCACACACACACTACATGCACACACACCATGCACACACACCATGCACACACACACTACATGCACACACACACACTACATGCACACACACACTACATGCACACACACACTACATGCACACACACACACTACATGCACACACACACACTACATGCACACACACACACTACATGCACACACACTACATGCACACACACACTACATGCACACACACACACTACATGCACACACACACACTACATGCACACACACACACTACATGCACACACACACACTACATGCACACACACACTACATGCACACACACTACATGCACACACACACACACTACATGCACACACACACACACACTACATGCACACACACACTACATGCACACACACACACACTACATGCACACACACACAACATGCACGCACACACTACATGCACACACACACTACATGCACACACACCATGCACACACACACTACATGCACACACACACACACTACATGCACACACACACACTACATGCACACACACACAACATACACACACACACTACATGCACACACACACTACATGCACGCACACACTACATGCACACACACACTACATGCACACACACACACTACATGCACACACACACACTACATGCACACACACACTACATGCACACACACTACATGCACACACACACTACATGCACACACACACTACATGCACACACACACACTACATGCACACACACACACTACATGCACACACACACACTACATGCACACACACACTACATGCACACACACACACTACATGCACACACACACACTACATGCACACATGGTGAGGTGGTCATCTCACACCTACTTTTGTCATAACTTGTTTTTGGGTTGGACGGAACTGTACTCTGACCCTTACCTGTACTCTGACCCTTACCTGTCTGGTGGCCCATTTGCTACCTGTGGCCCAATAGGTATGTTCTCTTACTCCCTCCTCGGGGATGTGCTTCTCTGAATACGATTGGCTTGTTGGCAATCATTCTGATGAACTGACTCCATGGATACCTGTGATGGCAGCAAGGTTGGCTTGCTCCAGCCATATTCCCTCCTCACTGCTCTTATCTCTTCATCCCTCCCTCATCTCACCCTCCCTCATCTCACCCTCCCCTTCTCTCTCATTTTGTACTCCATCGCACACATACAACACACATACACACACATGCACACACATACCCATGCACACACATGCACACATACCCATGCACACATACACATGCACATATGTACATACCCACATACACATACCCACATACACATGCACATACATACACACACACATGCACACATACACATGCACACACACATGCACACATACACACACACATGCACACATACACAGGGCCTCGTATACAGCTAAATATTTTGTCCTCCCTTGCTGTCCTTTTGACTTTGACAAGAAGGTATGTGTGAGGGTGTAATCGGAGACTAACAGTGATGTGGGCTTGGGGAAGAGTGGAAAGGAGAGAGGTTCAAAAAGGTGCATTTGTGGTTAGGACTGAAGCCAGTAGGTGCCTCTCTCTTCCCCCCCCCCCCCCCCCCCATACTTATCGCTTGACTGGCCACTTGTGGGTACCACCAACCTTCCCTCTTTCCACCCTCCCACCCTCCCTGAATGTATGCTTGTTGGCTATCGGCTGAATGTCCAGTTGTCACAGTTACACATCAGGCTGGCCACAGGGAAATTATTGGCAGCCTAAAGATTATGTACAGTGTTGGACTGGAAAGTGTTGAAAGGAGTGTCATGGACTACCACATGTCATGGTGTAGGGACTACCACATGTCATGGTGTAGGGACTACCACATGTCATGGTGTAGGGACTACCACATGTCATGGTGTAGGGACTACCACATGTCATGGTGTAGGGACTACCACATGTCATGGTGTAGGGACTACCACATGTCATGGTGTAGGGACTACCACATGTCATGGTGTAGGGACTACCACATATCATGGTGTAGGGACTACCACATGTCATGGTGTAGGGACTACCACATGTCATGGTGTAGGGACTGCCACATGTCATGGTGGTGGTAGATACTTTTTTAATTTCATTACTGGAAGGGATAACAAGAGAATACTGTCATTTTAGATTTCACTGCACAAGGGAAGGGATGGTTGTGGTTTAGTGTAGTGAAGTTCACAGACTCCCCTACTACTAATGCCTCCATGCTCCCTACCCCACCCCCACCCCCCATTTGTACTCAGTAAAGCTTGTGGTATATATGAATATGCTATTTTTGAGAGTGTGTATGTGTGTGTGTGTGTGTGTGTGTGTGTGTGTGTGTGTGTGTGTGTGTGTGTGTATGTGAGGGGAAATATACATATAGGTGTTTGTGTTTTTATGTGTCTGGGTGTTTAGAGTATGTTACAAACAACAAACTACCACACCACCTGTGCTTGCTGCGCGTGGTATACCATCCTTCACTGCTTTGGCCACGCCCCTTGTAGTTTTGCCGTGTGGGCTCAGCCCAGAGCCAGTACAGGTACTATCTGGATTATGTGAAGACCATTGGTGGAGTGATGGGCTTTGAGGTGGAGGAGGATGTGATGAGGATACCATCAAACAAGCGGGTACGCAGGAGGGGGGGAGGGGGGGGGGGGGGGAAGTCTGGGCACCTGTGTTGAAAGAAGGCTTTCCATTCCCATTCATTAATAACCCACACACACATACACACACATACACACACATACACACACATACAACACACACACACATACACACACATGCACACACACGCACACATTCACTAACACTGGCAGGTCTGTCTTGTGGGAAGAAAAAGGTTGTATCAGCCGGGTGAAGAGAGTGAAATTGATGCCAAGAGGAAGGAATTCATTGACAGTAGGTCCTCTTGCACTGATGTGGCTTCATCATCCTCGCTAAGCCACCATCAGGTCAACCCACCCGTTGTCAGTTCTAAGGCCAAGGGGTGCGCCCCTGTCATCAGTCCTGGAATGACATTGTCTCTTGAGGAAGATGGTGCAAGTGACTGCAAAGAGACAACTTTATTTGCCAGTGGCCCTCGTGATGGTCTTAAGGGACACACTCCCGGTGACTGTCATGGTGGCGTGAAGGGTTGTGACATGTCAGAGCCTTGGCTTGCAACCTTCAAGCCCAGGCCTTCCAAGGAACGCACTCGCAACTGCTCTAGGGTTGATCCTGGGATCAAGGCACTTATTGTTAACACTGTCGCTCTTAAACTGCTGTCAGAGGAGCGCTATGTTGATATCCCAGCTGATGGCAATAATAATTTGACTGAAGGTGCGGCCGTACCTAGTGGTGGTTGGCAACACTGGAATGTCGGGGGTAAGGACCCTTCACCTCAAGTTTCACAGCATTGCTCAAATCACCCCTTCCTTGTATGGCTGTATTGTTGTTGTGCAGGTAGGCTGCACCTGAATGATGTCGCCTCTCTGTTTGAGGCACACGTGCTGCTTCACTTAAAGCAGGAATTTGGAGGGCTACAGACTGTCCTTCGCAACCACCGTCAGGTTTTCAAAGGTTGGTCTGTCAGAGCGAGAATGTGCTTGCTTTTGCTCTTGCCGTGTGTGTGTGTGTTGTTGATGCCATTACCACAGAGGAATGTAATAGTGGAATGGGTACCAGTGGTTGGATGGTAAATCACTGCTGTGTAAGCCTGCTTGTTGTTGAGGCATACAAGGCAGAAAGGGATAGGGGAGGAGGGAGGGGAGGAGGGACTTGGTGAGCAGTGTAGTTACTAACTGCACTTATAAACAGCCCCCATTTGTCCCTTTTCAGTGACAGAGAGTCATGTGACAATCAGGGAGTGGTGGAAGGACGATGGAACTAAAAGACCAGGTCACAGGGGTAGGATCTCAGGGGACCTGAAGGCTAGGGAACAGTTGAGCAAGACCAAGGAGTGTTGGTTCCATGCCCACCACCCTCAGGGATGTCCCAGGCGGGCGTCACTGTGTTCCTTCGCACATGGTGTCCATGACCTCAGAACGCTCTAATAGGCTTTTTGTGTAGGTTATATCATTTGTACTCCGTGAATGCCCATGCCCTTTCATCTGTAAGAGCAGCTAAATGCGCGGGCTATTTGTCGCCACTTTTCAGCTAGTGTCTCGAGCGCTGTTAACGCTGTTTGGACGGGTTGTACGCAAGCATACAACCATTGATTGACGCTATATTTGACTGTGTAGTTGCGTTGAATACGGTTTCGTGCGTCACGCCCACTTCGCTTCCTGTGCGTTTCAAGTTCGAAAAAGGCTATTTATAGCATTCCTCTGCTTGCCCTTATCCGCTGCTTGGACTGGGGCGTGTGCCGGTCGTTGGCTGCGTAGGTAGAAGGCAATCTAGACTTAGTCGTACCGTGACGTAGCGACGTAGAGAGAGAGTTTTTATTTTATTTTTAAAGACTTACCCTACCGGCAATCCCCCTGACCAGCAACGTGCAGTGCGACCCGCTGAAATCCTTTTTACACATTTTCTCTTTTGAAAGTCTGTTCCAAATGCCCGTTCCACGAGAGCCGGATAATGCAGACAGGCCAGCGGCCAGCGAGCGAGAGGCAACTCCCCCCGAAGTAGCTACCGAGAACGGATCCCACAGCGATGGAGCCACGTCTCCAACGACACCCAACGGAGATAACGGCAAACCCACGTACGTTAACGAATGGCAACCTAGAGTGCTGTGCCATTAACACTTATGAGTTTTTTAATATATATTTTTATCTTTAGGAAAATATTTGTTGGAGGACTGAATTGGCAGACATCATCAGGTAGGGTGGCTGGCATGGTGTGAAGGGTTCGCTCACTAATAGCTCCACTCTCTTCCCCTCCCCCTCCCCTACCCCCCTCCCCCCCCCCCCCCCCCCTTTCTTCCGCCCTCGCACTTTATACAGACAAACTGGGGGAGTATTTCGGGCAGTTTGGAGAGGTGGTAGAATGCAACATAATGCGAGACCCCGGCACACGTCGCTCAAGGTACATGCATATATGCTATGCTGTGCAGGGATCTACGCTCCTTCTCTACTTCCCTTTTTTTTTTTTTTTCTAAACGTTTGGGGTCAGGGGCTTCGGATTCATTACATTCAAGGATTCTTCGAGTGTTTCGAAAGTCCTAGAAGCACACGCGCAGGAACCAATAGTACTGGACAGCAAGAATGTAAGCGTAACCATCGCGGCTTGCCCATCGCTTGTTACTAGCGCATGTTTCTTTTAGATCGACCCCAAAATAGCCGTACCTCCCAAGCGTTCCGGCAATAAGGCTAACTCTCCCCCGTGGATTGCTCCGTCCCAAGTAAGTTTGTTTACTTCCGCCCTGTTACTGGGGTATGGTGTTTTGAGAGTCGTACCGCAAGGGTTGCACGCTGTTAGTACTGTCGTAGGTGAGAACGACAATATTCACGGCTGCCACACCCCCTTTTGAGCGCCCGCGCAGGCCACACATGCATTCGTACGAAATTCACGGTGGTGACTTGGCGGGGGAGGGGGGAGGGGTGCGCTTAGAGGTCGGACGGAAGATAAGTCCCGTTATTCACTGCCGCCGATTCATTCCTGACCATGTTTGGTGGTTTCAATAACCCATCGCCCCAAATGATTCTCATTCATACAATTCCAGCCCCCCCCCCCCCCCCCGGATTAGTATGCACGTTCTAATTTCTGCCTTCTACCGTAGACGAAGAGGATCTTTGTAGGCGGTCTGAGTTCTGATAGCACAGAAGCTGACCTGCAGGAGTATTTCCAGGAGTTTGGAACTGTAAGGAGAACAGCAACGGGGAATCTTGTTGACACCATGTGCACACACACACACTTATCTACACATTCAGATTCAAGATGTACAGTTAATGTATGACAGAAACACAAGCAGACATAGAGGCAAGTGCTCTCATTATTGGTTTGTTTAGTAAATCGAAGGTCTCTTTTACGTATTCTTGTAATTGTTTTGCTAACCATCTTTTATTACCAGCGCTGCAGTTATAAGCAATCTCCCTTTCCTCTCTCCTACTCTTCCATTTTTTTCATCTTATTGGGGGGAGGGGGGGGGAGGGGGGGGGGGGGGGGGGGGGGGGGAGGGGGGGGGGGGGGGGGGGTCTGATCATGTGTCATAATTCTTACTGCTATGGCTATGCCCAAAAATGTTACAACTGATTAGCAAATTTGCTGGTGTAGTTTAATAGCCACCAGTAAACCAATGAACTTTAAGGCTAACCACACCATTCACCACTAGCATTCCCTGTGCTCAGGACTTCTAGCTAACCACATTATTCACCACTAACATTCTTTGTGCTCAGGTTTTGGGTTCGTGACTTTCGAATCAGAGAAACCAGCCGAAAAGGTTTGTAGTATCCAGTATCACGACATCAAGGGAAAGAAGGCAAGACACACCCACTTCCATCACTTCAATTTACATAGGCCTCCCACCCTCACCTCCCCACCATCCCCTCCCTCCTCTCCATTGCACCATCTTTCCTCCCCACCATATCCTCCCTCCTCTCATATCCCACCATCCCCTCCCACCCTCCCTCCCCTCCCACCTCTCCTCTCCTTCCACATCCTCCCCTCCCCTCCCCTCCCCTCCCCACCCTCACCTCACCTCCCCACCCTCCCTCACCTCCCCACCCTCCCTCACCTCCCCACCCTCCCTCACCTCCCCACCCTCCCTCACCTCCCCACCCTCCCTCACCTCCCCACCCTCCCTCACCTCCCCACCCTCCCTCACCTCCCCACCCTCCCTCACCTCCCCACCCTCCCTCAGGTGGAAGTAAAAGTGGCACAGAGCAAAGAAGCCTTAGCAATGCAAGGAAAGGGAAGATTCTTCCAAACACGACCACCCTATGGTAAGGATGCTACATGCGTGTGTGTGCACACACACACGCACACACACACAACACATAAACACACAACACGCACACACACACACACACACACACACACATCATGAATGCACACACATTACAGTGCACTCAATCCTTACACTCCTCAATGATCAACATAAACTCCCCAACTGAACAGTGCTTTGACCCACATGTCTGTTCCCTCCCACACACCCACTCCCTCACAAACCACACGGGGTAGTATTAACTACATACCTATCAGACGACCTGATGTTGCATGGAACGTTGGCCTTATAAGGCATAATGGATGTGCACTCTAATTAGAACACATTGTGCGCAGCTAATTGTTAGATACCAGAGTGGACTGTGCAACACTTCAACCCCTCTTCCCTCTCTCTCCATCCCTCTTCCCTCTCTCTCCATCCCTCCTCCGTCTCTCTCCATCCCTCCATCCCTCCTCCCTCTTTTTTCATCCCTCCATCCCTCTCTCCATCCCTCCTCCCTTTCTCCGTCCTCCTCCCTTTCTCCATCCCTCCTCCCCCTCTCTCCGTAGTCTCCTATGATTACCCTTCACAGGCTGCATACCAGTACTACCCTGCTCCATACTCCATTGGTGAGGGCACCAAGTGTGTGTTTATGTATGTGTGCATGTGTGTGCATGTATGTGCATGTGTGTGTGTGTGCATGTACTTGCATGTGTGTGTGTGTGTGTGTGTGTGTGTGTGTGTGTGTGTGTGTGTGTGTGTGTGTGTGTGTGATTGGGGAGTCCACTAAACCTAAAACCTAAATATTTGGACCAATGAGAACATTTTAACATCATTGTTTGGCTTGCCAGGTATGCAGTAAATAGTTTAGTTCAGTTTGTTCTTATAACCGCCATCTTGGTGATGGCATAAGGCCACAGCACCTTATATGGTAAAAATGGTAATTTTTGCAATGTAAACAAGGAAGGAAAACATGGCAGTATAGGGCAGTGATACAAAAGCCTGTCTTCAGTGATACTGGAAGCATATGTGTATGTACATATATGTGTGTGTGTGTAGCACTTTGAATGGTGAGGGACATACTATTTATATCACAAATGACCTTGTAAGTAAAACATTTTCATCAAAAATTTCATGACTACATACACACACACACACACACACACACACACACACAATACCTCACAGACTATTACATGGGTGGCTATACTGCCCCTCCTGTCATGCTCACCAATGGAAAGCTGAGGGGAAAGGGAAGGAGCTACCCATCATACCCCACAGGTGAGAAAGATATCTGTGTATTCAATCATGTGCTTCATCTCTCTCTCTCTCTCTCTTTCTCTCTCTCCCTCCCTCCTATTCCTCCCTCCTCCCCTTACCACAGGCTTCTCGTACCCTTACCATGAGCAGCAAATGAATGCTTACAACTATTATGGTATGCATCCCCAAATGATGCCCAGCCATCTCATGGATCACATGATGCCACCATCACCTATGGTCAACCAAGAGTACATGGCAGAGCAATTTCAAGGTTGGTGTGATTTGTGTGTGTGTGTGTGTGTTACGTTCCTGCCTAACCTCCTCGTTGTACTTCACTAAGGCACACTCCCCTTTCTCTTTGCAGGTATGACGTTGAATGGTGGCTATCCAGGATCGCCCCCCATCAGCCAGTACGCACAGCAACCAACCAACCAGAAGGAGGCAGCCAACAACAGCAGCAGCACAAGCAGCCCCACAGAGGACACCTACTCATCCCAGCAAACCCTCTCCCCCAAGGTGGGAAACCCCACTGTTACTGCTAATAGGTTTACTGGTTCACAGGTGTGTGCCAAAAGGAGCAAGAGAGGGAGAGTGTGTGTGTGGGTAGGAGGAAGGAGGGGTGTGTTAGTGTAGAGTGAGGGTTATGATAAAGAGGATTTGTGTATAAAAGGAGGGTGTGTATAGAGGAGGGAGGGAGGGTGTGTATAGAGGAGGGAGGGTGTGTATAGAGGAGGGAGGGTGTGTATAGAGGAGGGAGGGTGTGTATAGAGGAGGGAGGGTGTGTATAGAGGAGGGAGGGTGTGTATAGAGGAGGGAGGGTGTGTATAGAGGAGGGAGGGTGTGTATAGAGAAGGGAGGGTGTGTATAGAGGAGGAAGGGTGTGTATAGAGGAGGAAGGGTGTGTATAGAGGAGGAAGGGAGGGTTGTGTGTGTGTGTGTGTGTTTGTGTGTGTGTGTGTGTGTGTGTGTGTGTGTGTGCAGAGGGATGGAAGTTTAGAGGGACAAACAAGGGGTTAGAATATAAAGGAAATATAACATTTACTTCCTGTTTCTTCCTTCACACATGCGCATCCCTTGTGGCACAACACAGGTTTCTACCTATGCCAGCAATCCTAACTCATTTGCAGTTGCCCAGGCTACCTACTAAAAGGGATAGCCAATGTCTTTGGTGTACATGGAGACATGTTACAAAAAAGCTGACACTTAACACACAGGGCTTTTATCCCACAAACCTCCTCGCATGTTTCTTACAGTAAACCTTTAACCCCATTTAAAGATAATTTTTCTGTTATTCTTGTGATGTGGTTGTTTGACGAATAGTAACAGTGACGGGGAGGAGGGGCACAAGAGGGTGGGGCCGAGGTTAGACTCGTGTCAGGCACTGTGAGGGATCAAACTATTTGTCGTTGATGTAACGTAAAAGAAAGTTTTATAAGCGAACGCTAGCTATAACCGTATATGGTAGGCTCGATAGTGGAAAGGTCAACGGAAGGCGTGATTGGAATTCATAACACGCGACCATATTCATACGCCACGGTAGCACACCGCCCACAATAAACTACACCCCTCTATGAAGTCCTCGTCTATTAATAATTCAAGGCAGTTCAGCTGAAGATATTCACCTACGTAGTTAGCTGAATAGGAAAGGTGTGCCGGCCACAGCTAGTGTGCAGACCACCCTGACTGTCTAACTGTCAGCCGGCATTGTTTCACACACACACACACACACACACACACACACACACACACACACACACACACACACACACACACACACACACACACACACACACACACACACACACACACACACACACACACACACACACACACACACACACACACACACACACACACACACACACACACACACACACACACACACACACACACACACACACACACACACACACACACACACACACACACACACACACACACACACACACACACACACACACACACACACACACACACACACACACACACACACACACACACACACACACACACACACACACACACACACACACACACACACACACACACACACACACACAGGTACTGAAAGGGTCTATAAATGTGTTATATGAAGGACATATGGGCCTCCACACCTTGGGCACATACATATACCCACAAGGAGTTTTTGCAAGCTGCAGCATGCGCGGGTAAGTGAAAGGCAATGTTATCTGTGCCGTGACAGCTGTGGAGTGGATACGCAGAATACCTGCGTTTTTTTAATTTAGTAAAGTCAACTTTCTCTTGGTGCGGGTAATCTAGACAATTTATAGTAATAAATTCCCCATGGCGTGGCTAAAATTCCTTAGCCAGTCCTGCACCAGCGGATCTAACTCATAGTACTAATTAATTCACTGGTCAATATTAATTCGATGCCTGCTTGGTCAGTGCAACTAGTGGAAACATCTCAACATATTGAATGTTAGTGGTATTTGTACTGAAAGCAAAAATACTACAACCTGGCGGTAATTACGGCAAGATCCGGAGTGGCATGGAGACAAAATAGATAGCAAGTAAACATGCATGCAGCGCACGAAGGCGTGAGTTAATGGTGGTAACTTAAAGCCTAAACACACTTTCTATGTCGCACTTATAGCTGCTTTGAAACAATCGCTATAAGTGAGTTCACTCTGCTCGCACTGCACGATATGGCTTCATATTTTTACAGTTGTTTCACTATATCTGCTTTAGCAGAAGAATAAAGTGCCCATTGCTTACTCTGAAAGTAAAGTAATAGCGGAAGTGATTCGCGAAATCTGATTGGTCAAGTGCAGGTATCTAAACGCGGTAGAAAGCTAGAGAGTGCCGGTGGGGGGATTTGGGCTATGTGCGTATCTAATAGCTGCGTTGCGCGATAATGTATTGGTTGCTACGTACGCGTTGCTATTGTCTAAATTGGTTGGACATTGCAATTAATTAACCGACGTGATTTTGAATCCCCTCGGGCCCCTATAGTAGCGCACTCGTTACAGCTCGGGGCGCTACAGCCCAGGGCCCTCGGGGATTCTAAATCACGTAGATCCCTCGGTTTCAGTGTCTAACCTATACGTATACACCGTTTTTTACTGACATCAGACACACTAGAATCACTGATTGCCTCAAAGTAATAACACTAAGCTGTGCTGGTTGCATGTTACTATGGTCTGTTAGTCATTGTAGCATAAGTCTGCGCAATAATATATTTGCGATGTTGAGGTAAAGTTCGTATCACTGCTTACAGCTTTAAATTTAATATTTTGAATCCATTTGCTCACTGTGATTGGTTTCCATGGATTGAGGCATCAATTACAACTTTCCATTCTGCTGTCCCCCTTTAGTACGGATCCCATGTGGTCTCGCTATTCAAACCTCTGCTATTGCATCAGAAGGTATGTGAACGAAAGAAAACTTTTGGTTATCTTTTGGGCTGCATGCATGACATGGGCATTTCATTTAACCTTTAATACCGGTGTTATAGCGGATTATGTCCCCCCCAAAAGTTGTCCCCCCGGACAGAATCCACCACGGATAAAATCCGCTAGCGGATTCTGTCCCCCCGGACAGAATTTGCTAGCGGATTCTGTCCCCCCGGACAGAATTTGCTAGCGGATTCTGTCCCCCCGGACAGAATTTGCTAGCGGATTCTGTCCCCCCGGACAGAATTTGCTAGCGGATTCTGTCCGGAGGGACACGTTCTGCTAGCGGATTCTGTCCCCCACCTCCGCATAATCTGTCCCCCCGTTCCTACATTTTTGTTTATTTATTTAGCGCGCTTGCAGGCAGCTTCGTTTGGTCTGGCCGACTACATATACCACTAATTTGATCCAAGATAAGCTTAAGGTATATACGCTCTCATTTTGGTCTGTCACGGCTGATTTGTCCTGCACATCCTAGATGGTATATAAGACCGCATCGTGCAGGGACCGAAATAGGCTTTGCCAAATACATGTCCGAAACTTAATTAATTAATTAATTAGTGTTTATACGATCGTACTCGACGCGACTCGTCTTCATCCATTCTTTGACAGGGGCGGATGAGGGGGGTTGGGTTCAACCCCCCTCCTCCCCCCCCCCCCCTTTTATTTAAGGGTTCTCCCCCTTTTCAGCGACATCTGTGCAATAGTGGTTTTATATACGTTGAAAGCGATAGGTTCTAGGGCTCCGCCCTACACCCGGACGTTCTACCGACCTGTAGTGAGACACTCCCTCTCCCCACCCCCACCCCTCCCCCTTTAATTTTCGCAATCCTATATCCACCCTTTTTGAACAACTCTCGCGCCTAAACCTGAACACAACACGTACAGATCTTGGAAGGGCGGAGCCACACACGCACGCACACGCACACACGCACACACACACACACACACACACACACATAGTGATACACACGCACACACACACACACATACACATACACACACACACACACACACACACTCATTGTGTCTCCAATTCACAAATAGGAAACCTCTTTATTACATCTCGGGAACTTTCCTTTATGAAGACAGAATTCGCCAGCGGAAAGTGTCCCCGACCTTGAGAGTAAGGGGGACAATTTCTGCGGATCTGCTAGCTGATTATGTCCGGGGAGGACAAAATCAGCGGGGCGGGGGGTACAGTCACTAGAAATGCATGAGATACAGAAATTGCCAGCTTTGTCTCATAGTCAGGCGGTATCCAGAGGCCTCTATTATTAATTTAACACATCCAACGTATCGTAATGATTATCCTTCAAAACGGAATCCTACAAACTCCACACTGCATGAATTTGATCAGGCAAACCTTATAGATGCCAAGGTAACTATGGTGAACTGGAAATGCTAACACATTCTCTCAGTACTGATCATTATTAATTAAGAGAAGGGAAAATCAGGATCCTTATTGTTCCTTCCAAAGATGAAATGTATTTTGAACAGCCCTGGCAAGAAATGTCCATTTGCTTCCATCAACTAAACCGAGTAAGTGGATGGCAAAAGAAGACATGCATAAGTACCTTTTATTAATAGTTATGTCTTTCCAAGTAGTTAGGCCAGATAAGCATTGCCCAGCTCTGAAATGGAATGGACACTACCAGAGAGGGACGGGCGGTCACACGTGTCTGTCAGTTGGAACAAGTCCAGAGTATCAGGGCACATGGCATCGGAAGTCTTGACAACCACAGGAATGAAGCAGTAGTGAATATTTCCTCTTTTGAACCTGAGCACTTGTAGCTACAGGTGGCTTCAAATAATTGTCACAAGGATGGCTCATCTGGTACTGCTTGTAACAAGAGTATTATGCCTCAGTACAATAGTTGAACTAATCAGCTGTAAGAGCAGAATTTTTCAAACTAGCCACATTTAAACTTTGCCATAGATGTACAAACCAAATGAAGACACCACCTGCTTTCATCACTTGGAAAGTAAAAGGTTAAGGGTATAATATGACAGGAGGTCCTACAGATGACTGTTGCCATTGAAATATGTGTCTAATTCAAAATGGAAGGTCCGACTTGAAGCACGCAAAAGTAGTTTTGCAGGAAGTATTAGTGTCTAATTAAAAAAAATGAAAACTTGAAAAAATACCCACACGCCCAACTTTATGTGCAGCATGACCTGCAATGTTCATGCATTTTGCCACATTAGTACCAGACCTAGGACAACACTTCAGACACCTTGCTGGTATAGAAGAAGGATAGCAATTCAGACCTAGCTGGTATAACACACAAGAGGGTGAGCAGCAAAAAAATCCTCCCAAAAGGATGGTACAGTGGATTGTCCATTGCGCAGTATGTTAAGAACCATTAGCCAAAAGTCAACATCACAATAACCTACCTCATGGGTGGGTGGGGGCCTACACTGACTAGGGTGGTTACAGCCACAATCAAAATGTTCACAATGCCCTACCTCAAATGGGTATCAACACAACAATGAAAGGTAATATGAACTCTTTGATGACATGGATGTAAACCAGAAGACAAACAAACACAACATAAAATGTCCTATTTAACCAACCAAGGGTGGGCCTCTACAGATAGTCTACTACGATCTCCATAGTCATACTCCAGCTGTTCTCCTTGACATATGTCCCTTGCTGCCATCAGACACAGATACGGGGATTGGTCTAAAACAACCAACTTTGTAACAACGTTCGGATTAGACTTGCAGTGGTTTAACAGCCTGCCATATCTCTTATTATCAGCTGTAGCGTCAATACTAATAAAGGGGCATGATTTGGAAAGTTTTAAATGGATACGCGTGGGTCCCGGTCCCAGGTTGCACTTACCACATCTTCCTACCCATGTACTCAAAATAGTACATATAACATCCTGTCTCTGGGGCCAGGGCATACTGAGCTTCCCTGTCCTTAGCTTCCTCAGCACTGATAAGTTCCCCTGAATATTCACATATCAGCTCACCCTTTCTGAAGGGTCTGGTGGACCGCACCCCCCACCCTTTCCCTTCAGCAGCGAATTTCTGTCAAGCAAGGTGTGTTAAACCAATACCAACCCACCCACCCCACCACCACCACCAAGCAGAGCAACTTCTTCGCTTACCTCGATACCGTCTTCCTCTTTATTTCGAAGTTTCTGCGCGATTACATCGAATTTTTCTTTCTGAATTCCAAATTAAGCGTGGGCAAGTATGTATTCTAAAGAGAAGGCACGTCCCTACCTCCACCATGCTCTTTGTCTGCCGCATGCTTCTTCGCAACGGAAAATGCTCCGTAATCATCTGTTGTTTCTTCGGTCTGAAATAAGCACGTAATATAATATAGTTTGTTTCGGACCTCCTGTAGTACCTATGTTCATCGTTTCCCTCATCGTCTCTCTTTCGTTTCAGCTTTCCAACTCCCGTTGTTGTTTGGATTCAAAATAAAGCGCACCCAACAACAATAACGCAACTACTCACTTTCCCTCATCAGTCGAGGTGCTTTCAACTTTTCGCTTTTCTCCTGCTGACTTCCTTCAATGAGATACATTTGTACTTTTGATTTTTGAATTGATCTTCTCCCCGGACCGGTTTTGGAATGTGACGGAACATGGTATGGAATGTGGCCCAACAATACAACACACACAATGAAGATGATTATATTTATGCTTGTTAACACATGTATCGTGCGATACAGACATAAGTTTTTGCTTCGTTTGTTACTTATATCGCCGTGTTCTTCAAGCCAATGCATCGCACGGCTGTATCCCTTTCTGTGCCACGCCCCTTTAAAGATTCCGTTCCGCCCAGTTATCGTTATATTTTGAGACAGACACGTGTTTTGTGTTGTGAATGTCGGCTCAAAGTACGGCTACGTCGCGGCGACTCAACGTGGTAATAACTGGCGGTAGCGGTGCCTTAGCGTCGCACATAGCCCGCCTGATTTATGCTCAGTGGCAAGACGTCCAGGAAATTCGACTGTTTGACCTCGTCCCCCCGCAACAAGCCTACCTCACCTCCATCACCGGCTACACCACAGGCAGCAATGACCCCAAAGTGAGTTATTACTTTGGAGACATGATGGACTGCGACACACTGATAGCGGCCTTCGCCAAAGCGGACGTGGTGATACATTGTGCGGGCGTGGTGGACAATGGCGGCGTGATGACTAGGAGGCGTATGTCCATCAATCCCGCTGGCGCCAAGAACGTCATACGGGCGTGCCTGGATTGCGGCGTGGCGGCCCTCGTCTTCAGCGGCAGTCTTGCGCAGGTATTTGCCGCCGCTCCTCTCGGAGGTTCGGTCCAGTACGAGGAGCTGATGGAGCTGCCTGTCCGAGCGCGCCTATTGTTCCCTCACTACGGGGAATCCAAGGCGGCAGCCGAGAAGCTCGTGCTGTTGGCCAACGCCTCGATTGGCACTGGCGGGACGGTCCTATACACCTGTTCGCTTAGGATGCCCCCCATGTTTGGAGAGAACGACCAAGCTTTAGTGCCCGCGGCCACGAGGATGGCCCGGGCCTGTTGCGGGTGCTTCGTGCCGCCAAACAGCAGCGCCAAGATGCAGTCGCTGTACTTTGGCAATGCGGCGTGGGCACACGTGCTGGCGGCGCAGAAACTGCTGGACGAAAAACGCAAGCTCGTGGTAGGAGGGAAGTTCTACTATGTGGGAGACCACACTCCGGCTTGTTCCATGGCTGAGTTTCACGCTCAGTTCCTGATCCCACTGGGGTATAGAGTTTCACGTATCAGAGTCCCTCTCTTCTTGTTAACGTTACTGGCTTTCCTGGTGGAGCTTCTATCACTGGTCCTGGCTTGGTTTAAAATAGATTGGTGTGCGAATTTAACCGGAGCCAGCGTCCGTTACCTCAAGCTAAATCACACTATATTGTGGCAGAAAGCGAGAGTGGAGCTAGGATACGAACCTCTGTTCCCCCATTCCACTGCGTTAGCCCGGTCATTGAGTTATTACAGGCACGCAGTGTAGAATACCATCTCTTTTTTATTACTTTATTTATTAATGGGACCTTTTACCGCTGACGTCACACATGAATTGGTGGTCAACTTCAATGGTATAACTTCATAAC
Organism: Eunapius fragilis; assembly: GCA_963681505.1. Lineage (NCBI taxonomy): Eukaryota > Metazoa > Porifera > Demospongiae > Spongillida > Spongillidae > Eunapius > Eunapius fragilis. Next base: position 979,918 of record OY811991.1, read on the forward strand.
TTCACCATCATGGCTCCTACGTGCTTTTCCTTTTAAAATTTCGTTAAGAAGTAAATTATCACACGTTTTTTTTTTTTTTTTTTGGTATTTACGATGGAGCTTGTATATTGCAGAAGTTTGTAATGAGACAGCGTAGTCGTATTTTAGGAGTTCTGGTAACTTATGAACGCTGTGCATCTGCACCTTAACTGGCGAAGGTACTTCATTATATAGCATTCATTTACCATTCATTTTGTACTTGCTGTGTTTCTTCGTGGCGTTTCTATAAGGACAAGTTTTATCAAACATAGTCAATTAATTTGTGACGTCAGCGGTACTTTTTAATAAAAGATGGCTATGGTGCAGACTCCTAGAGCGCTATACAGGTACCTGTTGCGGCGAATTGCGGTACTTCCGCCAGACGCCAACGCATTCTACAGGCACCGCATCAGACAGGTGGAGTACGGATACAGTTGTCACGTTCGAGTTGCACGATACACACACACACACACACACACACACACACACACACAGGAATTCAAAAGCCACGCGGATGATACGGAACACGAGAGAGCAACACAGATAATCCAGAAGGCAATTCAAGATATTGAATGGATAGTGAAAAAAGTTAGTTTCTCTCCCAAAACCATTATTAACTTTGCCGTTGTACTTGCAGTACCAGAAACCAAAGGGAACTTAAATTTAAAAGAACACGATTTCAATCAACAAGTGTGCTGTGAAGTGTTGGGTGATGAATTCATTTGATCAAACGACGTGGGTCACGCGACCATCCGTTGCTAGGCAGCTAATCCACAGCTTATGGCTTTGAGAACACATGCCTCCCAGGTGGTGAGCAGTGATGATAGACTTGCAGTACTAGGCAGCTTTGATACCTTATCGACCACAAGGGTGCCAATAAGTTTGCAAAATGGTGTTTTGTCGTACTCCTCGAGGTTAGTCCACTCAACGGATGCCTTCGGATATTTGAACGGTATACGGACCTTGAGTGGCGGGACAGCTGGTAGACAAGTGTCAGCTGCGGAGGCAAGAATATTAGCATTCAATGGTAACTTTGCTTGAGTGGAGCTCCAAACCCACTGTTCTAGATAGAAACAAACCCACCCCCCCCCCCCCCCCCCCCCCCCCCGAACTATGACAGATACGGCTTGGTGAATTGCTGGGCAGAACACACACATTGGCCCAATACTGTACTAAAGACGTCATTCACAATTAACAACCTTGGGATGTGAGATGGAACTGTAACACCACCCCCTCCCTCCCCTCCCCCATCCATGTCCCTCCCTCCCCTCCCCCATCCATGTCTTAGGTCACCCACCTAGACTACACTGAAGGATCACATCTTGTGCCTCTGCTGCATCATTTGAAGAAACCACTTCAAAATTGAATGCTTCCAAAGCAGCTATCTCTCTCTTCAGGCCAGGTGACAAGGTGCCTTTACCTGAAGAAGGATAGCACAATGGTGAGCTAGTCTTTGTGGAAGTAATGACGTGCCCCCCACCCTTTGAGCCCTGACGTTTGGAGGGCGGGAGTCTCTCAACTGGAAACGGGTTCAACTGGATGGTATCAGCGAGACTGGCGAAGGTAGGAGGAGGGGAAGAGACCATTTTTAGCTCCAGCAGTGACTGTGCCTTGGTTTGCTGGGGGAGAGGAACAGAGGGGAGGGGAGGCCCGGGAGCGACTGGCACAACCGAGGCAGACAGTTGGCCTCCACTGATGTCACTATGCTGTTCAAACATCTTCTTAAGGGCTTGCTCACACTTGTGTAAGGTCTGCAATGGTACTCTATCGCAAGGACAAGAGTGGTATGGGGAGGAGGCAAGGACAAAAGAGTGGTATGGGGAGGAGGCAAGGACAAAAGAGTGGTATGGGGAGGAGGCAAGGACAAAAGAGTGGTATGGGGAGGAGGCAAGGACAAAAGAGTGGTATGGGGAGGAGGCAAGGACAAAGAGTGGTTTGGAGAGGAGGCAAGAACAAAGAGTGGTATGGAAGAAGGGAAAAACAGAATGGTATGGGGAGGAGGGGAAGGACAAAGAGTGGTATGGGGAGGTCAAAGAACAGGGGGGGGGGGGGGTGGAGGGGGCATGAAAATAACCCGCTTTTTGAAGCCTCACCTCTTGGAGTTGTCTTGGAGAAGCCCATAAAGGCTTTTTAGCTTTGTGCACTGGTCGTTCCTGCGGTCGTCACTAGGCTGCTTGGTCAGCTTACTCAGCATACGGTCGAGCAGGGGTACGTAGGTCTGCAGCTCCTGGAACTTCCGGAGGTATGCCTCGTTCTCTTCCGGCGTCATGCTGGGCTGATGGGCGGGGCTATTACCGGCCATTGCCGGTGATGGAGGGAGGATGGGCGTGGCAGGGGCGGGGGAGGTCACACCTGACTGATATGCAAGGGGTGCCAAAGACAAACATAAAAGTAAGACCTTCTGGAATCTGGTAAAACCCACAGATTAGACATCACAGTCAACACAAAAGTATTATGGAACACAGTAACCATGACAATAAGGTAAATAACAGCTGGTAATCATGACAATAAGGAAGCAATGATAGTGCCCAACTTAACACCAAAGTACAGGGACAGAAGGTGGTCAGAACAAACCTGCGCTGTGGGCAGGTGGGTGTGGCTGACTAGACCAGAGGGAGACCCCTGGGCGATGGGGGGCCCTGGCGACATGCTGACAGTGCTGTAGGGAGATGGAGCACCAGGCTTTCCCTGATGGTTCTGCACGGTCCCAGCCAGGTACGGTGGAATGGCACTTCCCGGTGGTCTTGAAAACGACGGATTGGGGATGGTGGTCACCGACTGCACGTCCTCGTAGGGGAGGGGGGCAGTTGGCCTTGGTTGGAATGGCTGCATCAAGCGCTGGCCCATCACTGGCCGCACCACCCCCGCCATTTGCTGCATCATGCCTGGCTGCATGGCCGGGTATCGCATCATCCCCCCTCCTGGGTACTGTTGTGCTCCGCCCATTGCTCCGCCCATTGACCCACCCATTGCTCCACCCATTCCTGACGGCTGCAGTTGTGGATGCATCTGCATTCCGAAGGCACTGGACCCCTGCTGGGGGACCATCATCTGATTGGGCATCGGCTGGGGGACCATCATTTGGTTTGACACCTGCTGGGGGGCCATCATCGGATTTGTCACCTGCTGGGGGGCCATCATTTGATTGGGTCCCTGCTGGGGGGCCATCATTTGATTGGGTCCCTGCTGGGGGGCCATCATTTGATTTGGCCCCTGCTGGGGGACCATCATCTGACCCATGTGCTGCACTGGCATGTTTGACATGATTGGACGGGCCTGCACTCCCATGCCATAGTGGGTCTGGGGCTGAGGTTGGGCCTGGGGATTGGTGGGTTGGAAGGGAGAGTACTGCGGTCTGTTGTTGTTTCCAGGCGCCATGCCCCCCACACCTCCGGAGGTCATGCCCCCCACACCCCCAGGGGCCATGCCCCCCACACCTCCGGGCAACTGCTGATCTGGGAGGCAGAGTAAAATATGGTTTAACCCCCATCATTGTCTCGAACTCCCTGACTCATTCTATTGGCCTGCTGCTGTTTCTTGTGATTCATAATATACACAAGAGCCTTCTGTATCGTGCTCTCGTACTCCTCCTAATTGGAATGGTGGGGTGGGGTGGGGGGTCACAGATTGGCGCTGGACCATCACGTGACATGCTTACTTTAGTCTTAGCGTTGGTGAACAGCTGATTTTCTACCTCTGAGATGTTCTGCAGCTGCGGAGGCGGACCCCCTGGGCACGATCGAATCGCTTCCTCGCTGAAAACGAAAATAGTTTTACACCCACTTCTGAACTTTGACCTTACTCGAAGCCAAAACCCACGAACCACATACCTGGTATTCTCGTATTTTAGGTTCTGTATTAATCAGGTTAGGGTTAGGGTTACGATGGCCGAGCGAACGAGAGGTTGGAAAGGCCGGGGGTATCAACTAAGCCCTACCTTAACGAACCCTATCCTAAGCCATGAATGATACGGAACCTCAAATAGGTGAATACCCGAGTCACTCTGACTTGCGAGCTTACAGGCGCTGAATTGCCGCTCTTCGCCACTCTTCGCTGGTCGCCATGTTGAGATTCCCTGGGTACGTAACCGCTCACGAGGACGAAGCCGCTCTGATGCCAACTGGGCGGGACGTTAAGCTCGTACCCAGGCCAAACGTGTTCTGGAAAATTAAAAATGTATTGGCCGGAATGCACAAGTAAGCTGTTCGAGAGAATCTTCAAGGAGTTTTGTGGATCAGAGGGATATGGTGCTGATTACATAAGTGCCTACTGAAAGTGGATATCCCTGTGCGTACGCACTCATTCTCAAGATGGGACGGATTCAACATCCGCGAAAAGGTGTAAGCATTAACACATCCAGGTGCACCTGTACTGCTCAGCAACTTAAAAATCACAATGTAATAGAGAATGCAATCTTTCCATGACACAACATGACAAGATGAACAATAATATGTAGCCATTGGAAGTGCTGAAGTACATAACACAAATCACACACGCACAAACACACACACACGCACACACGAACATACACACACACACACACACACAAACACACGCACACACGAACATACACACACACACACACACACACACACACACACACAAAACACACAGGTTTGCTATTTGCGTTTCCTAAAGTATCGTTCAACAATTGTCATCAAAAGAACGAGCAATCCCTGGACAAATGAGAAGGAACCTTGTCAAGAGCCAACAGGTGAGCTCAGAACAGGGAGACATACCTGAGCCAACAGGACTTCACCAAATATCTTATAGTAGAGAAAGTTGCATTTTTGTGTATGCTTGTGTTTTTGCATGCATGTATGCAACTTACAACAGCACTCGTCTGGAAGTCAAGGTGATCAGTTAGCAACCCTCCTGTGAATGGACCAGACAAATCTCTGCGTACAAAAGCTACTCATAATCTGGGGAGAAGACAACATTGGACTCACCCACAGGCCAGCGCAGAGGAAATGATTCCTGACACGACAGCGGTGAGAGACTCCGCACTGTAGCCTGTGTCTAGCGACCTGAAGGTGACAGCCATCATCACAACACATATCACACCCATATCACACCCATACAAATAGCGCACACATACATATTCACACACTGCAAATACACGTGTACATGCATACACATGCACATACACATGTACACACACACAAATGTATATTCAGACTAACTTTGCAATCTCTAGCATATCAGAGTAAGCAGGTACAAAGGTCAATGCTGCACCAAAGCCAATGAAAGCAAAAGCCACAATTGTGAGCCAAAGCCTCCTGTTAATTAACCAGGGGTAATAATTGACGCAATGAATGATGACGTAATGGAAAATTTACGGTGTTGCAATGAAGTCTGCTGGACCAACCAGGAAGTATCCAGTCCCACACACAAGTAGACCACATATGATGAAAGGTCTGGGACCCTGCAATTTATAAACAGAAGTAAAGGTCTGGGAACCTGCATTTTATAAGCAGAGTTAAAGGTCTGGGAACCTGCAGTGCATAGACAAAGCAAGACCTGGGTCATAAAGCAGGGGAGCTATGTATCAACACAGCAGCCATTAATGGTCTGCAGAGAACTCTGCAATTACTTCCCCCCCCCCCCCCCCCCCAACTTACAAACTTGTCTGACAGGGGTCCTGCGGCGAGAGCTGCAAGCATGTACATGATGGGGCCTGCAAGTAACAGCAGTCCAACATGGACCACTCGGACATGGAGCTGAAGAGATCAAGCAATAACCATGGCTAGGTCACTACCCCCACAGACCACACGTGTGTTGGGTTACCTTGTTAACCAGAAATGGGGAGTATGTGGGTGTGAAGAACCCCAATGCTGCCAGCGCCAGCACATTACACAGAGCTGTGTATGCAAGGGTTAAAATAAAACATTGTTCTAAATGAGCCATTATACCACATGCAAAACAGAAAATAGTGTGCTGTGTGTACAGTGTTGAATTGAAAGAACACACATTGGAGGATCACATGAGCACACATCAGAGGATCACGTGAGCAGATAAGAGGATCACATGAGCCTACCAGAGATCACATGAGCACACAGAGGATCTCATACTGATACATTTGCACACAACACTAAAGTTGTAAAAAAATACACATTTCACTTACCTATGCACAACATTGGAAAACTTCTGAGCAGCTGACACACTGCCCTCGATGACAGCCTCTTGATCGGGATATCTAGGCCGATCCATAATGTACGCCTACGTACATTGTGGGTGGGGCTTACCACTGCTTGAAATGAGGAGGTATAATGGTGCTAAGAGGAGCAGGGGGCAGGCTCCAATGACTACGAAGGGGAGCATAAACCCTCCTAGCTAAAATTATAAGAAATATGTAGATTAGGTGTTGAAGAATTCTCCTAAGCTCACCTCATACAGACCACTCCCAACAGGCAGACCAATGGCAAAACCCATCCCGCCAGAGACTTCTATCAACCCCTAATAAATTCACACCAGGTTGAGCATTAACAGTGCGGGAACTAAATCACAGTCTGCTGACCATCACAAGTCCAATATTCTTTGGGTACAGGACAGAAGCTAGGGCGTACGAGGCAGTGAAGAACATGGCTGAACCTGTCCCTTGGAACAGTCGAAGGACGATGCAGTAAGTGACAAACATTCCACCTTCTGCGCTTATCTTGCTGACTAACCTGCAGGACCGGTTGGTGAGAAATAAAAATGCATGTGACATGCATCTAAATATGGACACACCCCAACATTCCACACCCAGTGTTCCCATATCCCCACTGCCTAGTCTGTGGGGAGCCCGACTGATGGTTGTGATAATACAACCATCAGTAGACTACCTGCTGCCCATAAAGGTCACTCAACACACACATACAACATTCCCTTACCGTAAATGGACAGAAACCCAACATTTCCTTCTTACCCGAATAAGCTCAGGCTCACGCCTAATATCAGGGTGCTCACGAGCAGCATAAACTTTACTCCAATTAAAGACCCCTGGGAGAGAGTGGAGAACGGACACTTGAGCTCGGTATGCACATTCTGCAGCTGAATTAACTGACATAATACCCCAGGAAAGGGGAGAGCACGACCACACAGAAGGGTGATGCACTAATGATGATTCCTATAACGGTAGAAGACACGCCCTTTTGACCAGCCTAGAGGGTGCGGACACGCACGCATACATAGAGCTTGAAGTAACGCTTCCAGTGGATACGTGACTCACTTCAATAGGGAAAAAAGGAGCGAGAATGGAGAAGGCGCAGTTAAGGACGAAGTTTAAAAAGCAGCAAACGGCTAGGGCCAGGGCATTCTTGAGTCTCGAGGGTGGTTTTTTTAGCGTGAATACTTCGCTGCTTTGCAGAAGGGATTTCACTTCCGACTGCACCGTGTAGCCCTTTTCGTCCATCTACGGTAGCCCTATATGGTTAGATCGTCTCGCATCCCATATAAGTGGCCTGGGTACGAGGCTGTGGTTGCTCTGTAAAATTCTTTATTTTAATTGATTCCTTGCCCCTCCTCCCCCGGTCGGCGGACCGGTCATTAGTTTAATAGTACGCACTATCCAAAGCGGAGCCTTGTCAGTGTAGAATATTGTTATCAAGCACATTCTACAACATCCGAACACGCGACGAGCAGATTTGGCGCTGGCATATCCGGATATGCGATGGATGCATTGCACGCGGCTGCACGGTAAATTTCATAGTGGGCTCTCTTACACTATACTGAAACGTAACCAGACGAGCCAATGAGAACAAGACAATCCGCGGGCATGCAATTACCGCTAGGGCTCCGCTGCAAATGGACTATAAAAACGGAAACACAAAAGTGATCATAGCATTCCCCAATGTAACCACAGGACACATGAACATGTTTTCCACTCAATGCACATAATTACATAACACGACGAAAGGGAGACACAATCCATTAATGTTGTACCTACAGCGTGTGATCAACCCCGTAAAGGAAAAAAAAAAACCTCATGAATTGAAGGCAGAGGGGTAGAGGCAAATCAACAAATATCACAGCTGCTCATCTTCTGATTCGTCCTGTTGAGAACTGTCCTCTTCGCTTTCCAGGTCACTCCACACATCCTCACTCTCGTCCCACAACTACTGGTAATATCATCAACATGGAACTACCATGCTGATTGTAAAAACTGACCATGTCGTGAATAATCTTGTTTTGTTTGTCTAAAACATTCAAATCCTCCGCCTTTCTTCTCTTCTCTATTGAAAACAAACAGCAGGATAAATATATCTCCACTGATTCAGTTTGTCACCTGGATGCATAGCAAGATAACTCTCCACAATGCTGTTTAGGATGTGATGTTTACCAATCCGTTTAGCCCTTGTTCTGCACTGAAAGGCCAAAGACGTAACAAAATAATAATTACCACCATAGTTTACAACCCCCCCCTTCCTCCTTCTCTTGCCTCCCTTCTCCCCTATATCAGCAAAAGAACTCACAATGGGACAGAGGTCAGACTTGACCATCCAGAGGGAGTAACAACCCGAGCAGTATGAGTGCAAGCAAGGCTGCAAGCTGGTGCATGAGAAGACCATATAAGGGCATACCCCCACTTGTAGGAGGGCTGGGCTTCTCCCTTACCACACACAATCATGCATGATGTCCTACAACACAAGAGACAAACACTTCTTAACAGCCAGATAGACGTGTTAGCGTGCACAACTGATGTGTAGACAGAAGCAAACATGTACACACAAACACACATGTACACACATGTACACACACACACACACACACCTGGCATATACCACAAAGCAGAGATTCTTCCAAAAGGTCTGGGTATGGTTTAGTGCTACCACCTTCACTGTCCACAGACCCACCTCCCTCCAGGCGAGTACGCTTTGCATCAGGCAGTGCTCTGCTCTGAGCAAGCCATTAGTTGAGGGTATTGTGTGGGTGGGGGTGGGGTTAGGGTGTGTGCATGCTTCTCAACTTAAACGCAAAAACAACACATACCTCTAAAGCTCTTTTGTGGGGTCCATCAGTCTGGGCTATGCGAGAAGCACAAACCTTTTTGATTGCAAACTCGTAAGTCATAAGGGATGACAAAGAAACCCTACAGCCAAAACGGTATGGAGAGCAAGCTCCACCCACCCACCACTTCCTCTTAACCTTGTGGTCTTATCTTGGAGAATGCGGAGTATGAATTGTAGTTTCCTGTATGATTCTCTGCCCCTATCATCCATCCTGCTCCTGCTCAAGTGATTCAATGCCCTTACCAATGAAGGCACGTAATGCTGCAGCTCTTCAAGCTTGGCCAAGTAGGCTTCCTTCTCCACAGGACCAACCAACCTCTCTGTGGTGGGCGGGTAACTGTGTACTGGATACACCTGCAGGTGGTGTGTGTGTGTGGGATTGATGAAGGACTTTTGTGGCCACTACAAAAACATAGGGAATACGCAGGAATACATACATGAACAGCTACAGCTCTCGCACAAAATAGATGTTAGCTGTCAATTAGATAGGCAGCATACCATACCTGCGATGGTGCGAGGGGAAGATGATGGAGCGGCGGGATAGGGTGGACGTAGGGATTCACCCTTACATCAACCGGCTGTCCGAGGTATGGTAAATGCCCGTGCTGGAAACTCAAGATGTGCCCTGCGGGAATTTTTTTTTGGGGGGGGGGGGAGAAAAAAAAAAAAGGATTATGCAGTATCGTATGTCAGGACCCAGGCAACACAACTTCGAAGTCCGTCCGAAAGCCAACCGCAGCGCGGGCGCACATTTGTCGGAGTCTGGACCTCGTAACCCCTCATCCCTCCGTAAGGCACGTAACCGCTTTGCTGTGGTTGCACGTCTGCGTAGCCGGGCAGGCTTGGTGACTGAAGGCGAGTAACCACGCGAACGCCCAGAGGTGGCAGTAGTGGGGGGTGCATCAACTCCGCAGGCCTCCCGACAAACGAGTCGTAATGGATAACTGGATGGGACCATCCTAATTGGCCGGTGTCACGGGCGTCGTAATGGCCATCGCCTCCTTGATAGTGCGCTAAGAAGGTATAAAATAAACACAATAAATGCCCCTTCCCTCGAAGAAAATTGCGCAGTAAATGTAACACACTCACGTAAAGACGTTGGGCGAATTGCCATTTCAGCCTGAACTGTTTAATGAGCGGCCACCGGATATTAATAATATACATCAATCTCAATTATTATTCGCCCATACCTTTTTGGTGCTTCACTAATAGCATTGGAAAAGAACGGAGGGGGGGTAAGACCCATTGCTGTAGGATGTACCATTCGTCGGCTTGCAGCTAAAGTTGTTGGAAACAAAGTTATGAAGGAAATGGCATCCATTCTATCTCCACGTCAACTTGGGTATGGAGTCAGCAAAGGAGCAGAAGCTGCAGTTCATGCTGCAAGGCTATACATTAATAACCTTGGCTCTAACAAAGCAGTCCTGAAGTTGGACTTTATTAATGCATTTAACTCTATCCGCAGAGATAAAATGCTAAGTACAGTGAAACGTCTTGCTCCATCCATTTATCCATTTGTCCACTCAGCCTATTCCAGCTCCTCTTCACTCTTCTGGGGTGACAAGATCATTCCATCAGCTGAAGGTGTCCAACAGGGTGACCCACTTGGACCTCTACTTTTCTGTCTTACCCTTCATGATATGTGTTGCCTCCTGAAGTCTGAGCTCTGCCTCTTCTACTTAGATGATGGGTCTCTGGGTGGATTTTCAACTGATATCATACATGATGTTGAAGTGATTAAAAGAGAGGCAATAAAAGTTGGTTTAGAGCTCAATCCCAGTAAGTCTGAGGTAATAGGCACAGACTCCATTACAACTGAGACCATTCAGTCATCTCTTCCAGGTGTGCGTGTGGTGGATGTGGCACAGGCAACCTTACTGGGCTCACCTATAGGAGATATCACTTCCATATCTGCTACTATCACTGCAAAAACTGCTATGTTAAAATGTCTTGGAGAGAGACTGAAATACCTCCAAAGCCATGATGCATACCTCCTGTTGCGTCATTCTCTTGCTATCCCCAAACTCCTATACTGTCTTAGAACGTCTCCATGTTTTATTTCACCTTGCCTGCAGTTATATGATGAAGAGCTCAGGTCCATCATGAGTACCTGCTTTAATTTGCCTTTCACTAAAGGACACCCTGGGTGCACACAGGCATCCTTGCCAGTGAAGTTTGGTGGACTTGGTATTCGTAGTGCTGTGCAGCTTGCACCCTCTGCCTTTTTGGCTTCTGCTGCTGCCTCCTCAGACCTTGTCCTTCAGATCTTACCACCATGGCTGCAAGGATACCCCATCTGTTTTGTAGATGAAGCACTTACTTGCTGGTCAGAGGGTTGCCAAGAGGCACCTCCAGTTGGTACGGCAAAGTACAAGCAAAAGGCATGGGACTCCCCAAGGGTTCTAGCCACAGTCAGCACTCTTCTCTCTAAAAGCACAGACCCACTCTACAAAGCTCGCCTCCTGGCTGCATGCAACAAAGAATCCGGTCTATGGCTAAATAGTCTGCCTGTCACTTCATTGGGTCTTCGTATGGATAATTTGACCATAAGAATAGCAATTGGTCTTCGTTTGGGTTTGTCCTTGTGTAGACCCCACAGTTGTCACCATTGCGGTTTTGAAGTGACCCATTTAGCTGTTCATGGCCTTAGTTGCCGAAAAAGTGAGGGGCGCCACCATCGACATGCCTCCATCAATGATACAATCCACAGGGCCATGACTGCTGCTAAGATTCCATCTTGCTTGGAGCCTACTGGCCTTTTTCGTTCTGATGGGAAAAGACCTGATGGGATAACCATAGTGCCCTGGCAGTGTGGTAAGCTCCTTGTCTGGGATGTCACCTGCCCTGACACATATGCCCCGTCCTACTCAGCTTTTGCAGCTGCAGAGGCTGGGGCAGTGGCCAACCAAGCAGAGCACAAAAAATGTGTGAAGTATGCACACCTGGACCACAACCATATATTCACACCCATAGCAATTGAGACATCAGGAGTTTATGGGTCAGAGACCTTGAAATTTCTGAAGGAGCTTGGCCATCGCCTTAAACAGACATCAGGAGAGTGTAATGCCTACTCCTACTTGCTGCAAAGGCTATCAGTTGCAGTCCAACGTGGAAATGCCACTTCTGTTATGGGTTCTGTGGACCAGCATGCAGTGGAAGACTTTTTTCAGTAACTTTTTATTAGTATAGTTAATTGAGTGTATGATTTCTGTAATTACCAAAATATTAAAAGACAAAATATTAAAAAAAAAAAAAAAAAAAAATTATTATTTTAAAACCCCTTATATCAGCTGTTTCATCTATAACAGGAGTGTGCGTAATGTTTTAATTAGCAGCGTTCTCTCTGGTGTCACTTTTTTTGAACAAACTTCAGCACACAAAAGTGCTGCAACATCCCTTATAAACATACAGATCTGTAACAGAGTCGTTACATTCGATGTCCGCAGTGAGGTGTTTGAACAGGGGCTCGGTGGCATACAGCGTCATCTGACACCCATGGTGCTCCCCAGTGGTAACAGACCACACCCTGGGCACGAGGGACCCGCACAAAGCAAGTAGCCCCCTGAGTGCCGGTGAGTGTGGGGGCACGGGTAGACTGAACACAGGGGTCGTTTCGAACCCGCGGAAGTCCGCGTGGGCATATACGTCCAACGCCTCCCTGGTCAGTTGGGAGAGGAAAGGGAGGGGCAGGTTGAGGTAAGTCATGGCGCAGGCCACGAGCTCCAAGGAGGTGTGGAGCTTACACAGGTTGTAGCAGCTCTCCAGTACAGTGGACCCACCAAGCAGGAATGGGTCCAGGTGAACCTCAGTCACCAAGCCAGCACTCCTGAAGCAGTCGAGGTAGTCCCTAGACAGCTTCTCGATTCCAACCTGCACCAGGCAGTGGAGGACTTTCGCTTCGCTGAGCATGGCTTCCATCTTGGACCCAAGGGCTCTTATTTCGTCCGAGGTCGAGCAGAGGAGCGCCTGTCGGAAGAGGTTGGCAAGGGGAGAGGAACTGCCCTGGTGTAGCCAAGGGTGGACCTTGCGGAAGAGGACAGCTTTGAACACGGATGCCAGCACTTCCTGAAGGTCGCCGACGCTTTGAACGTCTTTGCAGAACAGCCACAGGTGTTCTACAAAGTCGAGGTTCTTCCTCATCTGGAAGTGGGCGTGGCCAGACTGCTGCGGTGACAGATTCTCCTTGGGTGGACCAAGTGGGGAGGCGGTCACTTCAAAAAACGCCTCCAGCTTAGACGCGAGGGGTGTCGCCTCCTCTAGCACCCCTTCCATCTCAGACCACTTGGTGTCCCCCGTGGCCACCAGGCAGAGGTTCAGCAAGGTCAGGACCTCCTCGTAGAGGCCCAGCACGCTTGATCCCATGTGGCCAGGCTTGGTCGCTATCTTGAGCACGGCGACGGAGGTCTCTGGCGGGGGGCTGAGGTGGTGTTCCACCTCCCCCCAGGCAAACTGGATCACGAGGTCACTTGCTGTCAGCTCACTGTCCGAGCTGATGACTTCGTACTCGCAATATGCTCTGCTGGAGGGCCTCTCGTGGGACTTGAGCTTCCAAGTTGAGGAAGGAAGTGGCTTCTTGGCGCCTGGAGGTCCAGAGGGCAGATGAACTACCCCTGCCTTTGATATCTCCAGGACTCTGAGGGAAGACGTGCTGTCTCCTTGTGAGCAACCTAGTACTACTCTATTACCACCATCCTGACAGAGGACCCAGATGTCTGGCAAAACCACGGACCACCTCTGACTGCCGACGTTGTACAACGAGCACAAGAAGCGGGCCTTCTCCATGGAAACCGGTAGTAGCCCGATATCACGTGCGTGCAAGGTATGCGATACACGTGTGTCGGATTTCTCGTTTTGGTGGAAGGGCTGGGAACACGTTAAAAATCCCAGCCTGTCGGGAAAGGACTGGCCTACAACCACCATGCTCGAGCGTGTCGAGAGGACGAATTCATCGAGATGGAAACACGCCGGCTGCTCCTCACAACGGCTGTCTTCTGTGAGGTCCTCCTGTCTGGTCCGTGGAGAGATTTGTGATATGATGACTACGGGCCTTTCTGGCGTCCCCGAAAACACGGTAAGCGGGCTTCGCGACCCTGATGGAAGTGTTACTGTGAGAAATTCGTCGAATAGTTGTTCACATACTGGCTCCCCTATGCTCACTTCATTGGACCAGTGACAAAGTATGTCGCAGAACTGCTTCGAAGACTGCGCTAGCTCCTGGAGCGCGGATCTGGCCCGCGCCTTTACCTGGTCATCGCATACTTCAGAAATCGTACATCCCGCCATGATCGTAACTGATGATCACGTGGATGCCGACCAATCAGGTAATGCCCTGTCAACTATCACAAAGAGTGTAAACCTAGAAAAGAGAGGAATGAAGCAGATTTAATATTAGACAATTTGAGGAACTAAATGAACGAAAAGACAGGGAGCAAGTTACCTTTGCCTGCCAGAGTGTGCCAAGATGGTTTGTTCCTGCTGGGACTCCAGCAGTTGATTAGTAAGACCCTGGGCCCGGGCTCTGGTGGCGGGCACACGCTTCTGTATCCACCTCCGACACCAGTGGAGAACAGATGCGAAGCGCCACAAGACGTGGCAAAGAATGCTTCCAGAAAGAGAAAGAAGTGCTCCAACAGTGGCTTATCCGATGCTGAGAAGAGGCAGAAAAGGTGTGGTGTACTCGTACGTACGTATGTATCGACCCCGTTGGCTAACGGACCGCTCACCCCACAGGATGGTTATGAATAGAGTGGCGGCCCAGAATGCCAGGGAGAAAAAACGTCAGTACGTGGAAGAATTGGAAAGAAAGCTTTCACACCTGGAAGCGCAGGTTAGCTTTTGTGACGCGTATGGGGCATTGGGGAGAGTCACCCCTAGGCCATGCGTATGGGGCATTGGGGAGAGTCACCCCTAGACCATGCTCTCCTACGCGGTGCTCATCTGTTATAAAAACCTTTACCTGTCATGTACATAGAATAGACGATTGGCTGACGAAAACCGACTACTGAAAGCAGAGACGATCCGTTTGGTATCAAGACAAGGGCATAAGTTAGAGGAAGGCACTGATCTGGTTTCCATGGATGCACTGGAGAACTCAAAAAGCTGTGGGTCTGCAGCACCTCAAGTTTCTCAGCAGAAGAAACAGGCTTCGCGAGTTCTCCTGTCTACATGGATGGTGGTCAGGTGGGTTTACTTTTGGTTGTGTTTCGCAAGGCCTCTTGAAACAATTGGTACATTTGCAGTTGCCTGGCTTGGTCTTCGGTGAGCAGTGGTTTGAAGCAGGGCAATCCCCAGATGACAACACTACCTCCTCAGATGATTCAGCGTACAGAGAACGGCTCTCATTTGAACCGGTGTCTGATCTTGATATTGAGAGCCTCCTTGAGGGAGGGGGCGTGCCTTCCCCATTTCAAGGATCCCCCGTGAACGACATCAGCATGGCTTCAGCTGTCAGTGGAGGAGACACACCACCACACCATTATCACAATGCCCAGCCCTCCTCCCCATCCCTCTCTGACAGCTGTTCTCCGCCTCCCTGTAATTCTGAGTTTGACTTCACAACATTTGACCTGGAGTCAATCCTAGCGCTGTGATGATGTGGTCTGTTTTTAGTCCAGCACTTGCCGTTGTGCCCCCCCCCCCCTCCCCCACACACACAGCAGATGTCATGATGTCCATTCTTGTATGTTTTCAATAATTTATCAGTCACGCATGTTATAGAAACACATAGTGATGTGTGGGGAGGTGTAGAGAGGCATTTCCAGCCTTAGCTTGTTGCCCCCACATCTGATCCTGCGGTACCCGACTGTTGGACCTTCTTTTTCTTTCCTTTCACAATATTAGTGGGCAGTTTGAAGTGTGTCCTTTATTTTGGGGGAAGCACAAACTAAACACAAGTGACTAGGAACTTGAGTGAACTCACTGGCATAACATACAAATTGGATTGAACTGACAGAAAACTACATTTCACAGGGTCAAAAGTTACACATACGACTCAAATATTAAATGTGACCTCACCAGAAAGACAAACTGAACAGACATATGCGACATTAACCAGCCTCTGGTGACAGAGACAGGCAGCACGGTAGTCCACTTGGATCATGGGAGGGAGGGAGAGGAACTGACGGCTGCTTGAATCGGGAAGAAACGTCCACTGCAAGGAAAGGAACAGGTCAACCTGCCATGTTCCTTTTGCCCTAAAACTGCTACCCACCAGCATAAATTGTACCAGTCCTGCTGGCTCTGGTACTCTGATGTAGATGCCTCCTGTTATATCGGACGCCTGATGGGTTGAGGTTAAGTGATGAGGCGGGGGGGGGGGGGAGGTTAGAAGAATGATCTCTGAGCAAGGCTGACCTGCTGCAAATAGCCAGAGTCTTCAAAGAGGACACATGAGTCTATGGGGATACTCTGGAAGGGAAGCGACACAAACAGCAGTGACGAGAGTAACACCCTCCTCATATAATGATGACCACTCCCACTTCCAACATGCTTATCATTTACACTTAGCTATACAGGACAATGACATCATTATGATATACTGAGCATACAACAAACTATGAATTGGTGTTGTTAAAAATCCAATCACCAGTTTAATAATTAAGATAATTAAGATACCCCATTTTGAATATCTGGGTCACTAAATCATACTATTAATCCTATGCCTGCATGTCTAGTGACTATCACATGACCCGCTCACGTGTTTCTCTGCTGCAAAGATGCAATTCATCATTGATACATACTGGGTGGCCATGTCAGAAGATGTCCTTATGATCTGACCAAAAAAAAAAAGACCTGTCAACTTCATGTGTGTGTGTGTGCGCGCGTGAGAAAATCAATAACCCTTCTCCACCTACCCCCATAACATGCATATTCATCCGATTAACACCCTATGCAACATACCAGGATCCTTCCTTTCAACTGCTGACCTGTTGGGAGCTCTCTCCTACACCTGTGTATGTCTGGTTAGTAAATTAAAGTTAAGGACAGTTGGCCCCACTACATATACTTCCATATTAGGGATACAACACAATGACTACTTCCATATAAGGGATACAACACAATGACTTGCTGAGTGCTCCTGACAACAGGGATGACTTGGCTAGTTCGTAATGAGACTGGACTGAAAGATGTGCACATGAAGGATATTATGTGGGTCATATTAAGCTTAAAAGGTATGTCTTGTTTGGTATGAATGAGAAAATAAGAAAAAGGAGGACCCTTGTGAGCTTGGCTTGTTGTGATCGCTTCCCTCCCTCGAGCTAACAGAAGATGACTTACCTGCAGCTAGAGAACGCTAATGTTTGTGTTTAGACCATCCGCTAGCATACACCTCTAGATAGGCTGCATAGTTGGTTGTCTGTTCGATTGGAAGCATTTCTAAAGCTTATGACATACACCCACAAGGGCTCCTTTTTCTTATTTTCTCATTCATAACTAACGACATACCTTTTAAGCGTAGAACTTCTGTTAATTTGGCACACATCGTGTAAATCCCCCCCTCCCCCTGGACAAAATGTTAGGTGCTACAGTAAGTAGAGGTGTTTAAAGCCCTCCAGACGATGTGTTTGACCTGTATAGCCCGTTTAAAAAAACCAGTTCTAATATGGCAGCTTACCTTATACCACAATAGATTAATGACTTTGATAATATATTTATAGCTAGTTGCTGCAAACACCCACACTCAATCTTTTTGGTCTACCAATGTTAGAACAATATTAATCACTTATTAAACCTGCAGGTTAAATACTCAACTCCCACCAAGGAATCCACCACAAGGTGGCCCCATAGGTGATGTTGTATGGGGAGCACACCACAAGGTGGCCCCATAGGTGATGTTGTATGGGGAGCACACCATAAGGTGATGTTGTATGGGGAGCACACCACAAGGTGGCCCCACAGGTGATGTTGTATGGGGAGCATACCATATAACTGCTGTGCAGCACTGATGGCAAGGCCCAGGAGGTGAACACGCCCACTAACCACGCCCACCAAAGCTTATGATGACACATTATTTTGACATGGCAAAGGCTATTGGATGCAGTCTAGTGGAAGAGGGGTATTACGCACAGATGTTTTTGGGCAGCAGCCTCTATCTGAACAAGGGCCACCTCTACTGATGGGCCACCTGTACTGATGGGCCACCTGTACTGATGGCCACCTGTACTGATGGGCCACCTGTACTGATGGGCCACCTGTACTGATGGCCACCTGTACTGATGGGCCACCTGTACTGATGGCCACCTGTACTGATGGGCCACCTGTACTGATGGCCACCTGTACTGATGGGCCACCTGTACTGATGGGCCACCTGTACTGATGGGCCACCTGTACTGATGGCCACCTGTACTGATGGGCCACCTGTACTGATGGGCCACCTGTACTGATGGGCCACCTGTACTGATGGGCCACCTGTACTGATGGGCCACCTGTACTGATGGGCCACCTGTACTGATGGGCCACCTGTACTGATGGGCCACCTGTACTGATGGCCACCTGTACTGATGGCCACCTGTACTGATGGGCCACCTGTACTGATGGGCCACCTGTACTGATGGGCCACCTGTACTGATGGGCCACCTGTACTGATGGCCACCTGTACTGATGGGCCACCTGTACTGATGGGCCACCTGTACTGATGGGCCACCTGTACTGATGGGCCACCTGTACTGATGGGCCACCTGTACTGATGGCCACCTGTACTGATGGCCACCTGTACTGATGGCCACCTGTACTGATGGCCACCTGTACTGATGGGCCACCTGTACTGATGGGCCACCTGTACTGATGGCCACCTGTACTGATGGCCACCTGTACTGATGGGCCACCTGTACTGATGGCCACCTGTACTGATGGCCACCTGTACTGATGGGCCACCTGTACTGATGGGCCACCTGTACTGATGGCCACCTGTACTGATGGGCCACCTGTACTGATGGCCACCTGTACTGATGGCCACCTGTACTGATGGCCACCTGTACTGATGGCCACCTGTACTGATGGGCCACCTGTACTGATGGGCCACCTGTACTGATGGGCCACCTGTACTGATGGCCACCTGTACTGATGGCCACCTGTACTGATGGCCACCTGTACTGATGGCCACCTGTACTGATGGGCCACCTGTACTGATGGCCACCTGTACTGATGGCCACCTGTACTGATGGCCACCTGTACTGATGGGCCACCTGTACTGATGGCCACCTGTACTGATGGCCACCTGTACTGATGGGCCACCTGTACTGATGGGCCACCTGTACTGATGGGCCACCTGTACTGATGGCCACCTGTACTGATGGCCACCTGTACTGATGGGCCACCTGTACTGATGGGCCACCTGTGGGTTATGCATGGGCTGGCATGTATTTTGTCTTCAGAACACCAAACCTGCCAGAAGCCTGTGGTGGGGGGGGTGGGGGAGCACATAAGGACCGTGTGCAGGTAAGTAGGTGGAGCTTGCTCGATCCATTTCTTGGTACAACCACAAGAGTGGCACCACAGCAAATAAAACATACACACTTGCTTTTCAGCTGAATGATTGGTGTCAATAATTAATCCTGACTGATAAGTACAAGCCACCTGATTACAATGGGAATGGCAATGCTCAAAGTGCCACCACAATAAATTAGTGGCAGATAACACATTCAATCCATACTGATGCTTGTGAATACTGGTTATTAACACTGACTGGTTAGTGCTTATTAATACTGACTGGCTATGACAATTAGTATTGACTGTTAAGTGGATGATTAGAAATGGCTGGTTAGCCGATGATTAATATTGATAGTAGCTCCACCCCTATCTCACTGGATACTTGGCTCATAGCATCCCTGATTCCCTCGGATACAGCAGTATTCATAACAGCAAGTGGTTCATATTTTCCCGTCTTTAATAGCTCACTGTCCTGAGGTATCTCGTGTTGACCAGGCAGTGGGTACACCATGGTACTGAACAGAAAAAGAGGGGGGTGGAGAAAGAGAGTGAGAGAGAGAGGGAGGGAGAAAGAGTTACATTTATTACTAAATAATCTCCTGGGGTCTAGATGTTCTTATCACATGGCGTCTAGGTATCCTTATCACCTCCCCTGAGGTCTAGGTGTACTTGTAACCTCTCCTGGGGTCTAGGTGTACTTATCACCTCCCATGGGGTCTAGGTGTACTTATAACCCCCATGGGGTCTAGCTGTCCTTATTAAAGGGAGTGTCAAGAGTTTTAACCAATTGCAATTCGTGAGAACTGTGGCTGTGAGTAAAATCAGTAATCAGCGACCTTCATAGAATATCACAGGATCACACCCTAACCCACTGAGGACCTGAGTCCCACCACACTTCACTGAGGACCTGGGTCCCCCCATAACCCCCTGAGGATCTGGGTCCCCCCATAACCCACGGAGGATCTGGGTCCCCCCATAACCCACTGAGGACCTGAGGCCCGTACTTCACTGAGGACCTGGGTCATCCCATAACCCCCTGAGGATCTGGGTCCCCCCATAACCCACTGAGGATCTGAGGCCCGTACTTCACTGAGGACCTGGGTCTCCCCATAACCCACTGAGGACCTGGGTCTCCTCATAACCCACTGAGGACCTGAGTCCCCCCATAACCCACTGAGGACCTGGTCCCCCCATGACCCACTGAGGACCTGGGTCCCTCATAACCCACTGAGGACCTGAGTCCCCCCATAACCCACTGAGGACCTGGTCCCCCCATGACCCACTGAGGACCTGGGTCCCCCCATAACCCACTGAGGACCTGGGTCTCCTCATAACCCACTGAGGACCTGGGTCTCCCAACCACCATCTTTTAGTACATAAACTGTTCAACTCAACATTCCAAGTACCATTCTGGGCTACATTTTAATGGCTATGAAAACATCTAAGTACAAAGTATACACACCTGAGACGCTCAAGACCAAATATGGGCATATTAAATTACATTGAAGACCACAAAACCACATAATGAGAACATATGCATCCTAAAAACTAGCACCAAATAGTTCATACACCAAGCAATCAGAAGGTATTTTACAAACACGTTGCCACATATGTAACTCCTCTTTACATAACAGCAGCAATTTACTATTGTCTCCATATCCACCTTCTTATCTCCAATATAAATAGGTACCCCGACACTCAAGGGTTTCATCATGGGGGGAGGAGAAGGGGAGCTGCCCCCCCCCCCCCCCCCCCTAGTATTACATGGCCCTCAGAATTGCCTTAGCATTTATTGCCCCTCAAATTTTAACTTCCCACCCCCCCCTCCCCCTTTGAGGTTTTTTCAACCATGCAGTGATTTCAAATGTCACGTGACAAGCTGCAGGGATGCATTAATGTTTAGTAGATCCAATGCAATGAAGAGCATTACCTGCAAACATCACAACAGGACATTTCTAATGCACCATATCTGAATTTTTTAATAACACGACTTCAACGTGTATTAAGAACACAATAATATTGGGAACGAGACTGTTAGAACCTCTGGTAGATGTGTAACCCCCCCCCCCCCCCCCCGCTCTGCCCTGCCCCGTTTCCCTTAAAATAATACGATTACACACTACGTAAAAGTACGTACTATACTATACAACATCACAATTTTCACACTTCGGACACGAACATACCTTCCTGCCTGATGACAGAGACACACGGCAACGGAATTATGAAGACTCAGGAGAAGATATGCATTGAGGAACGTTAGCGAGTCGTCCAAGCACTTAGTGAGAGAGAGCTGTGTGTGTGTGTGTGTGTGTGCGTACACGTGAGTGAATTGTATGTGTGTGTAGTTGTGAGGATGGCCACCAAACGTCAAATACCGCCTCGATGCAACCCCTCAAAGATCTACTAACACACTGATTTGGGTCTCCAGACGCAGAGCTTTGTAAAAACCGATCGGAAGCATCTACAACCAGGACCAGTAAGTGCTTCAGTGTGCTATCCATAGAGGCAATTCCATCACTTCGTTCCAATATTTCCTTCCACGTGGAACGACTGCATTACGTAATAATGGCTAAAAAGAAAAGGGCGAGGCTGCTTACGACGCGCATGCGCTCTATCTATTTACTCCTACGCCCTTCTTATAGCAGGGCTGTGTTGCAATTCTGAGAGCAAGTAAGTGCCTTTTTCCAGTTTGGTAGGTGAGCAGGTGGGGCATGGGGCACGGCGACGCACGTTCGTTTTATTAGCTGGTCACTGTCGGTAGAACTGTAGAGCGCGAGAGTGCGAGATTGAAGCCTTTGTGCAGAAGCGACCGCGTACCGTTTGGGCACGCACCGTTAATTCCGATAATTGCATTACTTGCTGTTCATTCCCCCCCTCCCTCCCTCCCTCCCTCCTTCCCTCCTCTAAAGCCATGTCAGCTAGAAACGCCAGCACCGCCTCTTCATCGGCGGTTCCTTCGAACAGCATCTTCCGTATTCCTCCGTACTACTACCTCCATGTCCTGGACCAAAACTCCAACGTCACCCGGGTGGAAGTGGGTCCAATGACCTTCATCCGGCAGGATAACGAGAAGGTTATACTCGGCCCGGAGAAGATGATCGTGGTGCCCCCGAGGCACTACTGTATTATCGAGAACCCCGTGGTCAGGGACAAGGCGGGGAAGCCTGCAATGGACAAACACGGGCAGGCCAGGCTGCGTCACGCCGACCAGGAGATCCGCCTCACGCAGGACCCGTTCCCGCTCTACCCCGGGGAGGTCCTGAAGCAAGTGGTGACCCAGCTGAAGGTCGTGCAGGCCAACACCGCACTGCGACTGAGAGCGGTCCTCGACTTCGATGACGATACGGGCAAGAAGGTAGCGGGTGACGAGTGGCTGTTTGAAGGGCCAGGTAAGCCGTAAGAATGTACATATAATGTGGGCGGGTCCAGGTCACTGTATATTCACCATAGGTGATGAATAAAGCAAAGTTTGTTTTTTTCGTATATGGTGAATGTACGTGATTGTCCTCACGTACATTGAATTGAAAGTCTGTGTTTTCCATGGTAGGTCTGCTTGCACTCCATATATGGTGAATGGCAGGTCTGCTGTGCTCTCCATATATGGTGAATGGCAGGTCTGCTGTGCTCTCCGTATATGGTGAATGGCATGTATTTAGCCTTTGTGCATTCCGCCATATATGGAGTGCACAGCAGATCCATATAAGGGTGCTTTCCATATATGGTGAATGGCATGTCTACATATGGCAGGTGTACTTGAGTGTGCTGCAGTTTTAACCCTCCTACTTGCATGTGCACACACAGGAACATACATTCCAAAGAAAGAGGTTGTTGTCGAGGAGACGATACGTGCTACTGTGATCAAGCCCAACCAGGCTATCAAATTGAGGGCACGCAAGGAGACAACGGTTTGTGTGTGTGTGTGTGTGTGTGTGTGTGTGTGTGTGTGTGTGTGTGTGTGTGTGTGTGTGTGTGTGTGTGCGTGTGCGTGCGTGTTTGTGTACTTGTATATATCATAAGCTAGTCATTCTGTCATTCCCCTCTCCCCCCCCAATGATCAGGATCGTGATGGCAACCAGCGTGTGACAGGTGAGGAGTGGTTGGTGAAGAAGGTTGGTGCCTACCTCCCAGGAGCATACGAGGAGGTTGTTGACACTGTGGATGCCTACGTGCTAACTGACAAGGTGAGCAAAAAAGGTTGACACATCAGAATGGGGGAGGAGGTGGGGGAGGGTGTGAGTTGGTGTGGCACAATGTAAACAATGTGTGACTAGTTTTTTTTCCCTCCAATCAGGTTGCACTGCACCTGAGGGCAACACGCACATTCACGGACAAGAATGGTGTGACACGCAGGACTGGGGAGGAGTGGTTGGTAAAAATGGAGGACACAGAAACACACATCCCAGATGTGTACGAAGAGGTATGTATGTAAGGGGAAGGTTTTGGGGGGGGGGGGGGGGGGGGGGGGTGTAAAGACACATCTTTCAATCCTCTCCCTGGTCACGTATTGCAGGTTGTGGGCGTAGTTAAGATCACCACACTCACCAACAGACAGTACTGTGTGATCCTGGACCCTGCTGGTCCTGATGGCAAGCCACAGCTTGGGCAGAAGAAGCTGGTGAAGGGAGAGAAGTCTTTCTTCCTCCTGCCAGGGGAGAGCCTCGAGAAGGGCATCCAGAACGTCTATGTCCTTGGTGAGGACGAAGGGCTGATCCTCAAGGCCAGCGAGGGCTACAAGGATACTGATGCGGTAGGTTGGACTTTGGCAGGAGGGGGGGAGGGGCCGCATGTTCAGCTTGTCATCTTGCATCCCACAGAACGTTGACAGGATGCCAGGAGACAGGTGGATGATACGAGGACCAATTGAGTACGTACCCCCTGTGGAAGTGGAGGTGGTCACACGTCGCAAGGCGATGCCATTGGACGAAAACGAGGGTATCTACGTCAGGGACGTGAAGACAGGAAAGGTGCACACATGCTCCCATTTGACGTGTGTGGTATGTTGCTTTAACTTTTGAAAACTCAAATCAGGTGCGTGCCATCTGTGGAGCGACCTACATGCTCACACAAGATGAGGAGCTCTTCTCAAAGGAGCTACCGCCAGCTGTGGAGGAGCTCCTAGCTGAGGCAAAGGACCCTCTTGCCGATCGCAGCGACAGATGTAAGTTGCCTTAAGCGGCTTTTCTCCCCCCCCCCCCCCCCCCCCTTTTATTTAATTTGCCCCCCCCCCCCCCCCCCTTTTATTTAATTTGCCCCCCCCCCCCCCCCCCCCCCCCCCCCAACCCTTCGCAGCTCGACCAGCAGCAGGTGGAGCCAAGAGGGACAAGACAAAGCTGGTCACCTTCAGAGTCCCGCACAACGCGGCTGTCCAGATATATGATTACAAGCAGAAGAAGGCCCGAGTGGTGTTTGGTCCAGAGCTGGTGATGTTGGACCCCGATGAGCAGTTCACCCAGCTGAGCCTGTCTGGAGGCAAGCCCAAGAAGCCTAACGTGATCAAGTCCCTCTGCCTCCTGCTGGGCCCAGACTTCTGCACTGACATCATCACCATAGAAACCTCGGACCACGCCAGGTTGCAACTGCAGCTCTCGTACAACTGGTGAGAGGGGCAAGTGCATGACCCTTACACACACACACACACACACACACACACACACACACACACACACACACACACACACACACACACACACACACACACACACACACACACACACACTAGTAGTGGTAACCCTTTAACCACACCCTTACAACACACTTGCACACTCATTCCGCGTACAGGCATTTTGAGGTGAACAGAGATGACGACAAGGAGGCCTCAAAGATCTTTTCTGTCCCCGACTTTGTCGGTGACGCATGCAAGGCCATTGCCTCGCGCATTCGTGGGGCAGTTGCAGGTGTTCAGTTTGACGATTTCCACAAGGTAACATGCTACCAGCGTACCCTGCACTGTTGATGTGACCCCTCACTACCCTCTCTACCCTCTAAATCACCTACTCAATGCTTTCAAACAGAACTCAGCTAAGATAATCCGTGCTTCAGTGTTTGGGCTTGATGACAAGGGAAAGGTCAAAGGTCGATTCTTCTTCCCTGCTAACAACCTGGTTGTGACCAGCATTGATATCCAGTCAGTCGAGCCAGTGGACCAGCGCACCAGGGATGCCCTACAGAAGTCTGTGCAGCTGGCCATTGAAATCACCACCAACTCACAGGAGGCCGCTGCAAGGTGTGTGTGTGTGTGTGTGTGTGTGTGGGAGAGAGAGGGAGGGGTGATTAGGTGCTGATGTAGCTAGGTGTTGTTGCCCTTGTTAAGCACGTGCACTTGAATGCTGGTATGAACATAGTGGTATTGGTGTGTGTGGGGGGGGGGGGTTGTGGTGTAGTATTGTGGGGTGATGTAGTCATGGGGGGGGGGGGTGTTGTTATTACTGAGGTGTGTGAAGGGGAGGAGGGTGACATGGGTGTGACCGTCACGTGACCACCGGCAGGCACGAGGCTGAGAGACTAGAGCAGAAGGCAAAGGGCTCTCTCGAGAGGCAGAAGATCATGGACGAAGCAGAGGCCGAGAAGAGTCGCAAAGACCTCCTGGAGCTCCAGGCAAGCAGCTCTGCCGTGGAGTCCACAGGTCAGGCCAAGGCTGAGGCACAGTCCAGAGCTGAGGCAGCCAAGATCGAAGGAGAGGCAGCAGTGGAGCAGGCCAGGCTTAAGGCTCAGGCTGCAAAGATTGAAGCTGTGAGTTTCCCCCCCCCCCCTCCCAGTTGAGGCTTTGGGGGCTGATCCCTTGATATACTACACAGCCACCTGATGTCCCTTGCTGCATCCTTCACCTCTCTGTTAACACCCTTCCTCCCTACCTTCCTACCTCCAGGAATCTGAGCTTCAGAGGCTGACTTCGGCCCGTACAGCTGAGCTCAAGTACCTTGGAGAGCAGAACGATCTTGAGATCACCAAGGCCAAGGAACTGGCCGGCATTGAGACCAACAAATTTAAAAATATGGTGGACTCCATTGGAGCAGACACCATTGCTGCTATTGCCACTGCTGGTCCAGACATGCAGGTGTGTGTGTGTGTGTGTGTGTGTGTGTGTGTGTGTGTGTGTGTGTGTGTGTGTGTGTGTGTGTGTGTGTGTGTGTGTGTGTGTGTGTGTGTGTGTGTGTGTGTGTGTGTGTGTGTGTGTGTGTGTGTGTGTGTGTGTGTGTGTGTCTGTGTGTGTCTGTTTCCACACGTTTTCATGTTCATTTCATTTCTATATTTCCTCTACCCTCCAGGTGAAGCTTCTGGAGTCACTAGGCTTGCAGTCTACCCTCATCACTGATGGTAACAGTCCAATCAATCTCTTCAACACTGCACATGGGCTGTTGGGAGCCATTGAGTCTGGCAAGGCACTCTCCACTGATGAGGAGTAACTGTTATGACTGGCGGCCATTTAGGATCAGTAGTTACTAGCGCTTTATTTTTAGATTGGACTATCAAACCTTTTTTTTTTAGCGCCATCTTTCGAAGCTATTTTTTTGTGCAGTAAATTTATTTTTGTTCAATATTGGGAGGAGGGGCACCATTGGTCTGGGTACTCCTTAACCGGGGGGAGGGTTGCACGCTATGGCCTGCCTTCGGCTTGTTGGAAGATACACCAGGGCGTACGGGGGAGTTTTTCCGACTCGGCTGTTCGAAAAACGGGACCACAGCACTTCCACCCCGCTCCAGCGGGGTAGGCCTAAGGCTGTTATCTTGGACGTGGGCGGTGTGGTAGTGCCTTCTCCCTTCCCTCTGTTCGAGCGCTTTGAACTACACAACGGCCTCCCGCTCGGCACAGTGGTCGACACCATCAAGCATGCGGGAAAAGCCGGAGCGTTCGCTAGAATGGAGCGCGGGGAGCTGAGTGTGGAAGACTTCTGCGCACCTTTCGCCAAGGAGGTCGCGTCACGCTCAGGTGTCGCCCTCACCGAGGGTCAGGTGATGCAGCTGATGCTGGAGCTGGGTCGAAAGCGTATCCCGCCTATTCCAGAGGTAGTGACGGTGCTTCGCAACCTTAAAAGGAAGGGGTTAAAGACTGCCCTTCTTACCAACAACTTTCGGTGGGCGGACGGGAGTACCGTTCTTCCTGATGGTGACTTGGATAAGGCCGTGGATGTGGTGAGGAGAGTCTGCTGTTAAGGGGAGCGATTTAGTGCATGAGAGGGCGGAAGGTGAGAGGTGAGATGCTGTGCAGTTAGGACTCAGGAGGAACCATACATAATATAGCCTCTAATGTACCATCTACATCCTCCCTCCCTCCCCTCCTCCCTACCTCCCTCCCCTCCTCCCTACCTCCCTCCCCTCCTCCCCTCCTCCTACCTCCCTCCCCTCCTCCCCTCCTCCCTACCTCCCTCCCCTCCTCCCTACCTCCCTCCTCCCTACCTCCCTCCCCTCCTCCCTACCTCCCTTCCCCCTCCCCTCCTCCCTCCCCTCCTCCCTCCCCTCCTCCCTCCCCTCCTCCCTTCCTCCCCTCCACCTCCTCCCCTCCTCCCTCCCTCCTCCCTCCCCTCCTCCCTCCTTCTCTCCCTCCCCTCCCCTCCTTCCTCCCTCCCTCCTCCCTCTCCCTCCCTCCCTCCCTCTCCTCCCTTCCTACCCTCCCTTATCCCCCTCTCTCTCTCCCCCACCCCCTCCCTCCTGCCTCCTAGGTTGTACAATCTGCACTCGAAGGGGTAAAAAAACCCGATGAAGCCATCTATCAACGTACCCTTGACCGCCTTGGTGTGTGTGCAGGAGATGCTGTGTTCCTTGATGATATCGGCTCAAATGTGAAGAAGGCATTGGAGATGGGTATGCAGACAATCAAGGTAAGGTGGCATGGGGACCAGGGTGGGCCAGGAAGTGATGTCATCAGTATGGGTGGTGCCAGGAAGTGATGGGGATGGGATAAAGTACAGGTGAAGGTCGGAAGGGGGGGAGGTGGGGGGGGGGGGGGGGGGGAGGAGGCAAATAATTAAAATGGTGACCAAAAAAATGTATTGCTTATGCTATTTAGGAGAAATTAGATATCCATGGCAGCCTCAAAAGCTTCTCAGAACCTTCTAGCATTGCCCCTGCTTCTGATCCCCCTAGGTGACAGACATCTTGGAAGCTCTCCAAGCGCTAGAGCACCTGTTGGATGATCCAGTTAATGGTAAGTGATACAGAGGTGTGGGATGTATGGTATCAGGGGGTGTGTCCACACACACCACCATAGCTTTAGGATATATCATATATCAGGGGGGCATCCACACACACACACACACACACACACACACACACACACACACACACACACACACACACACACACACACACACACACACAGGTGAGGTGCCTGGTACTACAGAAGTGTCCTCCAAGCTGCAGTTCCCGGTGGAGCCCTTAGTGAGGTATCTGCAGGAGAAGCATGGTCTAAGACAAGAAGGTGGGCTTGATATGGAAGAATGCTGCACTTTAATTAGAACTACGATCATCTGGTGCAGGGCCGCCAATAATTAGGCAATTTAAACATGGCCAGTCCAACCCAACTTACTATGTGTGTTATGGAGGAGCCCATATGGTGTTGAGGAAGAAACCTGTGAGCGGGTAACGAGTGTATGCACACGATGTGACCATTTCTATGTGGCTACATGTGTGTGTGTTTATATGAGCTTGAGTCACACACACACACACACACACACACACACACACACACACACATGTGCACACACACACACACACACACACACACACACACACACACACACACATACACACGTACATACACACACACACATATACTTTAGCCTGGAAAACTTCTGCCATCAGCACATGCCATAGAGAGAGAGTACAGGTAATCCTGTGAGAGGAAGGGTTGGGGTGTGTGTGTGTGTGTGTGTGTGTGTGTGTGTGTGTGTGTGTGTGTGACTGTCCTCTAACTGTCTTCAGGGTAATGAAGGCAGTCCAAGGATCAGGTGTCCCCCCCATACCTCCACTCCTCTCCTTTTGTGAGGATGAGCAGTAAGCTGCGTGTGCATCGCCTTCAGACCACGCCCACACCTCCTCCCCATGCCCCACCCAGTGTCATCGGTACGCCTTTCTATCTGATGACGTACGTTCCCGGTAAGGTGTACAAAGACCCAGCATTGCCCGGGATGGAGCCTAGCACGAGGAAGGTAGATTATCCAGTGTTGTGTCATGGTCATCTAGTGCCTTGTAAGGCTTAGGAAGTAGTGGGTGGGAGGGTTTCTTTGTCGTACACACACTACTTGTGTTTCATCAGCTCTCATAATGGCCCATTCCTTACTACCCCTCCCCCCCTCTTCGATACCTCTATGGTATCCTTGTTCACTATCCTCTCTGCATCCCTCATCACACTCTCCCTTCACACGTCATATCCTAACCACACCCACCCTCTTCCCACACTTCCCTCCTCTCACACCCACACCCCTCCCACGCCCAGTCTATCTATTCCGAAATGTGTCGTGTTCTGGCAGGCATTCACACCATTGACGTGCAGAAGGTGGGGCTTAGTGACTTTGGAAAATATGGTAAATGTCCCTCACCCCATTGAATATGCACCCCACCCCCACCTACCACACCCTTCCCACACCCACCACATCCCTCCCACATCCACCACACCCCTCCCACACCCACCATACCCTCCCACACCCACCACACCCCTCCCACACCCACCACACCCCTTCCACGCCCTTTCCACACCCACCACACCCCTCCCACACCCACCCACACCCACGATGAACTCTTCTCTTCCCCCTGTGGGTCCTGACAGGCAGCTATGTGGCGAGGCAGGTGGCCCGTTGGTCAGGCCAATACAGCTCCAGCAAGACCAGAGACATTCCTGCCATGGATAAGTTGATGGAGTGGTTGCCGAGCAACGCTCCAACCAATGACAAGACGACCATTGTCCATGGTGACTTCAGGTCTGTTGGAGCCATATTATAGAGCTGGTATTAGATATACATACTCATATGTCCAGACACATGGATACCAAATATGTATTTGATGTCATTTTGAAGTCATTTCATACACATTCACACACATGATCCTTCACACCTCTTCTCATCTCCTCACTTCATCCTCACCTCACCTCACTTCTTCATCACCCCACCTCCTCACTTCATCCTCACCTCACCTCACCTCACTTTTTCGTCACCTCACCTCTCCTCACTTTTTCGTCACCTCACCTCACTTTTTCGTCACCTCACCTCACTTTTTCGTCACCTCACCTCACTTTTTCGTCACCTCACCTCCTCACTTCCTCATCACCTCACCTCCTCACTTCCTCATCACCTCACCTCCTCACTTCCTCATCACCTCACCTCCTCACTTCCTCATCACCTCACCTCCTCACTTCCTCATCACCTCACCTCACTTCCTCATCACCTCACCTCCTCACTTCCTCATCACCTCACCTCCTCACTTCCTCATCACCTCACCTCCTCACTTCCTCATCACCTCACCTCCTCACTTCCTCATCACCTCACCTCACTTCCTCATCACATCACCTCCTCACTTCCTCATCACCTCACCTCACTTTCTCATCACCTCACCTCCTCACTTCCTCATCACCTCACCTCCTCACTTCCTCATCACCTCACCTCCTCACTTCCTCATCACCTCACCTCCTCACTTCCTCATCACCTCACCTCCTCACTTCCTCATCACCTCACCTCCTCACTTCCTCATCACCTCACCTCCTCACTTCCTCATCACCTCACCTCCTCACTTCCTCATCACCTCACCTCCTCACTTCCTCATCACCTCACTTCATCCTCACCTCCTCCTCCCCAGGCTGGACAACCTCATCTTCTCATCATACATGCCTCGTGCCGTAGCCACACTGGACTGGGAACTATCCACACTGGGAGACCCCCTTACTGACTTGGTACAATGTTGTATGGTTTACCACCTGGACCCCCACCATCCTGCCTTGAAGGGCACGTTAGCTCCCCTCCCCCTGTATTATGCAAACGTCATCTGCCTCTTCCCCAGGCCTGGCAGGACTAGACCTCAAATCCCTTGGTATTCCTACGGAGGACGAGGTGTTGTCCCAATACTGCACCCTCACCAACACCTCCCATGTGGGGAACTGGGACTTCTATCGCGCGTTTGCATTCTTTCGTGTTGCGGCCATACTGCAGGGTGTGTACAAGAGAGCATTGCAAAGTGAGTCCCCCTCCTCCTCCTCCTCTCCTCCTCCTCCCTTTCCCTCCTCCCATTCTCCTCCTCCCCTTCCCCTCCTCCTCCCCTTCCCCTCCTCCTCCCCTTCCCCTCCTCCTCCCCTTCCTCTCCTCCTCCCTTCCCCTCCTCCTCCCCTTCCCCTCCTCCTCCCCTTCCCCTCCTCCTCCCCTTCTCCTCCTCCCCTTCCCCTCCTCCTCCCCTTCCCCTCCTCCTCCCCTTCCCCTCCTCCTCCCCTTCCCCTCCTCCCCTTCCCCTCCTCCTCCTCCCCTCCCCCTCCTCCCCCTTCCCTCCCTGGCCGGGCAGCTTGGCAGGTGTGCTGTTGCAACTATGGGCTGTGTAGAGTCAGCTAAAACGTGAAGTTTGTGTGATTGTCATGTGATGTTTGCATGAGGGCAATGAGGTGATCATGTGATCTCTCTACACACGGGGTTAATGCAGTCTTTGTGCACAGACCAGTCAAGTGCTGACAATGCTGAGGCTGTGGGTTCAATGGCGGAGAGCTTTGCCAGCAGGGGATGGAGCTTTGCCCAGAAGCAGCATCAGGCAACGGCCATTGTCCACCCAGTGGGGTCACGTGGTACTGGGAAGCACCACTCCACGCATGACTTCCCTGAAGCCTCCATTGGTACGTGCTGGATCCTCCCTTCTCTTCTTTCCAACCCTCCCTCCTCCCTTCCCTCTTCCCCTCCCTCCTTCTCCCCTCCTCCCCTCCCTCCTTCTCCCCTCCTCCCCTCCCTCCTTCTCCCCTCCTCCCCTCCCTCCTTCTCCCCTCCTCCCCTCCCTCCTTCTCCCCTCCTCCCCTCCCTCCTTCTCCCCTCCTCCCCTCCCTCCTTCTCCCCTCCTCCCCTCCCTCCTTCTCCCCTCCTCCCCTCCCTCCTTCTCCCCTCCTCCCCTCCTCCCTCCCTCCTCCCTTCCTCTTTCCCTCCTCTCCTCCCTCCCTCCTCCCTCCTCCCTCCCTCCTCCCCTCCTCCCTCCCTCCTCCCCTCCTCCCTCCCTCCCTCCTCCCCTCCTCCTCTCTCCTCCCCTCCTCCCTCCCTCCTCCCCTCCTCCCTCCCTCCTCCCCTCCCTCCTCCCTCCCTCCCTCCTCCCCTCCTCCCCTCCCTCCTCCCCTCCCTCCCTCCTCCCCTCCTCCCTCCCTCCTCCTCTCCTCTCTCCCTCCTCCCCCCCTCCCTCCCTCCTCCCCTCCTCCCTCCCTCCTCCCCTCCTCCCTCCCTCCTCCCCTCCCTCCTCCCTCCCTCCCTCCTCCCCTCCTCCCCTCCCTCCTCCCCTCCCTCCCTCCTCCCTCCCTCCTCCTCTCCTCTCTCCCTCCTCCCCTCCTCCCCTCCTTCTCCCCTCCTCTCTCCCTCCTCCCCTTCCCCCATCATTTCCTTCGTTCTTCTAAATACCTTTTCTCTTTAGCCTTTTGTCCCTTTCATTGTACATTGTTGTTCCAGCTCTGATGATCGGAGACGTTGCTTCATTCCCTCACCACCTGAGGGAACTGAGGGAGAAGTTACTTGTCTTTATGAAGGACAAGGTCCTGCCATTGGAGCCGGTCTTATCATCTCATCAGCTTTCACCCAACCGATGGTCTCCTCACCCCAAAATGGAGGAGCTGAAGGTAGCAACCTGCATACTCTCACTTTGGTCCACCCCTCCCCTTTGGCCCCTCCCTTTGGTCCATCCCCTCCCCTTTGGCCCCTCCCTTTGGTCCACCCCTCCCCTTTGGCCCCTCCCTTTGGTCCATCCCCTCCCCTATTTATCTCTTTTCCTCCCCTTACCTCATCCACTCCTTCCCTCCCCTCCCCTCTTCCCTCTCCCTCTCCTCCCCTTCCCTCCCCCACTTCCCCTCCCTCTCACCTCCCCCCTCTCCTCTCATTCATTTTCCTCCAGGCAGATGCCCGTAAACTAGGTCTCTGGAACCTGTTTCTGCCCATTGAGATAGATCCAAGCCGTGAGTATGGGGCAGGACTGACCAACCTAGAGTACGCCCACCTCTGTGAGATCATGGGGCGGAGCATCTTTGCTTCAGAGGTACGGCATACTGACCACGCCCACATATTGAAGCCACCCCCCCCCCCCCCCTTTATGTTGCCCTGCACACTGGCCACACCCATTTTGTGTGTTGTGATGGCACAGGTGTTCAACTGCAGTGCTCCAGACACTGGCAACATGGAAGTCCTGGTTAGGTACGGCTCCCAGCAGCAGAAGGTACTCTAATTAGAGCACTGTTGTAATAGGTTCATGATGTATTGTTGGATTATATCATGACCCTCCTCCCCACTCCTATAACCCTCCTCCCCACCCCTATAACCCTCCTCCCCACTCCTCCCACCCCTATAACCCTCCTCCCCATCCTATAACCCTCCTCCCCACCCCTATAACCCTTCTCCCACCCCTATACCCTCCTTCCCACCCCTATACCCTCCCCCCTTCCCCCACCTCTATTTTAGGACCAGTGGTTAAAACCTCTGCTCAATGGAGACATACGCTCCTGCTTTGCCATGACAGAACCCAACGTACGACATTTAATACATCCTCCTCTCCCCTTCGTGTTAATTCACTTCATACACTCCTCCCCAATCCTTACACTCCTCCTCCCCAATCCTTACACTCCTCCCCGATCCTTACACTCCTCCCCAATCCTTACACTCCTCTTCCCCAATCCTTACACTCCTCCTCCCCAATCCTTACACTCCTCCCAATCCTTACACTCCTCCCCAATCCTTACACTCCTCTTCCCCAATCCTTACACTCCTCCTCCCCAATCCTTACACTCCTCCTCCCCAATCCTTACACTCCTCCCCAATCCTTACACTCCTCCTCCCCAATCCTTACACTCCCCCCAATCCTTACACTCCTCCCCAATCCTTACACTCCTCCTCCCCAACCCTTACACTCCTCCTCCCCAACCCTTACACTCCTCCTCCCCTACCCTTACACTCCTCCTCCCCTACCCTTACACTCCTCCTCCCCAACCCTTACACTCCTCCTCCCCACCCTTGCAGGTGGCATCATCTGATGCCACTAACATACAGAGTTCCATTACCAGGGATGGAGACAGCTACGTACTCAATGGCAGAAAATGGTGGATCTCAGGCACGTGACCAAATATGTCTAAAGGCCCCAGAGCTTACATTATGGACTTCCGTACCTTTTTCCTCCAACACCACACAATACACACACACATGCACACACATACACACACATGCACTCACACATACACACACATGCACACCATACAGGTGCAATGGATCCGCGATGCAAGATATGTATCTTCATGGGAAAGACTGATCCTGATGCACCAAAGCATAAACAGCAGGTGTGTATGCAGGTGTGGGTATAGTGGGGAGGTATAAGTGAGAAGGTCTGTATGTGATGTTGTGGACAGAGGATTCATAGGTGTCTACCCACCATACACGTGTCCATCCCTCTACCCTCCATACACGTGTTCATCCCTCTACCCTCCATACACGTGTCCATCCCTCTACCCTCCATACACGTGTCCATCCCTCTACCCTCCATACACGTGTCCATCCCTCTACCCTCCATACACGTGTCCATCCCTCTACCCACCATACACGTGTCCATCCCTCTACCCTCCATACACGTGTCCATCCCTCTACCCTCCATACACGTGTCCATCCCTCTACCCTTCATACACGTGTCCATCCCTCTACCCTCCATACACGTGTCCATCCCTCTACCCTCCATACATGTGTCCATCCCTCTACCCTCCATACACGTGTCCATCCCTCTACCCTCCATACACGTGTCCATCCCTCTACCCTCCATACATGTGTCCATCCCTCTACCCTCCATACACGTGTCCATCCCTCTACCCTCCATACACGTGTCCATCCCTCTACCCTCCATACATGTGTCCATCCCTCTACCCTCCATACATGTGTCCATCCCTCTACCCTCCATACACGTGTCCATCCCTCTACCCTCCATACACGTGTCCATCCCTCTACCCTCCATACACGTGTCCATCCCTCTACCCTCCATACACGTGTCCATCCCTCTACCCTCCATACACGTGTCCATCCCTCTACCCTCCATACACGTGTCCATCCCTCTACCCTCCATACACGTGTCCATCCCTCTACCCTCCATACACGTGTCCATCCCTCTACCCTCCATACACGTGTCCATCCCTCTACCCTCCATACACGTGTCCATCCCTCTACCCTCCATACATGTGTCCATCCCTCTGCCCTCCATACATGTGTCCATCCCTCTACCCTCCATACACGTGTCCATCCCTCTACCCTCCATACACGTGTCCATCCCTCTACCCTCCATACACGTGTCCATCCCTCTACCCTCCATACACGTGTCCATCCCCCTACCCACCATACATGTGTCCATCCCCCTACCCACCATACATGCTACTATCCATTGTTGACATGACCATCCATTCCTCCATCATTTCATGTATGCCCACTGAAATACACTACATAAAAAGTCAATGGTTCTGGTTCCCATGGATACTCCCGGAGTGGAAGTGCTCCGCCCCCTTAGTGTATTTGGTTTTGATGATGCGCCAACAGGCCATGGGGAAATCACCTTCACCAATGTGAGGATACCCAAGGATAGCATCCTCCTGGGAGAGGGGAGGGGCTTTGAGATTGCTCAGGTGAGCTGTGTTTGTTTGTGCGTGCGTGTGTGTATGTGTGTATGTATGTATGTATGTATGTATGTATGTATGTATGTATCGGAAGTTTCGTTAGAAGCTTCCATATAGGATTTGACCACGACTATGAATGTTATTAAAAAAACGCGACCCGTCTGTAACAACACTCCCGACGATCGGATCGTGTAGCTTGTTTTAGCAATCGATCTAGAAGTCAAAAATGAGTAGTTTCGTTTTTGTTTCATGTCGCTGAACCGCGTGGTTGTTGAGAACAAGAGTGTACTGCCCGTCCTCGTACCCAGTCTCGGAACAAGGGGCGGGTCGTCTTCTTATTCTTCTCCTTCTCCTCCTTCTTCTTGGCAACGCATAACTCAGGACAGGAACATTTCTAAGCGATGAAAATTTCACCAATAGCTTCAGAATCGGCTGGAGGACTCGCTTTTATATAATATATGGAAAAAAATTAAGAAAACAAGTAAATAAAAACATTCTCTACGAGAAAGTTGGTGGGATATAGGATTTGATTATGACATTGGTGGTGTAAAAAGCAAGGAAACAAGGTCTTATCAGAAGGGAAAATGTCATAGTCCTATATTTAGCACACAAACAACACATGCCCTAGAAATGTGCTAAATATAGGACTATGACATTTTCCCTTCTGATAAGACCTTGTTTCCTTGCTTTTTACACCACCAATGTCATAATCAAATCCTATATCCCACCAACTTTCTCGTAGAGAATGTTTTTATTTACTTGTGTATGTATGTATGTATGTATGTATGTATGTATGTATGTATGTATGTATGTATGTATGTATGTATGTATGTATGTGTGTGTATATTGCATTTATGAACATGTGGGTATGTGACCTTTCATTCCTTTAGGGGAGGTTGGGACCAGGAAGAATCCACCACTGTATGAGACTGATAGGGATGTCTGAAAGAGCACTGTCCCTTATGTCATCCAGAGTATGTCGTGTGCACTGTCCCTTATACCATGTAGTGAGCACTGTCCCTTATACCATGTGGTGTGTACTGTCCCTTATACCATGTGGTGTGTACTGTCCCTTATACCATGTAGTGAGTACTGTCCCTTATACCATGTAGTGAGCACTGTCCCTTATACCATGTGGTGTGTACTGTCCCTTATACCATGTAGTGAGCACTGTCCCTTATACCATGTGGTGTGTACTGTCCCTTATACCATGTGGTGTGTACTGTCCCTTATACCATGTGGTGTGTACTGTCCCTTATACCATGTGGTGTGTACTGTCCCTTATACCATGTGGTGTGTACTGTCCCTTATACCATGTGGTGTGTACTGTCCCTTATACCATGTGGTGTGTACTGTCCCTTATACCATGTAGTGTGTACTGTCCCTTATACCATGTGGTGTGTACTGTCCCTTATACCATGTGGTGTGTACTGTCCCTTATACCATGTAGTGAGCACTGTCCCTTATACCATGTGGTGTGTACTGTCCCTTATACCATGTAGTGTGTACTGTCCCTTATACCATGTGGTGTGTACATGCACACTCACACACGTGTGCACACTACAACCATTAATACTATACCATGTGTAGCATTGTTAGGATCAACGTTTCACACACAGTCTGAATCAGACGTCAAAAGCACCTAGTCCCCTGGGACTTCTAGGAACATTTCAGGGCATTTCTGATCTACTCCTACAACCACACATGTGCACACCACAATGTCACACACACACTCACACATGTGCACACACCATATGTCACATGCACACTTACACATGTGCACCCCGCACTCCACAGACATGTGCACACTCACACATGTGTGCACATACAAGCAAGCACTTACATTCCTTTGCATGGCGTGTATGTTCGAATACCAGCTAAATCTTTTCCTGCCTACTTACATTAAGTGCTTCACACAGCATTTCACAGCAATGCCTTTTTGCCTACCAATGATACATTTCAATTGATATGCACACCCTCCTAAGATGGCTAACTACCTCGTGTGTTGCTGTAAGAGCCACTATTACTATGGCTGAAGTTAGCACTGAAAAGTGCTTAATGATTTCATACATCATAAATGAAAGTGTTTTCATTTTCTAGAGCTCTTGCTTGTTATTTAGTACTCTTCCCCCTTCCTCTTCTCCTCCCCTTCCCTCCTCTTCCCTCCTCTTCCCCTCCCCCTTCCCTTCTCTTCTCCTCCCCTTCCCTCCTCTTCCCCTCCCCTTCCCTTCTCTTCCCCTCCCCTTTTTCATCTTCTTGCCTCTGTCTTTAGTGTTTGTTGCTGTATGCTGTATTAGTTAGCTGCCATCTTCATCACAGATATAACCCTGTCTCTCATGTCAACAGGTCAGAGGGAGAGTTGCTTTTGGTAAACCACTTGCAAGCAATGACACAATCATCACCAATGTGGCCCTGTCCAGAACTGAGATAGAGCAGGCCAGACTCCTCACACTCAAGACGGCTCACATGATGGACACCGTGGGCAATAAGGTAGGCCACACCCCTTGGCCACACCTCTTACTAGTGGAAATATACCTCCAGGCTGCCAAACAAGAGATAGCTATGATCAAGGCAGTAGCTCCTCTCACTGCCCAGAGAGTTATTGACAGAGCCATACAAGTGGGTAACTCCACCACTATCACTACCACCATCACCACCACCATCACCACCACCACCCTGTGCTTGTAACGTGTATTTGTTTGTTCCTTTCTGTTTGCATTTTTCCGTGTGATAATTTCCTTCTTTCCTCCCCTCTCTCCTCCCCTCTCCACCCTCCTCCCCATGCCAGGCACATGGTGCCCTAGGACTCTCGGCTGACACGCCCCTTGCACAGTTCTTTGCGTGGGCAAGGGTCTTGCGTCTTGCTGATGGTCCTGATGAAGTCCATCTCACTGCCATTGGAAAGCAGGAACTGAAAGGAACTGATTAATTACTGGCAGTTATTAACAGATCACATCACTGGTTTGTTAGTAAAAGATCTTTTTAGTTTTGCTGTTAGTAGACACTGCTGTATCCATAGTGATGTATGAATTAAAAATCAATGATTTGCTAGGTATGGTACTGACTACAAATGACTAACTGTTTCCCAAACTAACTAACTAGCAGCTACGTAACCTAATGCTATCCAGATGGGCACTTGAGTATTACTGATTGCCTGACGTGTAGGAAGACAGGAGGATGGGGTTGGCGGAGACAAAGGTGGAAAATGTCTTCAGAGCTGCAACAAACTCTTTTCCAGTTGAAATAATCTGAAGAAGAGAGTATGTTGTGGTACTTATGCACCACATACAACTCCCATGAGGGCACACCTCCATACTGGCCTCACCTCATTAGCTGGCAGTAGAAATCCACTGTCTCCACTATCCCTCAGCTCTATGGTGTACCCCATGGCTCTTACCCCACTGTTACTCAATGCAGCCTCCTTGCTGTAGAACCTGTTGGCATGGTTACCATGTTAAATGTAAGGGACACGGGTATCTGCCCCTCCCCCTTTTTCCCCTCTCTCTCATTTCCCTCCTCCCCACCCCATCCACCCTTCTCAACCACACAAGGTCGCTACAGGCCTACCAGTCAGAGGCTATGCCATTAGCTTGATACAGATCATAAGATGGTTCCGAGGTATACACCTTGCCTGTGGACTTTGGTAACCATTGACAACCATAAAGTGAGATGACCACGTCCCCAACTGTGCTCACCTCTTTCATGGCTTCAACTAGCTTCTCTCCAAGTGCGTTTAGCTTAGATTCATCATTTGAATATGACTGAGTCCAACCTGTGTGGCAGAATGAACTCATCAAGTCTGTAAATGTGCAATCCATCTCTGGTAAACTTTACCAGAAGCCTAAATTGGACCAGACCCTCACAAGAGGCCTACATTGGACCAGACCCTCACAAGAGGCCTACATTGGACCAGACCCTCACAAGAGGCCTACATTGGACCAGACCCTCACAAGAGGTCTACATCGGACCAGACCCTCACAAGAGGCCTACATTGGACCAGACCCTCACAAGAGGTCTACATCGGACCAGACCCTCACAAGAGGCCTACATTGGACCAGACCCTCACAAGAGGTCTACATTGGACCAGACCCTCACAAGAGGTCTACATTGGACCAGACCCTCACAAGAGGCCTACATTGGACCAGACCCTCACAAGAGGCCTACATTGGACCAGACCCTCACAAGAGGCCTACATTGGACCAGACCCTCACAAGAGGCCTACATTGGACCAGACCCTCACAAGAGGCCTACAATGGACCAGACCCTCACAAGAGGCCTACATTGGACCAGACCCTCATAGAGACTACAGGCCTACATTGGACAATTATGTAGGGTAAAACCCTCACACTGTTATCATTATTTTAAGATAGAAGTGACCACAAGGTGTGAAGGTGTGAAGGTGTGAAGGTGTGAAGAAGAGGGCTTATACAATGTAGGCTCAGAGAAACCTTGTGTAGCTACTATGTGAGAATACAATTGTCTGCAGGTATACACACATACATCATACACACGCACACACACATACATGCACGCACACACATGCACACACACACACACACACACACACACACACACACACACACACACACACACACACACACACACCCCAGGGTCGCAGGATCAGCTGCCCATATGAGTGCATATCGACTGCACCAACAATCGGAGCATTTTTCTTGAAGTAAGCCATGATGTTTTGTGCCTCCTTCTCTGAGGCAGGGAAGGCCCCCCTATAGTCCTCCATGCATGGGTTAGAAGAAGCTCCTGAAACTTCCTGATGGGTAGAGGGGAGGAGTCAAAGGTTATTAGAAGGATAGAGGGGAGGAGTCACAGGTTATTAAAAGGGTAGAGGGGAGGAGTCAAATGTTATTAGAGGGGTAGAGGGAGGAGTCACAGGTTATTAGAAGAGGCTGAAACAATTAAAGGATGCACAGAAGGTGAGTTGAAAATGAAAGTTATGAGAAGGTAAACCTGGTGGGGTGGGGGGTGGGGGTATTGACGACATCGCTGGAAAATTAACATTTCTCCCCCCCCCCCTCCCCTCCAATATCTCCCAATTAGGTCCCCCCCTCCCTTCCCCCCAAATAAGCCTATCCACCAGCACACACACACAGAAAGTATATGCAAACAAACCCATCCAGGTGAAAAATAAATAAAACCACTGTTTGTTTCCCACAACTAACAGCTCCATCATGTTCTTTGTCCCATCCAGTGGGGAAGTTCCTGTTAATATCAACTCCAAGGCACGTACTGCCAGCATTGCTGACCCTGTTCTTGCGCCAAAGCCTGTCTGCTGTCCAGGTGTACTGTACTCAGAGGGAAGGGGAGGGGCAAGTAGGGTCAAGGGGAGGGGCACAGTAGGGTCAAGGGGAGGGGCACAGTAGGGTCAAGGGGAGGGGCATGGTAGGGTCAAGGTAGCTTAAGTGTTTAACCGATTAATGCTGAAATATTCAGCTGATATTGAGCAATCCAAAATCACTACAGAAATTTTGAAGTAGCAGAAATGGGTTTTCAAACTGAAGCCATCAACACAAAGAAACGTCAGCGTAAAATTTTAATGGGTCTTGAAGAATTCTTTGGTAACAATAAACACATGTATGATACTTATAATGTCTGTCTGCATAGTTTAGCTAGAAGATTGAATCCACAACAACGCTAACAAAGCAACCAGCATTCCAAAAGGTAGCTAGCTACACACATGGTAGGTGATGTCAACACCACAAAGAAGGGTGTTCACTTAAAAACCATTATAAATGGGGGGAGGGTGCTCAATTTATAAACGGAAGATGTTCTATGTATGGTATGCGTACTCCATTTTACAACTACATAACACAATAATGAGTAGTACTTACAGAATACCCATCAGGGTTCACTACAGGCACGGCTAGTATCTCCACATTGTTAAGGATCTTAGTCACCTGGGGGAGGAGAAATGGTCATTACACTTCTCTTCCCATCTCTCTTTACCCCTCCTAGGAAATCTACTCCCACTGGTGTGCTTACTCACCTATATCCCTTCTTCCCTTCTTTCCTCCATTCCACCACTCCATCCCCTTCTCACTTTTATCACCCCTCCACCATCTCCCTCGCCTCATCTCCTCACCTCTCCACCATCTCCCCCACCTCATCTTCTCCCCCCTCCACCTTCTCCCTCACCTCATCTCCTCACCCCTCCACCACCTCCCTCACCTCTGCATCCTTTCCATAGTTGCTAAGGAGATGGTCCACAGTATACATGAGAGCAGCCCCTGTTATCCACTCCCCTGCACACCAGGGCATCATTTGTGGGAAAGAGGAAGGAAGACATATAACTTGCAAGGAAAGAGTACATGTCTTTAAATACCACAGGTTTGCAGCTATGCCACAAACACTACTACCATCATAGGTGTAGATCTACCATCACACACACACACACACACATGGAAGCTACTTAAGAACACTGCACACATACACATTCACACACACACACAGGCACACACACACACACACACACACACACACAGGCACTATACATGCTGCACACACAAGCTTTACGCACACACACACACACAGTCCCTCTTTTGCTTACGGGCGTGGATGAGAGACTGAAGGTAAACCTTCTTTGTGGCCTTCCCTTTGGTGGAAGCTGTGACATGAATAGCTGGCATGTCGCGCCCCTCCCCTGTCGTCCCAATAGAGGGAACAAAGGTGACCAGGTGAGGGTACTCCACAGCCTTATCCTTGTACCACTGGACTATGGCATTGTAATCATGCTGGTTGAGAGAGGGAATGACCATATTGGTAAGGGTCCTGTTCCCCATTGAGTTCCCTATTATCAGCAAAGGTCCCGTTCCCAATTATCAATAAGGGTCCGGTTCCCGATTATCAGTAAGGTCCCGTTCCCATTATCAGCGAAGGTCTCAGTAAAGGTCCCGTTAGTAAAGGTCCCCTTTCCATAAAACTTACGTAGTCCTCGAACCACGTATCCTTCACTAGCTTGGCTTCCACCTTTGCTAAGGCTTCTTCGTGGTCAGTGTCCTCTTGCTGAAGGATGAACGTTTACATGTTACGTAGCACTCTCACCATGTACACATTGGTGCAGGACAACATTCATATACATTACACAGCATTCATAATCGTTAAAACACACACACTATCACCTCTGAAACCATTTCCTCCATCACTTGCACGGCCCATGTTTTCAGCTTCTCCTTTGACGCCACCATACGTTCTTCGGATGCCCTCACGTGTTCCTCCAAGTCCTGGATCAATACTGTGCATTCGGGAAAATACCTCGCAACTGACTCAAATGATTTTTCGGAAAGGCGCAGGTCGATAGACTTGTCGGCTCCCACGCGAAACACGTCGGCATGTTTTCGTAACA
The DNA here is from genome assembly GCA_963681505.1 of Eunapius fragilis. Classification (NCBI taxonomy): domain Eukaryota; kingdom Metazoa; phylum Porifera; class Demospongiae; order Spongillida; family Spongillidae; genus Eunapius; species Eunapius fragilis. The sequence continues at coordinate 1,023,500 of OY811991.1, forward strand.
CGGCGACCGTGGATTTGGAGCGATCAGGGCTGGGGGACGGGACGGAAGTATTAAAGTGATCGGGATAAAAAAATGCTAACGACGCCTTTCACAGCAGGCTAACATATATGTACCAAAAACTATGAATATTATCTGAGTTCTCAAGTACTCATATCCCCCCACACACACACGCACACATACACACACGCACATACACACAACACGCACACATACACACACGTACCCGCACTCCGACTGTATTCAAACACGACTCACCATCTCACGACAACGTCGCCCTTATACGATACGGTCCTGGAGTACTCTCCGAGCGACGGTACAACCAGGGCCACCAAGACGGCCAAAGCGCTTCGCAACTTCATAGCTGTGTACACTTACTGTAATGACGTCATGCATACAGGAATTTTATTTATTTTTGGGGATAGGGGAAGGGGGGGGGGGGGGGGGGGGGTGGGGGAAGGCGGGGTGGGCTTCTCCATATCCGTTCTGCTTCATAGTTCGCGTAAACTAGTATAGACTCTAATTGAAAAACCACACGAAAGCGGCATGGGGAAGGGGAATAACAAAACCATCAATACTGCCAGCTGTATCTCTGGCTGTACCATCGCCCTAAATGGGGTCAGTTTTTTTAATTTTTATTTTAGCTACAAAGTCTTTTTAATTTCGGAACTGCATACAACGAATGAATACAAATTCTTGCGGATGGTTACCACCGCACACCGAGGGGCTAGTTCAATATGCATTTAGCACGAAGAAGTTGATTATTAATAGAACGTAAAGCGTTAAAAGACTCAGTGAACAACACCGGCGGTGATGTCCGGTAGGCCATTCTACTCCAATGGGACACTTTCCTCCGTCTGGAAGTTAGCGGCCCCCAGCAGCGGATTACATCACCGATGAACAGCGGTGATGTAATCCATCCGCTGCTAACGGGTCTGGGGCCGAGACTAACTCCGCTGCTAATTTAATAACTATTGTGATTTGCCATACATGTAATGCGTGTATAATATTCTAATATATGGAATAAATTAATTTTGAGTACTTAATTTATTGACATTCATAACTTCTCGCAAGCCAGATGGACTTACATGTATTCGTTGACGGGACCGGAGAAATGAAATAGGCCTATATTTAGCTCATTATGCACTATTTTAGAACAAGAGTAGTGTGCTAAATATAGGCTTATTTCATTTTCCCAATGACCTTGTTTCCACCACCAATGTCTTTGCCACCAACCGGCTTTCTGATAGAGAATGTTTTTACTTCTGCAACTGACATATTTAAAAAAAAAAAAAGACTTCCAGTGATTGTAGACGTAAAAACTTCTAGCCTCGTCCCCAGCCCGTTGTATGTCGAACGAAGTACGTCTGGCTTGCCGAGACTACATAATGCTATTGTACCTGAGGTCGAAAAGGCGTGGAATCGCTCTTCTAACGATTATACTTGGAGTGATCACCGTGGTCGTCATCACTCAAAAGCTCGCGAAGAAGGAAGGCAGCAATAACACCACGAATACATCATGGTTAGACAACTCGTACCCAGACACAACGACCATGCGTCCAGGCGACTTGACACCGGAACATATCCAAGGTGTGAGGACCTTCGTCTTCTTTATAGGCTACCAGAGGAGTGGGCATAGCCTCGTTGGAAGCATGTTGGATGCTCATCCTCACGTGATCGTACCTCACGAATACATGCTCTTTGACCGACTCGTCAACAGAAACGACACGGCTTTGTTCAACAGGACAAAACTCTACAACGAGCTGTGGAAGCAGAGCGTTGCGGACGCCACCAAAGGGTGGAGGTCCGACTTAACGTACGAAAAAGCCGCGAGGAAAGGGTACACCTTGGCCATCGAAGGGGCGTGGCAAGGCATGTTCACGACGCTGAAAGTGATTGGAGACAAGTCGGGCGGGAAGGCAGCCCGGGTGTTTTACCGCAAGCCCGCCGAGTTCCGCGAGGCTTACGAAAAGCTCCGGGCCGCAGTGGGCGTGCCCATCCGCGTTCTGCACGTGGTCAGACACCCGCGCGACATTATTGCCAGCGACACGCTCTACGAGGCGTCCCCAGTTCCCGGGCGGAGACTGCAGAACGCGAGCGAGCTGCACAAGCTCTCGGACGCCAAACTGTTAGCCGCAAGGGCCCGCTATCTGTTCACTTCGGCGGCTTCTGTGGCGGCCATGATCGCCTCGTGCAACATGACGGTACTGGAGATACACTTGGACGACCTCCTGCGGGACCCGAGGAAGGTCTTGAACCGCCTGTGCGAGTTCCTGGAAGTCGACTGCATCGAGGACTACGTCAGGGCGTGCGGCACAAAGGTGCGCCCGCCGCCCGTCACGCCCATGCGGGCTCTGGTGAGCTGGCCGGCTGAGGTAGCATCATATGTGTATCAAGAAGCGAGCAAGTATCCGTTCTTCAGACGGTATCTACCTGAGATATATAGGCCGTTGTTGTAGGGGGTAGGAATGTGATGCCATTATGTGTGTGTGTGTGTGCGTGTGTGTGTGTGTGTGTGACCAGCCTGGGTGTTGTAACCATGATCTACAATCATCTTTCATTTAAGCTGTCACAAGGATATTTCACATGCCCCACCCTCCCTTTTTTCTTTCTTTCTTTTTGAATGGTAGGCCTGGGCACGAGGTCGTGATGGTAAGCCTGGGAACGAAAATGTACTGATAGGTATGGGCATGAGGCAGCTATGCAGCACTGTTTTCGCATAAAGTCAAATAAGGTAACAGGTGTGTGTGTTGTGTGACCAGCTGTGTGACCAGCATGGGTATTACTGATATGACCATGATTTATAATCATCTTTCATTTCGGGTAATATTAAGCTGTCGCAAGGATATTTCACATGCCCCACCCGCCCTTGTTTTTACAGTGATACTCAGCCGATGGTAGGCCTGGGCACGAGATAGCTAGGTATACAGTACTGTTTTCACATAAAAAATAAAGGTAAGGTAACAAAGGTGTGTGTGTGTGTGTGTGTGTGTGTTGTAGGGGGGGGGGGGGGGCATGTATAAACCAACACATACTAAGGTATGTCCAGGAGGTTCACTTTTGTGACCATCACGGGTAAGGGATAGGGTCCTTGAGCAGCTGCTGGGCAAAGTATATTACAGCAGGCACCATCTCCTCACCACTGGGGATAATCTATAATAAAAGTCGCACCAGAACAGTAACACACATGGTACAAAGATGGCAGCTGGTAGATATACCTGGCTTGCTGGAAGGATAAAGCCATACCTCCCAGTGTCACGCAGCTCAATAGTATAGCCGGCTGCCCTGAAGCCTTTGTTTGATTGAGCAGCATCGTCTGAATAGAACCTGTGGGAGGGAAGTGGCACGTGTCTTCCATTGAAGACAACACTCTATTTAGTGCTCACCAATCTGAGGCAGTACCAGTGGTTATGTAAAGGTCGATCGATTTCTCAGATGTGAAAGATGTTCCATGTACCTGGGAGGTAACAGTGTGGTCACGTTACATGTCCACACCTGTTAGGTGATGCATACACTCTTGATCACTGCGCTCATGGTGTCCCCTAGAGCCTTCAGCTGGGCCTCATTGGGGCAGTCCTGTGTGGTGTAGCCTAAGAAAGAATGGTGTGACACAGAGAACACCCGTGCAAGCTTAATGGACCATTGAGGGGGTAGCTAGGGGAGGGGTGTCACTGGTAGCAAGGGTAGGGGTGTCGCTGGTAGCTAGGGTAGAGTGTCACTGGAGGGGTGTCGCTGGTAGCTAGGGGAGGGGTGTCACTGGTAGCTAGGGTAGAGTGTCACTGGAGGGGTGTCGCTGGTAGCTAGGGGAGGGGTGTCACTGGTAGCTAGTGGGGCAACTGGTTAGGTGTCATTATTAGGTGAGGGTGTTGTTGGTATGGTAGGGGGCATCTGCTTATTAGTCTTAACAGGTCAGTTTCAGATGAGAGTAATATTAATAAATTGCTACTATTAATAATTAACTATTATGACTTGCCATATGGACGAAGGATCAGCTGGCTGTAGGAATGCCAATCTATGGCCCCAATGATGGGACCATTGGCCCTGTTGATTTAGACGGGACGCTGAAATCAAGCAGGGTTTACCTGTCACCACATTGATGTACGTACTTGAAATAATTAACAGTGTTTTGTGTTTCTGGTTCAGATGCAACACTCTTCCCATGGTAGGTGTCACTACAGGGGTCACTGGAACTTCCACCCTGTTGAAGGTCGTCATTGCTAAGTATTAACCACTAAAAACTACCATAACCACTAATAACTACAAAACCCCCAATAACTACCAACACCAATAATAACCACTAATAACTACCAACACTACTACCCTTTGCCATACGTTAACCTCCCCATGTGATGTGCATGTGATCACTAACCCCTTCCCATGTGATGTGCATGTGATCACTAACCCCTTCCCATGTGATGTGCATGTGATCACTAACCCCTTCCCATGTGATGTGCATGTGATCACTAACCCCTTCCCATGTGATGTGCATGTGATCACTAACCCCTTCCCATGTGATGTGCATGTGATCACTAACCCCTTCCCATGTGATGTGCATGTGATCACTAACCCCTCCCCATGTGATGTGCATGTGATCACTAACCCCTTCCCATGTGATGTGCATGTGATCACTAACCCCTTCCCATGTGATGTGCATGTGATCACTAACCCCTTCCCATGTGATGTGCATGTGATCACTAACCCCTCCCCATGTGATGTGCATGTGATCACTAACCCCTCCCCATGTGATGTGCATGTGATCACTAACCCCTTCCCATGTGATGTGCATGTGATCACTAACCCCTTCCCATGTGATGTGCATGTGATCACTAACCCCTCCCCATTTGACGTTGTAGTTACGGTTCAGATCAACTCCATCACATAAGGTCCCAGGTCTTCTGTTCTTTCTCCACAGCCTGTCTTTGGTCCAAGTATACTGCATTATAGTGAAGGGTGTGGGTGGTCATGTGTTGGGGGTGGTGTGGTGTGACATGTGTGAAGGGTGTGGGTGGTGGTGTGTTGGGGGTGGTGTGGTGTGACATGTGTGGTGGGGTGGTGTGTGACATAATGGAAGTGTTACGGCTTTGTGAAGGTGTACCACTTACATCATAGCCATCAGGATTGACAAAAGGAACGATGACAAATTCGAGGGAGTCGAGCAGGGTAGTCACCTGGGTGACCACAGGATTACTAAGATGCACACATCTTTGCAGGCGTTTACATACGTTCTGATTGGTTCCATAGTTCTGCGCCAGATAGTTGGCTACGTACATGCAGACTGCTCCAGAGATCCACTCACCTAATCAACAGTAGCCAAACATTATCAAACGTTATCATTATTACCATGATTGCACCATAAAGAAACCTGTAGCTATGACGTAATGCTTACGTGCGTGAATTTGACACTGGAAATAGATTTTTGGGGCATTGGTAGCAGCGGTGATGTGGACAGCCGGCATATCTCTGCCTTCCACGGACTTTCCTATGCTAGACACGAACGTCACTACTTTGGAGTAGTTCTGTCCTAGAGACGTATACCAGTCAACAATGTCAGCGTACTCGTGCTGGGAGTAGGAGAAGGGGGTGGGCTCGTGAATATTATTAGTTTGATCGAACAGGTGCCAGTCTTATGACTAAACCCCGCCATTATTCATATTCTAATCTTCATCCCTCCGTGCACAACCAACTGTATACTCACATACGCTTGGAACCAGGTTGCCTCAGGGGTGGCTAGCATCTCCTTCTCCGCCCTCTGCACGTGCTCCTCCAGGTTGCCCACAATCACAGCACAGTGCGGATAGCGGGCCTTTACGCGCTCGAATGCAGCTCTTTTTATCCTGACAACGGTCGCCTTGTCAGGCCCCATGGACCAGAGGTCGGCGGCCGCGTGGTCATGCAGCTTCTTGGAGCCCTTTCCTTGGTTCGTGCTGCGGGGGGGGAGGGGGGCGAGAAGCTTATGTGCATGTTTAGGATAATTTGCTTCCTTACCATCTCACCAACACCTCGCCTTCGTACGAGACGGTTCGTTTGTAGTCTGCGGTGCATAGTCCCACGAGGGCCAGGCAGAGCACAGCCGTTACTTGATGTCGCATACCGGATATGCTTATCTTACATCAGCTCCACCCCTTCGGAACGAAGGGCACCAAACCTTATAAGGTGTGTCCGCTTTTATATTATAACATAAATGTCATTAATGTAAAAAAAGGGCAATCTAATTTTCTAGGAAGTAGACGAATGCAGTTGAAATATACGCATGATGACAGACCAATTTCCAATGCTTAGAATGAAGTTGTAGAGGACTGAGGTATCTCTTTTTAAAAAAGTATTCATAATCTCTATCATACACGAGAATACACGAAGCATACATGACATTTAAACTACTCAGATATACACATAATATAAAACTAAATACTGAGCTACACTAAACAATTATCGACTTCACTTGTGGATCTTCTTCCAAGTAAAGCCCTAGCATTCTGGCACATCAGTGTAATGCCCAACAACTCAGGCCAGAAACGACTTGTTAAGAGTATAAATTTTTTAATACGTACAATTAGGTTCACTTTTTGCAGCAACAATCCCATGCATTATAAAACGAATACCGGGCGTCTAAAAAAAAAAAACTCACCTTAATTAGATACAGCGACAGGAAATTAGCAAATGCCAAATACCGTACCGCATCCAAATTGCCGGATACTCTTGGATATTCGCGCGACATTGTCGTTATATAGTACGTGACCAACGATGAAGGCGTACTACGTGTGCCGTCTGATCGGTATCCTTGTGCTAATGGCCACTGTCCACTCTCACGCCGCGGAGCCGAATACTGTCGAGCAAACAAACCACTCCGTTCTCCTCATCTCCAACCACTACGTGGGCCATCAGCTTCCAATGGTTGCTCTTGGAGAAGAACTTGCCAGTCGCGGCCACATGGTTGCCATCCTTACACCAGTGATAGAAGGGTCGAACGTTTTTAAGAATCTACCCGACGGTGTCGAGCTCATCAATGCGGGCACAGTGAGTAGAACTGATATGGAGAATATCGTGAGAATGGGAAAGAACATAGATCTCGTAACTTTTATATACGGTGCGTCCAAAAGTGATCCAATGATGCAACCAATAGTGAATTTGAGGAAGGCGGTAGACGAACTGAACCCTAACCAGTGGGACTACGTGGTGGTGGACAACACCATAGTGGTCATCATGTATTACATCATGAAGCAGTGGAAGACCAACAGAGGGATGGTTTATATGTCTCCCCTGTTTGCTCCATTTGCATCCACTCCCCCTTGGCCCTCCCCTGCACACCTGAGTGGTTTCAAAGAAGACATGTCATTCAGAGAACGATTTTTGAATGCTATGTCTCGTACTGCTATGCAAATGATGGGGCAGCCATTTTTATCAAAGATATTTGAAGTTGAAGAGGTCTTGAAGTTTGATGTAGACTACTTCAATAGTGTGGGGGTAACTCACCCAATTCTTCTGAACACTGTGTTGGGGTTTGAGTATCCAAGACCACTGCTCCCACTCATGCACTATACGGGACCTCTCTTCATGAGAGGCTACCCTCCACTTGACCCACAACTGCAAGGGTGGCTTGAGGACAAGAGGGAGAAGAGTGTGGTCTACATCAGTATGGGGTCAACTGCAGAGCTGACCTCTGAGCAAGGAAGGAGTATACTTGAAGGCATAATTGCCAGTCATTACAACTACAGTGTGGTATGGTCCTTGAGAGAGTCCAATAAAAATGCCATAGAAGAGGTTAAAATTGACCCAAAGAGGACATTTATTGCCAGTTGGGTATCTCAGTTCACCATGTTGCAACACAAGGCAGTTGCGATGGCAATACTGCACTGTGGAATAGGTGGAGTCCAGGAGGCATTATATAACAAAGTACCAGTCATCTGTGTTCCTTATGGGTTTGACCAGTTTGATACTGCGGCTCGTCTGGAAGGTTGGGGATTAGGTGTTTGTATCCATTCTCCAAATCTGAATGCAAAGGAAGTGTCTGATGCAGTGGAGAGGGTTGGGAGTGGAGAGTTTGACAATAAGGTAAAGAAGATGAGCATCATCCTGAGAGCATCTGGTGGCACCAAGGGGGCAGCTGATTTGGTAGAGCTGTATGCAGAGGTGGGCCATGACCATGGTGTTCCTGCCTTTATGAAGCACCAGTGGAGCTGGATTGAGTACTACAACATGGATGTGTATGGGCTCATACTGGTTGCCATGGGAGTGTTGGCTTGGATGTTGGCCAAGTGTCTGAAGGGCTGCTATCGAATGTGCTTCAAATGGAGATAGAAGCTATGGTGATCTGCTTCAAATAGTAATTGCACTTCTATAGAATATGAGTTATGAACATATAAGCAGGTTAAACATTAAGCTGTTTGTATTGTTACTTGAGAGAGTGTCTTGGATACAGAGAGGGAGGGTGAGAGAGGATTGAGAGAAAGAGAGAGGATTGTGAGAGAGAGAGAGGATTGAGAGAGAGAGAGAGAGGATTGAGAGAGAGAGAGAGAGGATTGAGAGAGAGAGAGGATTGAGAGAGAGAGGATTGAGAGAGAGAGATGATTGAGAGAGAGAGAGGATTGAGAGAGAGAGGATTGAGAGAGAGAGAGAGGATTGAGAGAGAGAGAGGATTGAGAGAGAGAGAGAGAGAGAGAGGATTGAGAGAAAGGAGAGGAGAGAGAAAACTTCACATTTTTGTTTTTAGAAAAACAAGTGCTTTGTGATTCAAACCAATCTGCTGCAACTATGCATACCTCATCAATGCCTAAAATAGTTACCTTCACATATGGCCCCGAGGAATTTTTGTGTGGCAGGAAGGACTTCTGACAGAACAAACTGAGGCCACGTTTATACAGTATCATTGTCGCAAACAGCGCGCGATCAATAAAATCCCCCTAAAGAAGCATCAAATTTGACGCCTGCATGCCGTAGACTGAAACTATTGTAACTCCATAACGGAAAGACCAATTTTCAGTGCGTAAGGAGGATCTAGGTATATCTCTTAGAAAATAAAATGATTTGAAAACAGCTTAGTGTGTTAGATCCATTTTCGCGACCTGCTATGCTAATTGCATTCAATTAGCATAGTAGTCTTGCTCGTTGAGTTCATGAGCATGCGTGCAAGGAGACGGTTTGTGTATCGTACCAAGCATATCGTGTTTAATTCAGACTGTCAACGCGTGGAGGCTATTATTCGCCAAAAAAAAAAAAAAAAAAAACCGGCACGCATCTTGCATTCATATACAGTAATAAAAACATTCTCTATACAAGAAGGTTGGTGGTATATAGGAATCAAAGGTGATGGTAGTGTAAAAAGCAAGGGAACAAGGTTTCTGATTGAAAAGGAAAAATGTTGTCATATTTTAACTGTGCGTGTTAATATAGGTCTATTTCATCATTTTCCCTCAGTTTTCAATCAGAAGCCTTATTCCCTTGCTTTTTACACCACCATCTCCTTTGATTCCTATACACCAAGCTTCTCGTATAGAGAACGTTTTTATCACTTGTTTCACTAATTAAAAAAATTTATTCTCATGCTTCAGTATATTTAGAAATACATTTTATTTTTACACCATGAAATCATGGATGGAATAGTATCAGAAAAGTAGTTTACTGTGGTTAGAACGTTATCATGTCTATAAAGCGGTAGCGATGATAGTGTGTAGTTGGGCATATACATGTGGGCAGACAGGTGGTCATCGTCGAGGAGAACCGTGCTGCTAAATAGCGGCGATATTTAGAGGACCTCGAGGAGAACCGTGCTGCTAAAAAGCGGCGATATGAAGAGGACCTCGAAGAGAACCGTGCTGCTAAAAGGCGGCGATATGAAGAGGACCTCGAGGAGAAAACCGTGCTGCTAAAAGGCGGCGATATGAAGAGGACCTCGAGGGAAACCGCGCTGCTAACAGGCAGAAATACGAGGACAATTCAGCTGCCATTAAAGCATCTAAAAGGAGTCGGTATTGGAATTACCCCGCTGTCCGATTGGCTAAATGTGCTTCCGAGAGAACGCGGTACCGCAGGGTCACAGCACTACCACTACCACCCAAAGGTATGTTATGGCATGTTGTATTAACATTAAAAAGCTGTGCATGCAACATTTGTAGAGCATAGTCTGGCGGTGTTTGGTCGGGCTTGTCACCCTACTACCTGACCAAACGGCGGTAGTAGGGCCCGCACAACTATGTACAGCACGGATCTGCACAAAACCATTTACTTCACATGTAAAGCATGCAACTGTGTGTACAGTAGTAGTGTCTATTGTTTTAATCTGATGTATAAAAAGGCTTCCTTATCTGTCTAGCCATGTACATGCATTACAATGTATGTTGCAAACTGTATGAAATAATTGCAGTTGCAAGGGCTGAGAACTATAGGTGAAATGACAATAACTGCAACTATATCCTTCGCCCATATAGAAAACATCCATCTATACAATTTGAGGCTACACCTCCATGTTTAGATGGGAGCATTTTTTACTGGATCAAATTTGACCAATAGATTTTTAGCACAACTGACACACATACACCCCTTCCCTCCCTGTCATTTATATGATCGAATTGGACCAATTGAATTATAGCACAGTCTACACACGTGTTAAGGCTTTGCAAGGTATAAAAGTCACTCACCCGCTGAATAGTGCACTTTGCAAAAAGAGGTAAAAATTTAATAATACTCTGTGGATTCTAGGCTTTGCACTTTGCTTGAAAAAAGAAGAGGTAAAAATTTAATCATACTCTCTGTCATGTACATGTAGATGGCAGCTGAAGACCTCAGAGGTTTTTTCACCAATGAGGGGTCGGAGGAGGAAGAGGATGACTACATTCATCCTCCGACTCCTCTCCCCTTCACCCCTGAAGCAGCGCTGCCCCCGCCTGCGCTCCCACTGGCACCACCAGTGCTGCCCATGCCACCACCACCACCGGTGCTGCCCCCGCCACCACCACCAGCGCTGCCCCCACCACCACCACCAGTGCTGCCCCCACCACCACCACCAGTTCTGCCCCCGCCTGCGCTTCCGCCAGCACCACTAGCGCTGCCCCCACCACCACCAGCACTGCTGCCCCCCTGGCCTGCATGGCCACTGCCACCCTGGCCCGCCTGGCCAGAACAAGCATGGTGGGGAGGCCGGGGAGGAGGATGGCCCCGAAGAAGAAGACGGTGCTGGCGAGGACACATCATCATACATTCTACTAATTCTTATATATAAAGACATTTGATTATTGACTAAGATAGGGCAAAAAAAAACTGATGAAACAAGTAAATAAAAACATTCTCTAACGAGAGAGTTGTTGGTATATAGGATTGACCAATGGTGGTGTAAAAAGCACTGAAACAAGCATGACAGAAATCTTACTGGAAAATTGAAATAGGCCTATATTTAGCACACTCACAATATAACAGCGTATGCCTGAGTAATGGCTAAATATAGGCCTATTTCAATTGTCCAGTAAGATTTCTGTCATGCTTGTTTCAGTGCTTTTTACACCACCATTGGTCAATCCTATATACCAACAACTCTCTCGTTAGAGAATGTTTTTATTTACTTGTATATATATATATATATACACCGCCTTCCTCCGTCTGAATTCCTACCGACATAATTGTATCAGAACCTACAACTGAGAGTAGGTTCTATATAGGAATCCAGCAGTATGATGAATGTCATTTTTTTAAAACGTTAAGCGGGACAGCCAAGAGTCGGGTCACTTCGCTCTTAGTTACGATATCAAAAAGGAGAACAGTTCTATGGGAGGTGAACACCGCCATAATTATGCTCACTTATATTTTACTTTTTGATGCTTACGGTAAAAAAAAAGTTCGTGTCACGGGTGAAATATATATATTTCGTATTATATATATATAATATTATTTCGTATTATGTATATATTTTTACACGTTTTACGGAGGGACACGGGAAGCGTTCTATAAATAGAACAAGTGGTTTCAACGGGGAGGCCGTCTTATCAATAGCAGTGCGTTGTAACAAAGTTGAGAGCAGCTGTAAGGTATATGCGTGTCGGAAGCTGCATGAAAACTTTGTCTCTATCTTCTGTTTATTAGAAATGCATCCAACTTCATTACCAGGTGCAGTACCGTGTAAACGCGCCGCGCCATCTTTGGCAAGACTCTGTCTAAAACAGATCCTCTCCTCCCCCCCCTCCAAAAAACTCGCACGGTTGACTTGTTAACAAGGATAACTACGTACCAGCGACGACAATAAGGGCTGGAGAAAAAGATGGTTCGATCCAGAATCCCCACTCTACATGTGCACCACATCAGGTTTTCTGCCTTTATTGCAACGTACCAGGTGTACAGCTCGTTCTGATTTCAGTACTCTATTTGATGCCCAAATAAAACACATTGTCATATATGTACATGTACATTTGTGCATCATAATATATACCTCAGTATCCAGGTGTTTGGATTTCAATAGCTAGCCACCCCCCCCCCCCCCCCTCCCCCTTCATCCCAGAAAGCAAAATGCTGACCATTACCTTTATTGTAATTGTGCAGCAGCAGCTCTTAGATATCTACATGTGTATACGATACTGTCCTGTGCATGCATAACATGTACATGAAAGAAACGAAATTTATCAAAGTCACTCTGTCCAAATATAGTAATGATGCTGAACATACACGTACAATGTACACACACCAGTATTTTAAATTGATTGCCTGCATCAGTTAAGCCTGTAATGCGCAGCAAGACCACCTAGATTCTTGTATAACATTTGATGCATTGCATATATTTCACTCATTCTACTAAAGAAGTTATTAACTGAAGAGTTTATGAAATGAAATTTGTTTGGCCTGCAAATTAAATCAGCTATTCAAGATCACTGTGATTACAATTCATGGTGACAGATTGGCTTTAAAACTAGAAATATTCACCATTCTCAATAAACTGGTGCACAGAAGGGAATGGCTTCTCCAATTTAAAATGTCACATAGTACAATATGTTGCACAATGCATGCTTAATTTACAAGCATTTTGTATTTACTTTGTCATTTCTAGTTGTATACATGCATGTACATGTGCATAAATATATATGTATATCTTGACACATCTGCATGCAGGTGACATTTATGGATATCAATCTAACCATTAGTTTCACTCTGCATGGAAGTTGTGAAATGGTTTCTGCCCCCCAACTTCTATTACAAGCAGAATACACTTTAACAGTGAGACTCACTTCCTGAACAGTTGCTGCAGCAGGTTTTCTTCTATCTGGCCCAGTCTGGCATGTTGGTTGAGAACAGCCATTTCCTGGAGTGAGACCACTCCCTACCTCAATTTTGAAACATAAATTTAGCACATCTAGCTCTAAACATTTTGTGACAAGTAACTGCACCACCATGCCTACTGGCCAGTGGTAGTTCCAGAGGGTCAGAAGCTAAATTTCTAAATAACAGGCAGAGACTCAAGATCTTAGAAGTCTCACCACTTGAAGCTCATTAGGGTCAAAATGCAAATCATGACCCATTGATGGTATTATCCTTAAACAAGATCAAGCCGGCAATGAAAAACCAACAGAATATGAACATTGTTAGCAGGAGAAACAGTATTTAAATAAAGAGCTAATTTTGTGGTCTTCATTTTTTTTTTTTTTTCTGGCACCAAGTACACGTTTCTGTTGGTTGAACGAAGTGAATTAGACAGAAACTATGCTCCCTCCGTATGTGATTGGATGTACAGCAGGTGATGTGTGTATGTGGAGGTGGAGATATATAACGTTATGTGAGCGGGAAGAAAATGAGTCTACGTTGTTAGTGCACGTGTCTGAAAACTTTACATATTACAATTGTTGTGTTCAGCAGGATGGTGTGTGTGGGTGGATTGTGTTCAGCCGGACGGCTGCCAGATGGCTAGTGTTGTTATGGGTATGAAATACCGCTGTGCGCACTGTAGTGGCCCTAAGGGGGCAGGTAACTTTTCAGGTTGAACATGAGGTCAATTGTTCCTTAATGATCACTCCACATAGGGGAAGCTGAAGACCCTCTACCCCGGAACTGCTGTTATATTTTTGTTGTTGTCCAGAGCAGCGTGTAAGGAGGTTTTTTCCTCACACAGTGTGGTTTTTTCCCCTGAGGTTGTGTGGGCCCCACCACCTCTGAATAAATTAGGTTCAAATCAACAATAGCTGTAGGTAGTTGGCCCCTGCTCTGAGTGTCGTTTATGTGGTGACTATATGTTCTACGTTCGTGGATATACATTGGATGTGGTTTGTGTTGTCTGTATGTGCTGTTCGCGAGTGCTGTACACTGTTATCAGGACCTACGTTAGTAGGTCCTATGTAGGATTTGAAGTGTGATGAATACGATTAGCAAAACACCAGATTCCACTATTGCCGTTGCTCCGTAGAATCAGTTGGACTTTAGCGAGCGTATTTGGATACAGCCAACAATTACCTACAATATAATAAAACTGCCGACGCTTAGAAAGCTCAGACAACAGAGATAACGCTCTCTCGTTCCCACACTCGAACCTGAAAAAAAGTTTCTCCTTCCGGATCTGATAAGATAAGATTTGCTCGGATAAGAGGTTTATTGCATTGCATCTTTGTCACGATTGAAGCATAATGTTAGCCGTTATGCGGAAGCACTAGAACCAACAAGTAAGAAACTTATTGTCGAGTTGGATTGGTTTTATTTTGTTAGTAACGAGAGTTATGCTTGACACAAATTTCAATCTCTAGCAAACTTAGTTTTGTTAGATAGCCCACAACAGATTTTATCAGCCTTTGGAAGACATAAAAGTGGGCGGGAACGTGTGGTTGAACCAGCTGGGTTGAACACGTTCTATATTTCATATAGTGCGATATGTCACGGTTGTACGGTGCACCAAAAGCTTGACATGTCTGGTTTGTTTTCTTCAAAATGCCGTCACGTCGCTCGCGAAGAAAAATGAATCGCTCAAAGAAGATCGCAAAGGTAAATGATGACTGTTGTGTTGGCGAGTCGCAAGATATTGAGGAGCGTGACAAGCGCATGAAAAAAAGAAGACTTGCGACAGGAAGCACTACAAAGCCGATCCTGAGAGTAAGAAGGATAGCATGAAGGCCCAATGCATGTGAGCAGATCAAACGGTCTCTTGTGCTACGATAGAGTATAAGGTTGGCCAATACATGCCTCAATATGCATATTTACTTCCTCCTTCGTTTATTCTCATGCATAAAAATGAGTGAAACAAGATATAAAAATTTAATTAAAATAAAATTGGTGATGTAGGATTTGTAGACAGCAATTGAGTAAAAAGTAAGGAAACAAGGAATTACGGATATTAGGCATTCATTTAATTATAAATATTACAGACCTACATTATTTAGCAAATCTACCTCCTTGAAATTCTGTGCTAAATGTAGGTATGTAATATTTATAATTAAATGAATGCCTAATATCCGTAATTCCTTGTTTCCTTACTTTTTACTCAATTGCTGTCTACAAATCCTACATCACCAATTTTATTTTAATTAAATTTTTATATCTTGTATATATTCAGTCTAGTTGGCAGTCGTGCACAGGTGACGCTGCACCAAGAGTTGTCAATATGCATGGCGTAGGGTGGTGTACATGTACAAGGAGGGAGGATGGATTTAACATCAGTCAAGCTTGTTTTAAATTTCTCTAAAGCAGCCACAATCACCAATGTGATTAACTCCTGAAATGCAGCACATGTGTTTGAACTTCCATCAGTGTAGTTGCAGTTATAATGAAAAGTGCAGAGAGTTAGGTCGGGTCTGAATCCCTCTGGTGGTTGTGCCTTATTTGGATGCTGAGGAACTGAAGGCCAGCATAGCCATACAGGATGCTAGTCATGCAGACTGAATCAGTGAAGTCATCATTACCAACCAGTCACAACTAAATTTGATCCTTGTAAGCCGGAGCCAGCTTCCTCACTGGCAAGACTAATTGTTGTTTTTGTGTATGTCAGTCTTATGTAAAATAAATAAACTGCAACTGTGTAATGTTACTTGAATAAGTTATGTATCCATGCATGCACGTTAGGATTGCATCCTTGGAGGAATGGGATAATGTTGGCATATGGGATGCCACCTGCCGGGATACCTTTGAACCTTCATACCTTTACCAGATCAACCAGTGGGTCTAGTCTAGTTGCTGCTTCAGCTCTCAATATGAGTACTTAGACCACACTTATATGTTTTGCCCAGTTTACTCCTTTCTTAAAGAATCTTTGGTAGCAATTGTCGATTGCCATACAGAAGGGCAATGCTGCTTCATACATACCTAATATGGATTAGTATATAATTTTTCTGTAAGCTCTTGTATCATAATATAATCTGACAATAATAACTTTATCTAAAGCATCACAAGGGTCACATTAATTTAGTCTGTCATAAATGCAACTTTTAGTGTTGCACTTGTGCTAACTCAGTCTAAATACAGTTTAAGTTCTTAATGAATTGAAAACATATAATATTTTAAATATAAAACAAGTTCACTAATACATAAAGAGGATGAAATATAATTAATGTGAGTACTGCAATGCCTATAGTTCAACAGGAATACAGCTCCACCCACTGGAAGACATCACTGGGGGTGCTTGGGACAGACAGGTGTGCAAAGAGGAGGGGAAGGAGTGAGGGAGGGGGGGAATGGCTAGCCATTGAAATCCAAACCCCTGAGTTGTGTATTATAATGCCGGTAAGCTTAGTGCGATAATGTTGCCATGATAATCACATGACCGATTTGTGCATTAAACAGAGTACAGAAATAAGACAGGGTTGCACAGGAAAAAATATCGTATTCCCAGTCCTGGGTTTACCCTGGGTTTTGTACAACGATCCCAGGTTGATCCCAGAATTTCCCAGGTTGATAGGCTATTAACAAAATTCACAGTTGATTTAGTCGTTATCAACCTGGGATCGTTGTACAAAATCCAGGCTGGGAATACGATATTTTTTCCTGTGTTGTACACCTGGTTCAACTACAGCTGCATGAGAGATGCCTGGCCTAACACACTACCCAGTGGCAACAGCCCTCTCTATTCATCAGCACATACAACATCCAGGGACTGGACATGTTCGTACTGCTGGCAATGAAGGCAGAATAACCTTACGTGTCGCACATGTAGTAGGGATTCGGGATCAAACCATCTTTTTCTCCAGCCCTTATTGTCGTCGCTGGTACGCAGTTATCCTTGTTCACGAGTCAACTTTGCGTTGTTTTTGGAGGGGAGGGGGAATATGTTTTAGACAGAGTCATGCCAAAGAAGGCGCGGTGCGTTCACACGTACTGCACCCGGTAATGAAGTTGGATGCATTTCTAATAAACAAACAGAAGATAGAGACAAAGTTTTCATGCAGCTTCCAACACGCATATACCTTACAGCTGCTCTCAACTTTGTTACAACGCACTGCTATTGATAAGACGGCCTCCCCGTTGAAACCACTTGTTCTATTTATAGAACGCTTCCCGTGTCCCTCCGTAAAACGTGTAAAAAAATATACATAATACGAAATATGGGACGGTGTCCAGCCTTCTGGCTAGTTTTTCAAGTTTTCAATTTTTTTGATTTTCCTTGAACACTCATGAGCTTCTGTCAAATGGTCCTTACGCATCCTAAATCGGACTATCCCTCACAAAGTTATTAGGCACTGAATTTATAATTAGCCATACATTTCAATGCGAGCGTTACTTTTCTTTTGCTTGTTCTGGAAATTTTGAAAAAGTACCATAAGGGTGATTTAGCTGGACACTGTCCCATATATATATACAAGCGTAAGTTAAACAATTAAATAGTATAATTTCCAACGTGCGTACGTAGAGAGAAGGATAGACGGCAGCGAAGCTACCCCATTGTTTATATACTCGACCTAGCGCCTATTGGTTGCTAGGTATGTATGCGTACCTAGCAACCAATAGGAACGACCACCTTCCACACAAAAGTACATAGCAACGAGTACTTATTAGCGATCATGCTTAACCTACATGTCTGCACAGGCCATCACATGAAGTAACAATTAAAGCAACGCTATTGTGGTGGTTCACTCCCAAGTCTCATCGTACAGGCCGAAAACATGTAGCTACTAATAATTCCATGAAGTATTTGTATTGCGCGGGCATGTTATAGAGGTTGCGTACAGTAACCGCATGCTAGAACAAGTGGTAATTTAAAAATAATCTGCCCGTGATTTTTCAATTTCACGGGTGCAAGCCTGGACACAAGTGGACGTCTAGTAACATCAATACGTAAGTATGGGGCATTCTGACAGAATAAAGGGGTAACCCTTGCATTGCTAAATCCATCTACATGTACATGTATTTGCTATCACACTGACATAAGCCGGGGCACGAGGTTCGAAAGCATGCGCGTGGTTAAGTAGCTTAACTCTAGGATGCCATGAGTGTGGCTGTCAAAGCGACGTAGTATTTAGTACAAAAAATAAATAAAAATTAATTAGCAGTAATGACGTAGGTGGTGGTTTAACTGTGAAACCTGATCAGATTTTTTTAAAATCACATGTATAACCCTAGATATGAATCTCACGTCACTATTTCACGATATATGCCGGGCAAAAAGCATGGGTGGGGTTGGGAGGGGGTTACTATACCTAGAAGCAACAAATCTACCAAGGCAATTTGACTTGCATAGGCGTCGGAAATGGGGGGGGGGGGGGGGGGGGGGGGGGGGGGGGGGCTCATTCCCCCAGATTTCAAGGTGCATGTTCTAACTTACGATAAACTGTTAATGGATTTCACTATAATTTTATTATTTCAGACCCCCCCCCCCCAGGTTAAGTGCCTTTCCGACGCCACTTCACTTGGTGTACAGAACGGCATACAAACTATAGGCGGAGCAATAACTAAATCCGCTTCGATCATGCCTGCATGATGAAAATACGGCACGATCTCTGCACGTCAGTAATGTTTTAATGGTGGCACATCAGATATTGTGAACGTAGTTGGCCTTAATTTCTTCAGACAAAAGCAGCTGTACAGCCATATTCTCCGATTTAACTCCCTTTATTAAGAACTTTGAGCTGACAGAGCGATGTAAGGTGCATGTGACATGCACGTTGCATGGTATTGAGTTGCACTGAGCGCGCACTCTCCGAACCGCTCGAAACAATGAACCAATTCATCGTGGCACCACCTCTGTCCCCATTAAAATTTTTGGAGCCAAATCACATCAATCACCATCAAATGCATACAATCGCACAAGAGGTTCCCCCCCCCCCCCCCCCCCCCCCCCCCCCCCCCACCACACATGCTATGCTCACGGTGATATATACACAACACATGCACACAACCATGCACAAACACCTAGCTATACCGCAAAACTTTTGTTTCCAAACGGGCATAGATGCTGAACACCCCCAAACGCTTTAGCAATACCCAGACCAAGACTCCCATGGCAACCAGTATGAACCAGTACATGTCCTTATTGTAGTACTCAATCCAGTTCCACTGGTGCTTCATAATGGCAGGAACACCATGGTCATGGCCCACCTCTGCATACAGCTCTACCAAATCTGCTGCCTCCTTGGTGCCACCAGATGCTCTCAGGATGATGCTCATCTTCTTTACCTTATTGTCAAACTCTCCACTCCCAACCCTCTCCACTGCATCGGACACTTCCTTTGCATTCAGATTTGTTGAAGAGATACGAACACCTAGTCCCCAGTCTTCCAGACGAGCCGCAGTATCAAACTGGTCATACCCATAAGGAACACAGATGACTGGTACTTTGTTATATAATGCCTCCTGGACTCCACCTATTCCACAGTGCAGTATTGCCATCGCAACTGCCTTGTGTTGCAACATGGTGAACTGAGATACCCAACTGGCAATAAATGTCCTCTTTGGGTCGATTTTAACCTCTTCTATAGCATTTTTATTGGATTCTCTCAAGGACCATATCACACTGTAGTTGTAATGACTGGCCATTATGCCTTCAAGTATACTCCTTCCTTGCTCAGAGGTCAGCTCTGCCATTGACCCCATACTGATGTAGACCACACTCTTCTCCCTCTTGTCCTCAAGCCACCCCTGCAGTTGTGGGTCAAGTGGGGTGTAGCCTCTCATGAAGAGAGGTCCCGTATAGTGCATGAGTGGGAGCAGTGGTCTTGGATACTCAAACCCCAACACGGTGTTCAGGAGAACTGGGTGTGTCACGCCCACATTACTGAAGTAGTCTTCTCCGATCTTGAGAGCGTCCTCTGGTTCGAGAAATCTTTTTATCACCATCTGCGCGGCCATTTGCATCATGCAGTAAATGGTATTAAGGGAGCGATCTTGGAACGACATATTTTCTCTCAAGCCGCTGAGGATTACTGGAGAGGGCCAAGGAGGTGATGATGCAAGAGGGGCAAACAGGGGAGAGACATTGACCATCACCCTGTTGGTCTTCCATTGCTTGATGATGTAATACATGATGACCGTTGCAACATTGTCCACCACTACATAGTCCCACTGTCGCGGGTCCTGCCTGTCTATTCCTTTCCTCAACATCACAAGCCACATATCCCATTTCTGTCTCTCGTCGTCCCCAAAGACGCGATAAAGAAACCTTGCGTAACTCATGTCCTTACCCATAAACCTGGACCGCTCCAATACCTGTTTAGGTAGGAAACCGGCGCTAATGAATTCCACACCGACTTTTCCCGGTAACGTACTAAGCACATTCGACCCTTCTATCGTTGGACCGAGGATGGCAACCTTGTGACCGCGACTGGCTAATTCTTCTCCGAGTGCGATCATTGGAAAATGATGTCCGATGTAAGCACCCGAAACAAGAAGAATAGAAAGATTTCCCTTCTGGTTCGTTGCTTCCTCGCAAGTTTCGTAGCTATGAAGCGTCTTATTTGCGCGAGTGGCGTCACTTACACTTAGAAGCAGAGTCAGCAGACAAAAGCATTTTGCGTCCATCACCCCAAGCTGCGCTTCTTGGTTCTCTTATACTTTATACTGCAACGAAGTCGTATTTTATGTTACTTTTATATCGCATGCACCCGACGACCAAAGTTTAAAAAGGTGATGGTCATTCTATTGTGTAGTTTAAATGTAGCACTCCCAAACTCTCTCGATTATATGCGTCCAATAATTTGTCCGATTGCAGTATTATTTTTCTTTAAACCGATGGGGTTTCGCATTTGCACATTCACTAAAGTATGTTTGAGCGGCGTAGTTCGAAACGGCAAATTTATTTTCATTACGCTACCGCGATAACGCGATATCTGATCGCCCACCCATCTTTTCATTGGCCATTCTTCACGGGCAATCCCCGGAGTGTCAAAAAATAAAAAATAAAAATAGTGGTCGCCTTTGGTGCCACCAATCAGTCCTATAGCCGCCATGTATACATGTTGGAGGGGCAGGTTAAATAACTATCCGCATGACAGTACGGTGCACAATCACATGACTGCAGGGATAAGATGGCACATCACTGCAGTGATTGCTTTGATGGAGCCAAGTATAAAATCTGCACGGTGCAAAGAGCAAGCCCCAATCACGGACGGTCCATCATCCTCTTGGTCACTGACTGCAGCCATCTAACCCCTGTTACGTTTGCCTTCATGTTCCACCCGTCAATGAGGTACCATACGTCTCCATCCTGAGCACGCTCAATCTTATTCTTGATGGTCCGCTCCTTGTTGATCGCTGGTTTGTGCCAAGCAAAATACTGCTCCCTTTTTGCCACATCACAAGTGTACCGGCATATTGACTCTTCTGACAGAATCACTGACTGGAGACGATGTCTCGGTGATATCCCACGCATATCCAAAGTGCTGTCCCTGGCTTCAGTGATGTTCCATTTTATGTGCATTTTAAACAGCGCCTCATTCACGAGACCCTGATCAGTGAGGTGTGAGCTAATGGTACTCATTACTGTCCAGAATTGCTCTGTGCAAAGGCAAAAAGGTGAAGGATGTGTGTGTGTGTGTGTGGGTGTGTGTGTGTGTGTGTGTGTGTGTGTGTGTGTGTGCTGCTGATCAAAGAAGGTATACAAACTGGTAGCATTCACATACCTGTTTTGGAAGTGGCTCTGAGCAGCAGGACTCCAGTGCATACTGTCCTTCCCCACTGGCTACTCAGCCTTTCTGGTCCAATACCTGCTGAACCAACCAAATCAGCTTCAGGGTACTTGTCAAATAGTGACTGAGGGTTCTTGAGCAGAATAGCATCCGAATCGTACATAATTACGTCGTATCCCCAGTGATTGATCAGTCTGAAGAACGTTAGCCTCACCAAGTGAATCTGAGCAAATACACTACCAAACGTTTCGACGGCGTGACTGGAAATAAGGCTCGCTGGATCCACGTAGATCACCTGTATGCCTCTTATCTTAAGGTACTCGTACAGCGAGCTCGATACGGCCAAAACCAGGACATTCTCCAGTGGGGGGCGTATTTTTATCAGTGCCGACACCAGCCAATTAACTACTATCGATTTGTGTTCCTCTGAGGCGGTAACAATGGTGACCTGTGTAGCAAGCAGAGTTTTAAGGAAATGCTTAAGGTCTTCAACCCAACTGCTTTGAAGCGCGTCTTGTTTTGTGTATTTCGGTGCAGGGAACCTGAAGGTGTGCTTTAGAAGGAACCTTGCGTCGTCACTGTAGAGGGGTTCATTCGTTCCATCACTATCCGTCTTGGTGTTCGCTGCCACGATAGACTGGTACATTTTTTTTTTTCCTGATAGGATTTCCGTACGACCGAAGAATGAAGGAACGTATCGCTCGAATTCATTCCATTTCCAAACTGTATGCACTATTACCAGCAAAGTCAACGGTACGAGCACGAAGAGGAACCGTCTGCGGAGCATTGTACCATCTTCCTGCACCGATTATATGCCACACGGCAACAGCAGTAGTTATCTTTAAAACAATTATAAAAGTGGTTTTAAATTTTCAAAAACTGATTATCTTGCCGCCGTTGGGGTTGGCGCACGTGGGCTCCGACGTTAAGCGGTTCCTATGGTCGGCTAGTTGCATTTCGTAGTAGGATTTTTCAATGGCCCATTTTCTAGCACTCTCCTTTAGTTCAGTTAGCAGTGAATTCACCTGCGTCTCGGCTAAAAGTAACCGTTGCTGTAGTTCCAAATTGAGGCCTTGTGGAGCCGTCGGCTCTCTACGTTCCAACAGAGCCTCAAGTTGTCTACAGCGAGCTAAAGCTTGGGACAGTTCATCTTCTACTCTATTCTGCTCCCTCTCCTGAAGGGCCGTTAGTCTTTGCACAGTGTCGTCTTCATCCTGGTAGCGTTGAAGGGTTGCTCTCAGTTCAGCGTTGTCCCTTTGGAGCCGAGCGGTGACCGGCGTAACGGACATGTCCTGCGTAGCAATCTGGTGTGCCAGTAACGCCTCCAACTGATTCACAATGGTTTGCTGCTGCTTGCAAATCTCATAACACCTCTGGTACTTCTGAACTTTGGCCTGAAGCTGTTGTACCAGCCTCTGCTGAACAGCGTGCACCTCCAGGAGCTGTGTGTACTGCGCCTCATAGTAACTTTGCCTCGTTAGTAAGCTTTGTAAGCCCTGAGCTCTATTCTGGCTCTCCTTACGCGCGGCCGTTTCCGCTAACAGATCGTTCTGGAGCAACAGAACGGTCTGGACGAGTTCGTGTTTTCCCAGAGCTTCTAATTTGGCGTATTCGATCGACTCGTAACCTTGGACGGAACGCGCTTGCGATCGGAGTTGCTGGTTCTCCGCCACGAGGGAAGCGTTCTGTTGTCTCAGCTGAAGGATGTCCTGTCCCATCTGCGAAATGGCCTTCTTGTGCTGGGCAAGCAGCAGCAAGTCCGTTTCGTGTAAGTCGCGGGTGTGTGTGACCTCCACAGCCACAACCCTGACATCAGGAGACCCGCTGCTGACGTGGTGGTTGAGGTCTGGCAGGGTATGGAACTCACGCACAGTCTGCAGTGATATGAACGGCATCGACCTACTTTTCCACCTCAGCACTGCCCCAATGGTCCCTTCACTGGCGGCTGATGGGCTGCGCTCTGACGGGGATGACGGACTGGTCAGAGGTTCTTCAATGGCTGCCTCCCACCGTACCCCATTCTGGCACACTGCCTGTTGCAGGAAGCCCAAGATTGGGGTAACCTCTAAATACGCTCCCCCCACCTGAGGTTCCCCCCACCAGGGGGCTTTGGTTGCTGAGCGGACTGGATACAGGGACAGCTGTATGGCAAAGTGGCCTCCAGTCGTGCGGACCTCCTGGTCTGCAGGAAAGAAGAAGTACACTTCTTCGCAACGGGGAACGATGCTCATGACGGCCATCTTGTACACGTAGACGTCTTGCCTGTTACCCTGTCTGACCTTCTGCTTGGTCTGTCCGCCTTCATCAAATGGAGGGTTGTGAAAGTTTGGCTCTCTGAGCCTCGATTTGCTGTCTTCATTAATTACCTGGGCACAGACAACCATCTTGCTGTAATCTGTGCTGAACCCTGGCTCCACCCAGCAGATGCACACCTCGAGCCCCTCCCACTGGGAGTAGCTAGCTTTGGGCAAGGTGAGGACAGCGGTGGCGACCATTCCTGGGTTTTGTCCATCGACCAGCGTTGCAAAGCTGGCAGGGCTGGTGGCTGTGAACGGTTGGCACCAGTGCTTGTAGACAAAAGGCTGCAGGGAGGTAAGAGGGAGGGACATACTGTGTATCACGCGATCCGTTTTCACTATGTGTATTTCAATGGCCTCCACATCTGGACCACAGCGCAGCTTTTTTTGCACCAAGATGGACTGCATCGCACCCACGTTGCCATAGGCAACTTTCCTCGTTTCCAGGACAACGCTGCCTCCTCTTGGAAATGCGATGCATGTAGGTTTGGTATCAAGCGCGCCTTCTACGTTGAGTGCGTGGAGAATGAGGGTGACGGTAGCATCGCCGTCGGGAACCGCGGCACCATCTCCCAGCGTCGCAGCTTCCCTCGCAGCAAGGCCATCTATGGACCTTTCTATGTGGACCAAGGAAGAGGGGGGTTGCTGATGTCTAGCGACGTAGAGATTATCTGTGCTAGCGATTGGCCAAGGTAGCGACAGCTCCGAGCTCGGAGGTGGCACGCTGTACGTGTGTTGAGTCGAGAAGTGAATCTTCCCCGCGAACTTTACTGTGTCCGTTCCGGCGATGGGTGAACTGAGTATGGCGGTGCAACAACGTCCTTGGGAGTCGGCACTGCCGCTGTGGAGCTGTTCAGCTGCGCCCGTCGTTGTCACGAGGGGGACGAGCACCGCGCACTTACCCACCTTCGCCCCGCTACTTGAGTCGCGAGCCGAAAACGATAAGATAACCTGGGGAACAGGTCCGGCGAACCTGAAGCTGAATTTTGGCCATTTTCTCCTTGATTGCGAGTTTGCTGTAGTGGCTGCAGACGTGGGCTCGCGCACCTCGCTCCCGTTATCGGCTGTGCACACCACGTTAACTTTTTGAGCCCCCGTTAGCTCTAGTTCTGCGATATCGACCACCAATTCCATTGCCAAGGGGGCGGTTCCCTCCAAGGATATGTATATGCCATAATGACGTAACACTCCCTGCTGTAATAGTGTCGTTAACCCTTTTATTGCCCGGTCCGGTGAAATAAATCACAAGATGGCTACGGTTAGACTGTTGCCTATAGCGAGTTCGTTTACTGGTGCAATTAGAAGATGCCATTACAGCCGGTACATCACGACGTCAGAAGCAGGGCAGAGCCCAGATCGACCTCACATTTCTGCAGCTGCATTTGAGAAAGGATGCACCGCTTACTATTGCAACAGAAACCCGCGTAATTTGGAACTTCTGGGTATAGCCGACAAACCCAAGGGGTTTGAAACGAAGAACCAGCGGGTGGACTACTATCACAGGTACAAGCAAAGAAAAAGAAAGTCCGTAATTAACCCTTCACTGCAGACTGATGCTGGACGTGAGCTCACGTCACGTGTCTGCCTACGTAAACCATAATAGCGGTGTCAAGGTGGTTGAAGCATCCACCAAGGAGTTCTGCATAGCCAGGCACCTCTACAAAACGTCGGACGTGTGTGCCGCCTTCAACCTCGGGAGGGTACTGGCCCAGCGGTGCCAGGAGACGGGTCTCTACAGAGTTATGTGGGAACATAAATACGACAGGGAACACAAGAAGGTAAAATGCAAACAGTGCTTCCGTAACCACAGTGTGAGCTTTTTCTCCTCTCTGCATCCACTGATAGGTAAAAGCATTTATTAAAGCTTTCTCAAGAGGTGGTGTTAGGTTACATGAACCCAAGGCTAGGAAAACCCTTCCCCCTGCTGGGACACTGCCTATTTAGCATTTATTAAGTTTTTAAGTGTGAACACATATGATTCAGAACCTTGACAATAAAAAAATAAAACGAAGACAACAGAAGATAAGAAAGCCATGTTTTTCACAGAGATTACTACAGCCCATTCATGTGTCCAACATATCGAGCTGTTGCTGCTGGGCTGATAGCTGTTTAATGCATTCTTTGAGTTGCCTGTAAAATACATCAAACACGCATAGATTTGAAGTGGCATGGCAAAGCTATTCTCTCCACTGCACCTCTTGGTAACGTCCAGCTCCTCGCGCAGTGCAATCATATCTTCCTTGAGCGCTGTTTTCTCAATCACAACAGCCAACAGGTCATCCTTCAGACGTTGTGCTGTGCTGGTCTGCTTTTCACAGTCACCCTTGGAAGAACAATGGATTAATTTAAGTTGGCCAGAGTGGTCCACATTCCTGCCTTAACACTACATGGGGACACATCCCCCTTACCCTATCTGAAGCGGACCAGGTTGTAAATAGAAGCCTACCTCAAAGGTGGCAGAAGTCCTTGATAACTGATTTAACTTTGTCATAAGCTTTAGGTTCTCGTCCTGCAGTTGCTATCAACAACACACGCACACGTTACGCTAAGTCCCCACCTTCCCACATAACGCCTTACCAACATCGCAGTCTGTGCTGCAGCTAGCTCGTCGCGCGCCCTTTGCAGCTGCTGCTCCGTGCTGGGTCCTTCGATCGGGTAGGTGAATTGAGTGGCCGATGACGGTGTCCCTGGACTGTTGAGTGAGAATACAGCACGTCTGGCGCGAGGTTCTGCTGACATGGGACGGGTGGCCTGTGGTTTAACTTTGTTGGGTGTATTCTCCCTGAACGTTGGGGAAGACAGCTTCCAGGTGAAAATGAAATAAATTTTAAATGAAAGAAACCAAGAACACGACTTACATTGTTGGGACTCGTGCGTTCCAAGGCTCTATTTCCGAGAGTATGGAGTTCTGGATCACTCGGTGCTACAACAATTACATAGTTATCGAGGCCTGATCCAGCACTATCGGTACGGTCGTGATCGGATAGTTTAAGGCTCAGTTTAGCGTTCTCCGTCTGCAGCTTCTCATACTCGTCAACGTACAGCTCCAACCGCTCTAGGACCCCCACAACCAGCGGCAGCAGCTTGGACACGCAGTGCGTACCGAAGCTGGTCTCTATGGTCTTGAACTCTTGCGCGATTTGGGTTGCCTGGGTGTGGAGCTCAGTCAGTTTCAGCTGCCAAATTTGCCTAGCCATCCCCCTCCCACAATATAATTAATACGTCACGCAATTTCTCGTTCCCAGGCCGTTGTTTACAGTACTTGCGGCAGGGAACGAGTGTAGAAAATGGCGATGGAATGGAAGTGGATCCCTATTGTTCTCTCGCTTGTTCTGTCATGCGGCGATGGATATTTTGTGACTGTTGATGCTCATGCGAAAGAGTGCTTCTTTGACAGGGCCAGCTCTGGAGTTAAAATGGCTCTTACTTTTGAAGTAGTAGAAGGCGGTTTTCTTGACATTGATGTCTTGGTACGTGCAAAAGCTTTGACACAATATGTAACCTCACACCATTGACAGATTGTCGGTCCTGATAACCGTGTAATTTACAATGGCGAGAGGGAGTCGAATGGCAAATACACGTTCGCGGCCCACATGGACGGTATGTACAAGTACTGTTTTGGCAACGAGATGTCTTCCATGACGCCAAAGACGGTGATGTTTAATATGGAAGTTGGAGACGCACCGAAGGAGCACAATGAGAACGATGGTACGTGTTGCATTAATGTATGTTGTACGTGGCTGGTAAATAGTGTGGTCCCTTCTGTTATAGAGCAAGGGCAGCTAGAGGCCATGGTGGGTGAGTTGTCGCAGGGCTTAGGGGTGATAAAACACGAGCAGGAGTACATGGAAGTTAGAGAAAGAATTCATCGAATGAGTAAGTTTTTGGTTATTTGTGTGGCTAACAAAAAACTTCACTTCTGCCTATGCAGTCAATGACAATACAAATTCCCGCGTGGTGTGGTGGTCGTTGTTCGAAGCGTTTCTGCTGGTTGCTATGACCTTCGGACAGATCTACTACCTGAAGCGCTTTTTTGAAGTCAGACGGGTCATTTAAAGTCACAGTGTACATATACGCAATCCGTTATCACTGTTTTCAAATTATTGTACACGTGGTTGCGCGAGATTATTGCAATGACTGCTGCGTTGGCTGGGGAAAAGAGAGTATTAGCGCAGTTCAAGAATGACCAGGGAGATCTGGTGGGAAAGCCTTTTGACCTACCCCTTACGATAGACGAGAAGTCGCTGCTTTTACTTTGCAACGCGGTTCTTAAAAACGTACGTGTTGAAATGCGAGTCTGTTGTCCCTCATATCGGGGGGTTCCTCTTCAGGAGGAAGATACACCATACGAATTTTTTGTGCAAGACTTGAACGTCAAGGGAACGTTGAACGAGACCCTTGCCAAGCTGAACGATGTGGTGACGGAGAAGGTGCTTGAAATTATGTACCAGCCGCAGGCCCTCTTCAGGGTCCACCCTGTGACCCGCTGTTCAAGCAGTATCCCAGGTAACCGCTACCCGATGTACTAACCCACCATTAAGCGAAAATTATGGACCCCACGCACCCACATGTATTTATACCACATAGATGGGGCTTGTATGTATGTGTGTACAGCAGTTAACAACCGATGGAGGTGTGTGTACAGCAGTTAGCAACCCATGGAGGGGGCTTGTATGTATGTGTGTACAGCAGTTAGCAACCTGCAA